>NW_010586853.1:26967-108271 GCF_000705375.1 Tinamus guttatus | reverse complement strand
TCTCAAGCTGGGGAAGTAAAAGGATGCATTGCATGTGCTTGCTCTTGGGCCTGGGAGTGCTGCGGGAGCGTACTGTTGGGTCATCTTGCAACTGCCTTAATTGGCCAATTAAGAAAAATCATTAGTTTCAGAATCCAGTGGGAGAGCAAAAAGAGAGATGCCCTAGAGAAAGGGAAGCTAATGACACAAGGCTTTCAAAAGTGCTGAATTATCAGTATGGAACAGGGGGGAAGGGAGGAGATGTCCCCTTTGCTGCATCCTTGTGCTGTCTGTGCTACAGTTCTGCTCTAGAGCACTTTCTAGAGGACAGAAAAATATGAAAACCTCTGTTTTGTTGGCTTCCTCTGGCATCCTTCAAGCCAATTAGAAAATGTATACAGTAGGATCTTGGTGAGGGGAAAAATAGTTCTTGGTGAAATACATACATTATACATATGTAACAGGCTGTGGTGGGATCTGAGGGAAGAGGAAGCCAAAGCTTAGCTCCTGAAGGCAAATGCATGCTCTAGTCCTGAAACTGATGTGAGTGCTGAGACTTGTTGAATTCTGTTCCTAAGGAAAGGAAATGGTGGTGGTGTGGTGTTTTTTTTTTTTTTTTTTTTTTTTTTTTGTCCTGAATCCTATAAGATGAAAGGAAGGGCAGTACTGTGGCCAGACTCTTTGCCTTGAATTGGGATTGTCCTGTGTCTCCAAGTGCAGAGCTACAGGCACACGTCTCTTCCATCATATGTCTGTGCATGTGTGAAATGTCTCTCCAGGGACCTTGATGTTGCAGTTACCATGGGAGCAAGTTCAGAGGAAGTTTTCATGTCATCAGAGCAAGAAGATATGTGCCTGTTGTGGTGTAGTATTTTGCAAAGGTTTGGTGCTTAAAAATATTGTTACAACAAAAATGTTTTTATTATTTACATAGTGATATGACTGCTTTGTGTTGAGTGTTTCTGAAGTCAAACCGACTCTGTGATAGGTCAGTGACCAAATAAGCACCAGACAGCCTGATGTGGGTGCACAAAATTTCTCCTTTTTTTTTTTTGTTTGTTTGTTCAATTTGACTGTCATGTTTTGAAATTACTTTGATTTCATTTGTAAGACACTCCTATCAAAATCCAAGAACATCATCTCTATGCACTTTTCTATCTCTGTTCTTTTCTAACTACTAATGTACTTTTCTAATACTGCTGGCTGACCCTTTCACCAGCTGCAGTAGTCAACAACAGTCCTCAGCCAAAGCTTGTCCTGGGAGGCCTCAGTCTAATGAAGACCGCTGTGACAGGAGCATTCACAATGTGCAGTACACCCCAGACTTGCTTTCTCATCCATGAAAATCTGATGGTTGTTTGGCCTGGACTCCTACAGTTTTAAGCATCTGCTTGAGAGCAGATCTTGTTCAGTGACTTTGGACTTAACAGCTTCGGGGCAGAGCTCTCGGGCCCCCAAGATCTTCCCATGTTGACAGTGCTTGTAGCATTTACAGCATCCTGATCCATTGGCACAATGAAGATAGCAGATGTGTTTCTGTGGACGCTTTGTGTATGAAGTAAATTTTAATTGCTAATTTCTTTTAGAAAGAGCAGTATGTTGTCTCTGGCCTACATATAGAATTCAAATGTGACTTTCTGGCTCTTAAAACTTTTTTTTTGTTGTTTTAAATCTAATATAATATTAAGACTACAGAGATCCTGTGGTTTCGTTTCTTTAACTTTTTATTATTTTACTATTTTCTTTAACCGCTGGTAGTGCGGGCTTTAATTTCTCATGAAGAAAGCTATGACAACAGGCAAACATGGTAGAGAGTTAAGAACTGCTTTATAGGTGGTTGCTTGTAGGCTCACTGGGGAATTATAGAAAAGCTTTTTGCTGAGCAGAACTCATCAGACTTTTCTCTTGTTCTCTTTGTAGTAAACTTCTACTGTTCTCGTTGTTTTGCCTTCTTCTAAAGCAAGAATAGTCTAATCTGTGAACAAAGTTTTTTAGCATTCAGATCTGTGGATTTTGATGACTTGTCAAAAAAAAAACCCCAAAACAAAAAAACCCACACACCTCCAAAACACCTCTGGAAATCATTATTTTCCTATGCAAAAGAGTTCTGTGTTGAAAAATCTCATTCTCTGTTCCAGTACTATTGGAAGTTTCATGTGTCTTGCTCATTTCTTAGGAGGAAATGTTTTCTACCTGTCAAGTGCATGAGCTATTAAAAAATTTAGCTGTATCACTCTCTAGAGATACTGCCTGAAAATGTAACAGTGCTATGAGGATGCCATTTCATTCAGGTTTTAACAAATATTCTAGTCAGGCCTGCTTCAGGAAGCAGGTGCAAGGGTAAAGATGTGTGCAGCTGAGGAAGCCAAATTAAAATGAGAAGTGCAGTATTGCGACGGAGGTGGAAAAGGAATTGTTCTAGGTCAAGGAGAGCATAAACATTTGGTGCAGGCAGCAGGAAAATGATGGAGTCTAGAAAATGGAGAGGAAACAAAGGCTGATATTCTGTACTGAAAAACAATCTGATAGTTCCTCTCATTCAGGGATTCCAAAATACTTCTGCTGTGATGGGATCGCTTTAGAGGTATAAAAGCTTTCCTAAATGTTCAGGGTAGGACAGTGGTCACTAATTCAGCTTTTTGGTTCTATGGAATATTGTATCAAAAAGATAAAGCCTTTGCAAAAGAGTTATTTAATGGAAGGGAAAAGAGGGTATTGGTCCTAGCCTGTGAAATGAGTGCCTGCTGCAAATGATGTGCCTGATCCCACTGGGGGCACGAGCTTTCAGATTCTAACGGAAGCTGTTTGTGTGCATTTAAAAACAGGTATCCTCTCAAAACACTTCATACTGCAGTGCATGTGATGCTCCCTCAGCGGGGAGAGGGAGAGAATGAACTGAACATCAGGTATTAGTTGCAGCTTTTAGTGCACTGCTGGGAGGCACTTGGATACGACAGTGATACAAGCAGAGCTAGAAGCAAATGCTGCACAGAAAAGTGTCTGTGCCAGCAGATTACATCTGATGTTCAGTACAGTATTTCTCCAGAGCACAGCGATACTTAAGCACCTAGGCTAAAACTGTTTTTGCTTAACAGCCCCCAACTACTCTGTAAATACAGCTAGAGCACAGTGTGGCTCTAGCAAATGCAACAGTGGCATTTTTCATAGCTTAGCTTTTCAGATGAAGACAAGCCATCTCTGCCAGGCAAAGCTCATCTTGTTATAGCTTAGGTAGGCTTGGAAGCTCCTGGTTATCTGTACTATTTGCTGACCAAAGAAAACCAGGATGCACAAACTTAAAACCATTTCTTGCTTTATTGTTATGGACAGGATTTATCCAAAGGTTTCTTTGGTATTTAGGAATCTACTTTCTGCTGACTTTTCTTGGTATATGAGCATTGATACCCTGAGGGTGTGTGTGTGTGTGTGTTTTTTGTGCTGAAGGTATTGGCGATGCTCTATAGACAATTCAGGAGGGTCTTCTAAACAGGCAAGAGAAAAATGTCTTGCATAAACTATTGCTGTGTTACAGCAACAACTGCCTATGTATCAACTGCGTAACTATATAAATAGGTGGAAGAATTCTGCCTACAGAATAGGCTACATCAAAATTAGGATTTCAAATGGGAAGTGCAGCAATCTGGCTGGAAAAAGTATGTTGGTACTGAAAAGGGCAGTGGTATTGGAGAGTTTGTGTTTCATACTACTTTCTTGATCGCCATCTTTATATGCAGTTCACATTTTTAGTTAGCTAGACAGAAGCAAAAATGCTGAGATGCATGATTTCTGTCTCCCTTTTGCGTAGTGGAGCTATTTAATCTGTCCTGTGGATTTTGAAGGTCATTTCTAAAATTTCCTGATAAATAACTTTGTATTTCTAGATGTGAATGAATGAGCTTCAGAAGCGCTGCTCTAGTTTTGCAAGCTTGATCTTTGAGGAAGAGTGTCTCTATGGATGCTATGTAAGAACTTTGGACAAGCTCTTTCCTCTTGTAAGCTTCTTGGTCAGAGGTGTATTTCTTCGTATATATTGTTCAAAGGGTCTTAGTTTTCTGTGAGATCTGAAGCCAGTATTGCCATAAAGCATTATACTGTCTTAAGGATAGCAATTACTTGGAGATTTTTAAAATCTAACTCTATATCCTGCACTTATCTTCCTGTGGTGCGTGCAGAAAGAAGGCAGCAGCATAGTCCTTTCTTGCTTTCTGCTTTGTTTGACCCTGTTTTATGGAAGGCCTTCTTCAAGGGTCATAGCCATGTGTCTGGGTTGTGGCACCTTGTGTCTTCTCTGCTGTGCTTGAGAGGCAGCATAAGGATGGCAGCAGCAGTGTGGCACAGTGTAGTGTGAACGAACTCCAGGAGCTTACTTTCAAAAGGCTTTTTTCAAGGCATCAAATAATAAGCACAGAAGATAGTTTTATGTTTAAAAATGAAAAGAGAAATGCCTAGGTTATCTTTGTAACCTGATAAAAATATCGTAGTATATAGAAGTTGAAGTGTTAGAGCTTCTTGCAATCTAAATTGGCATCTGATCTTATTAGATGAAACAGTATTTGAGAATGTTGCTTACAATTGCTTTTTCTGATCACTTAAGAACAAAGTGTGAATTGGACAAATAAGGCAATGCAAGTAATAAGCAAAATCTTCAAAGATCAGGGAAACTCTGTGCTGTTACCTCACATTTATAAGTGGTCCATACTTCAATATTTCGAATGTAGAAACTGCATTTTCTGAGAAGAGATTTGGTTATCAAGAGCAAAAATATTTATGTGCAGCAGATAAGCATCATCACAGCAGGAAAAACAACTAGTTGATTTTAAAAACTACTGGATAATAAACATAGAATCAGGTTTTGGCTTCAAGAGAGATTTTTTCTCTTAATAGCCAAATAAAATTGTGTGGTCAACATTCTGAGTGCCCATACATAACTGTGCAGTAAGCAAGCTGGTGGATAGAGGAAAGGAAAGGTGTTTGGGTATTCCTGTGCAACTGGAGTGACTAGGGAAAAGGCACATCCAACCAATCTTGCTTTCTTTTTTTTCCTTTCCCTTCCTGTTTCAATATTTTAGCTGGAAAGACCAGAAAAAAATCACCAACAAATTATAACTTTGAATAAAGACAAGATCTCACTTGTTTTGCTCTCTGTGTTAAATTTCAAAGAGCTTCACAGTGTCGTTGGTTACTAAGCTGACAAAAGAAAGATCAGCAGGAGCTTGAGTTTCTTCAGGCGAATTTCCTGACCCAAGACAAAAGCAGGAAGGAGTTATCAAGGTGCATTTTTGCCATAGGAGCAGACTAAGAAAACTGAACTCTTTTCATGTCAGCTTCTCTAATGGGCTGCTCTGATGAATCAGGGTTCATTTCAGCTGGAGCCTGGGGTCCTCTGCTGTAATGTGAAGGTGATTGCTTGCATTTAGGTGATGTCAAATACTATTTGCATTGTAAATTCTCTTGGTGATAGACTGAGAAACCTCCTGTTTGTGTTGGAATGACTGAAATGTGATTTACTTTCTAAGATAAGGCTCTCTGTCTTCCCTGGTTGGCTTTTGATAGATAAATAGAATTTCTAGAGAGCTCTTCTGCCCAAGCCTCTATCTGTCCAGGCCAGTCACTTGCTCATTCCTAATGCTACAGTGCCAATTCTGCTTCAGCATTGGATAAGGAGTTGTGTGCAACGTGTGCTTGATTACTGCAAGGGAGCAGTTTAGTAATGTGTTCTCATTTTTTAAGCCTATTATAACTCCTTCACTTTGATTAATCTCATTGTGGAGCTCTTTACTCTTTTAGTGTGCCTAAGATGTCTGATTGTTACAACTGCTTTTATTGCTTCCCTTATAGCTGAGGAAAGAAGCAAAAGGGCTATTGATTTTATATAAAAATGAATTTGAGTATTAGAGGTATGACTTGTTCCAAGGCTTATTGGAGTCTGTGGTGATCTGTCATTAAATCTCAATGGGTTTCATGTTTTGGTATGTGCTGACTTACTGCTGTGATGTTCAGCTGACTGCATAGTAGGGACTTCGCAGATTTTAATCTAGTGTTCGAAATACTATGTTGTGGGGAAGGGACATTGTAATTAACAGCTGTTTGTTTTACTCTTGTGATCCTGTTATCTCATTCTGTGCACTTCAGTCTTCAGTATGTGCTCATATAGTACATGTAAGGTTCATAATGAAGCACACAACTCCAGATAATACAATTGAGCTTTAGGAACATCACAGAAGCCTTCAGGGACAAAAGATTAGTTTATTTAGCTCTGAGAATTGTCAGTAGATAGATGTTAAGACATATGAAAAAAACTTATACTAGCACATGAAGACCAAAGAATTGGATGGAGATGCAGAGAATAGCAAAGATGGACATGAACTACTGATATAATTGAGAAGTTTGACTGTGCAAGCAATTTCTATGCCATGTTTCTACAGCTGTTGTCTTCGATGTTTCTTTTCTGTCTGGTGTTAGGTAATCTATTTTCAGCAGGAGTAATTTGTCATGGCTGCTATTAAATTTTAATATTTTAATTTATATCGCTTAAAGATACTATCCATAGAAAGAGAGGAGGAGGAGTTATTCATGCATCTGCCTTTGAAAGAATGCAACTATCTGTAAGGTCTCTATAAAGGCAGTCTTAGTCTGTACATTTAAAATCTAATAAATCTAAAGAAAACAGCAAAATGGAGTATCTGTTCTTGGAGCATACTTTATCTAGGCTATAGAATGAAGTGTGTGTGTGGTTTTTTTAATTGTTGTTGTGTGAGATGGAGTGTTGTTTGTCTGTGGTATTTACTACTAACAGCAGTGTACAAAGGAAAGGAACAGAGTTATGTGCTGTGTCAATGCTAAATGGAAGTAGAATCTCTATAATGGTTATTGTAAAATTATTCATCTATTACCTTTGCTTAAAAAGCAGCTGGTCACTCTCAAATGCATGATATTTGAGCTGAGAGATAGTGAACACCTGGTTAGGCCAACAGCTTAAAGCTGGGGGAGGGCCCCAGGAGAGGCCGATGCTTTGTGCTTAATTTGGTGTCTTATCTGTTGTTGTAACACCTTGGGCTCTCCCTCCTGTTGGCACTGCACATTACGCTTAATGATTTGAAGGGATGGTGTGGATAGCGGATTTCTCTGAAACTGTTTGCCTCTGAAGAGGCTGTCATTACTCCATAACCCAGCTTAAGGCAACCTGAGGTTTATGTAGCTTCCTACAAATGCCCTGACTGTTGCACTGCGTTACTGGTTATGGACTTGCTGAATCTGTTCAAGCCGTGTGATGGATTGCACGCTGAGACATGTATTGAGATAAAAGGACAATGTGAAGAGAACTCTTTCTACTGAGAGTAAATGTACTGAGATGGCAATTTCAAAATCCCATATCAGAACCTTTCAGTTTTGTCGTGGTATATTTCAAAATGATGGTAGTTATGTCTGATAACTCTGCCTTGTCATTTGCTGTTCCTGCTTTATAGGTGGAGTAAGGAAGCTTAAAAGCATCTTGTAGAGCTAAAGAGCTGAATAGAGAAGGGACAGAATGCTGGATCCATCCTCTTTTCCTCTGAGGAAAAAAAACTGACTGGAAAGAGTAAAGAATACCTGTAGGCACACACATTTTACATATGTGCTTGCAGATGTGTGCAGTGAGTTAGTGAGCTGTGATTTCAGTGACTGCGTAATTAATAGTAGCTTTCATCTCTTTACAAATTTATTTACTAACATGTACTTGTGTGCAGTTGGTAACATGCATTTGATCCTACATGCCTTTGGTATCTCTTTGTCTAGTCAATAGAAGTTGAGATAAGCTGATACCTGGTGATGTGGGCGAGAGGGCAGAAGAGCTGAAACCTTTTTTTATTGGCACTGTTTGCTCATTCAGAACTGGTACACAAAACAGCATTGCTGCTGTGCTTTATTTTGGTGTAGTTTTCTAAGTGCCTTTGCCCATAGAAATTTCTGAAAATCGATTTCTTCGTAGGCCTCCAAAAGCTGTATTGTGAGCTGTGGCATAATGTTTTGATCAGTTGTTCCAGGTGGCCTTCACAAGTTCAAGGTGAGCTGGTGGCAGAGCCAAGAACAGAACTGAGGATATCGAATTCCCACTTCTTTTTCAGTTTGTCTGTAGATTCATGAAAGTGGCTTTGACAGATTGCTTTTGCAACTAGTAAGGTGCTTGGATACATCAGAAAGTATCCACCTGTGGCTTGCAGTACTAGTAGGAATTGGCAGGAAGACTTTTGCTTTTTGGCATGAGAGAGGCACAAAGGCCCATGTATCACTGAGTAGGATGGAAATTTTAGCTTTTCCTTTATTCCTCCCATGCTTAATACCATACGAATCACAGCTCTATTAAAAAAAAAAATCTATTTTTCCAAACACTTATAGTCTAGAAGTAAATTAAACTATACAGAAAGAACTTCCTTTCTGCTTCTCCTATCCATTTAATATGGACATCTGTTCCTTGCCACTAAAGCCTCAGTATTGAATACTGTAGTGTATATCAGGGTAATTATAACCATCTGCTTTCTAAAATAAAAAGAATTTTGAAAGTGACCTATATATTTTTTCCCCTCTATAGGTTTTTCCTTAATTCAAAGTGAGGTGTTTGTTACTATTCTCCTCTTATTCAGTGTACCTGTATGAGAAAGATGAAGATGTTAATGAAATCCTGCACAAGTTATTTCCTCAATAGTATTACTGAATATTGGATGCTGTTTCAAATCAGCTTTGTAGTGCAAGTTAAACACTTGAAAAGCATACTGTAGCAAACTCAGTGTCTGTCTATAACCATAGCAAGTTACTATCAAAATTACAGAAAGTGTTTTGATAGTCTTTGGTTAGGTCTACCTCTACTAATCCACTTTTCAAAGTGCTTGAATCACTCTATTGAACTCGATGGTGCTTAGGGGCTACCTTTTTATTATTTGAAACCTCTTTGAAGAATGGTGTGTTTTTTGATTCTTTTAAATTTTTTTTCATTGTTTACTTCTGTATTCTGTCACCAGGCAACTACCCACATTGGTCAGGTAACATCCCCTGTCTCATTATTTCATAGCTTTTTTGCACTTCACCATGATACTTGTTTTTCAGTAGTGATAAAACTTTTAGAACTGACTTAAAAACATGCAAAACCCTATAAAACCTTACAAATTTGGTTTTCATTATACACAGAAAGGACAATTAAGTATGTGCATCTTAAAGGGAGAATTAAATCTCTGGTACAGATCTATAGCTTAACTGAATTATTGTACTAGCTGGTGAGCTTTGCTGATGTCTTGAGTATGGGTTAGAGAGAAAAAGGTTATCTTTTAGGGATGGTTTTATTTGACAAAAATTAAGATCTTGACTGAAGTGCTAATTATGCCAAAAACTAATGTTTCTGGGATTTCTACTGTAGTTAATATATTCCAATAAATTGCTTTATAGTTTATTTCCTCCTTGTCACTGCAATATCTGAGCACCATCTAATATGTTAGATGACCTAATTTAATACCTGGCCTAATGCAGTTTGTTCCCTTTTCCGCTTGTTGCAGGTTATTGGGAACTGGTTCAGTCTTTCAGCTGATTGGGAAGCAGCTGCTACTAGTGAAACAGGGCTCTCTGAGAGTAGTGTTAGGATTCCCAATAAAAAGCAGAAATATGGGACAATATCCTATAAACCTCTTAGGCCATGTAAATAAATCATAAACATCTGAGATGATGTTGTTTGTATATCTTAGCTTAACTTGGCCTTATTCCAGGTCACATATTTATGAGATTTCTTGACCCAAGAAGAAAATGAAGGGTCAACTCTTCAAGTGGCATAAACAGTCACAGCTCTAGAGAAGGCAAACTCTTGAATTAGCCAAGCTGTTAAATATAGATTCTGTTTTGTTTCCCCATAGGCTCAAATCTGCATACTTCAGTGCTTTGTTTGGTTGGCTTTCCTATGTGAGGACCTGGTCCTACAAATTCAATTTAAATTCTCATTGGTACGTGGCTAGAGTGAATGAATTCTGCCTGTCTCTATACATGTCTGGAGAGAGCTTCTGAGAAGACAAACAGAAGACGAATTAGTAAGAATAACAGGGATTCTTATCTTTAGCTTCTGCCAAGGATCCTTCAGGATCATTTATTTATTTGGGAGAGAAAAGACTGAAGTTAATTTTTCCGGGCAAGTAAAGAGACTAACAAATGTGCTCCGAAGTGTGAAAGGTAATAATGCAGATTTCATCTTGTGATGGCGTGTGCCCATGGTACTTTATTGCTGATAAGTATTTATTAGGAAAAAATGAGCAAAGATACTTATTTCTTCTAGAGAAACATAAAAATGCAGCCTTAGAAATTCTTATGAAGTGAGTCTAATGAGCTAATCCAGCCTGTAATTGGAGAAGGTTATTTCGGCCTTTTCCAAAGTGAAGGAAATATTTCCGTTTTCAAGAGGCAATGGCTGATAACTAAGGTATGTAGTTTGGCAAGGTGTGCTGACCCATAACTGAAGATTTTGAGCCATGTTTGTGTGGAGTTTTAAGACAGTGTTTTCTGTTTTAGGCGAGCTCAAAAGGGTATTGGTATCTTCTGGCTTAAAACCGAACGTGTTTGCCTGTCACAGCCTTTCCTGTAGAAACTAGTCTACACCTACGCAGAACTTAGTCTACACCTTGCTGTAGATGACACCACTTGAGAAATTTCTGTTTGTTCAGAGAAATGTCACTTGAAATCTCTTGCTGTTCTTGCGTTTTGTCCTGCGCATAGGCTGAGCAGGTAGTACCTGTATCCTAGCTCCTTCTACCCAATGTGACCACCCAGCATGATGAATGCTAGATGATCTATGATCTCCTCCTTTGAGTCTCCCCCTTCTGGCAAATCATGAGGTATTGGAGGGCGCCTGTGTGTGCTTCTAGCATGTTGGGACATGTACAGATTATTTAGGATTTTTTGATTGCAAGGGAATCTTAGCTTTGTCCTGCATGGCGAGCTCCTCTGCTAGGCTGCACCAGATTGAAAAGAGTGTCATGGTGCTTGTGAGAAGGTGGGTAGTAGGGAGCAAATCTTGCAAGTGACTGGCTTCTGTTGTGAGTAGTGGCAGATATTGGTGTCTAGGCTACATATCATTTAATATATTACAGTGAATTCATTCACCACGCTGAGAGGTCTAATTAAATGTTTAAAGTTATTGGGAGGACAAAAGTGTTTGCAGGAATATGGGAAATGAGACCCCTTTTTTTGCCATCGTTTTGATGTGAATTGGAAGATTCACAATAAAATAAATAACGCCTAATAATATATTAAATTTATTTCTCTTTGTAGAAATGCTTTGCTTTAACAATGTTAATTGATCTGGATAGCAGATGTCCGATGCTACTGGTACATCTGCTGCTCATGAAATCTGTGGCAGAGAAACTTTATTTAAAATAGTCCATTTTTAACAACGCTTCTGCTGCAACATTAATTTAAATGTTCTGAACCCTCTGTACAGAGCAGCGACACTGATAGTTACTTTTTGTGTGTGTGCTTATTAAATGGGAGCAGCTGGATATTCCAGAACACAATTTGTTACTAAGGTTTCTCTAAATGCTAAAAGGCTGTGACTGTTCCTCTTGGGTCCTCTAAAGTTTGTTATGAAACCAGGCCTTGTTGCCTAATACTCAGAAAAACAATCTTGTGAAAAGCAGAATGTTCACCATCCTCATTCACAATCTTTGAGGCTGCTTGCCTAGAATTTCTAGCCCAGTACATGGAGGAGGAGACTCGGGATTAGGGAAGGATGTAGCAAGTAGTTTGTGCTGTTGGCTCCCAGTGCAATACCAACTGCTTGTTTGTCTTGCATAGAAATTGGATGAAGAACAGTGTGGATAATCACTCTAAACTCATTCCTGCTGCTGGAGCTGAGTTCTGTCATGAGACTTTTCCTTTCAAAATATTCCTAACCTCTTTGAAATGTGTCTGCTGGAGGAGTTTCTTTGATGGCTCTTTTGACTGTTTTCCCCTTGGGTCTGATGCTGTCTAACAGAGGAGGCTTCTTGGACCTTTCTCTAAGACAGAGGGCATTGGCTGCTATCACAGGTGGGAATCCAGGCAGTGCCGACTGACGCTCAGATGCCAGAGGAAATGCTTGTCCTTTGACCGCAGGATGGAGAGGATACCCTCAGGTGGGTGACAGGGTCTTGCTCAGTTATCTGTTTGTGAGTTATTTGGCAGGTCTGTCCAGGGCAAGCAGCTTTAAAATATTCTTTTCTGCAGAAAGATGAGTAATCTGCTGTGCTAACTGTCCTTGACACAGGCTATTTTCTCCCTTTCGTTTTGTTTCTGTGAACAATGTTTCAATCACAAGGTTGCGAAGCCAAGTTGATAGATTCTTTTCTTGTTCTGGTGTCAGTGCAGGAGGCTTCTTGAATCATTTTGTGTAGATCTGGAGATAGTGAGTGCCTCAATCAGTGCTGCCTAACAAAGATAGACTAATAATTATAGCTTTCTAATACTAACTTGTAGCTAGTATTTAAAGGACACAAGACAGGGAGATAACAAAGCCTGTTACCAAAGAAATTCCATGTTGATAGTGGTCTCTTTTTTACCCTCTTCATCTGGGTCCAAGTAACTGTTTTTCCTTGCTTCTACTGCGAGCTGATCCTTCTGCTCTGCCTGCCTGTTGGAAGCACATGGCACCAGAGCTGCTGTGCTGTCCCCTCCCTCTCTTGCCCAGGTGATTTCACAGGAGGGTAAGGATGCCCTGCCCAGAGTACCCTGTAGTGCTGAAGCCTAAGTAGGCATTTAGAGGACAGTATCCCAGTGCAATTTGGATTGTTCATCCGTGCATTATACTGTCTTGATTTTAAGGGAGTGGAAATTCTTACGTGCTTTAACTGGTTATTGCACGCTCACAACACGCACACAGCAATGTAATGGTGGAAATTACTTTGGCCTTTGACAGGATTACAACTGTTTTATTTCTACAGGATTTCTTCTGGTGGGTGTTGTGCTAATATACATCATCACAAAGGTCCTGACTGAAAAGCTGTTATTGCCATCCTAAGGCCTGTGTAGACTAAAACATGCACAGTTGTTGCTATGCACAAGTTTTGGAATGGTAACAGCAGGAGCTTAGCATCCAAAATACTAAAGTACTCCCATTATATATTTTTTTTAAATCTTACTCTATAGGAAGCCAAGGAATAAAACATGTGCAATGCAGTCAAATTTTGGTGTCTCACTGCAGGACTTATCATATGATCATGTTCTCAAAATTCTTTTAAAAATGGTGGCTGTTATTTAAGAATGTTATTAAAGTCCTTGCTTTAGGGAGTCTGGATAAATGTGGAGTTTTAACTTAATTTGCCGTGTTTTTTTTTCTGGGTGAAAAGGTGACCTTTCTAAAATGCCAATTAAATACTCTCGTGCCTACTTCTTGCATTTGTGTGTGTGTGTGTATATATGTGCATGTGTGTTCTAAAGCGCTGTTGCTATCTTATGTTTAAACGCATTGGGATTTAAAGACCTCTTGGTTTGAAAAGCAGTATTATATAAGGGCATACGTGGGAAAACTGTAACTAATGGTGGGCTCAGGCTCTTCTAGAAGTGGTCCACTTAATCTGATTTGTTTCAGAAAATGTACCTATGGCTGGGAAGCTTTGAGGGTTGTGGTCTAGAAATTAAATTGTATGTGTCTAGGGTTATAGCAGTCCTTGGAGTCATTGCTGAAGGTCATGTACTTTCTTCGTAATGCTACGCAGTAAGGGGGAATTTTTGTCCTAAAATGTCTACTAACTAGCTAGGCTAAAATATATTGGTAAAAGTGGCTCAAAGAGAGGGAAAGCGACTGTCTAGGTCATGCTGTGTGACAGTATTTCTTTTGAACCTTCTTTTCGGTGTGGTGTCCTTTAAACCAAGCTGTCTCTTGTTCCTGGTTTCATCACTAATTCATATACATGTTTTTTCCATCTTTGCTGTGGCTAGGTAGTCTAGAAGGGGAGGCTTCTGAAAAGCTTTCCTCAGCTAAGACAAATGCGAGTAAATACAATTTCTGGAGAATATGAAGGTCTACTGTGATTGTTAAGTTCCTTAGATTGAATTTGCCGTCAATGTGTTACTGAAGTTGGATTTCAAACGTATTTAAGTTTCTAAAGACATGAACAAATGCCTGGTAAGATTTTTTCCAAAGGTTTTTAACTTGCTTGAAAATCTCTTTAGGTGTCGATGTGTGCCTTTAATCTCCTCAATAAATTTGCAAATCCTTAGAACCTGTTGTTCAGCGTTTGGGATTTGAATAAGACCTGGAGTCTCTGTCTTGCTCCTACTTCTGTAGTTGTATTTATTTTGACTGCAGACTTGTGTGCTCACAGTAATTGTAAATGCAAGTGGGTTCTGGTTTCCATCCTGCAGTTGTATGATGCTCTTGCAATACTTGTTATGGGTGCAAAGGATTTGTGGATTTCGTAACTGGCATCTGCGCCCTTGGAAAGAGGGATTCAGCTGTCATTCTTTGAGGAAAATCTCTTCGTCAGAATAGTTTTAACTATTTGCAAGTTTATGTATACTTGCATTGACTTATGGCATTATACCGCTTGCATGCAGTTACAACTCTATTTTGCTCAGCCCCTGGAAATGTGACTAGATAAATCCTTGTTTTACTGGGAGGGATTTACTGTAGTTTTTGTGTGTTTCTCTGTCTCTTGTCTGTTTACTTGAGAACTTAAAACTGGGAATAGTTAGTTGAGCCAGTGCAAGAATTGTACATTAATTCATCCTTGAAATTCAGCACACACAGACAACTTGAAACTGTTCTTCCATGATTTGGAGTTGCAATCTGTCCTGTTGAGATGTTAGTTCAGCAGTGGAGGGTAAGAGCTCTTAAAGGTTTTAAGAGAGCAAAGTAGAGGAATGTATTTCTCCACCTGCATTTAGTTTTGAGCACTTTAATTTCTGCTTGGGCTGCTCATTTTGGCACCTGATTTGAAGTCTGCTTCAGAACTTCAGTCTGCTCCGGGGAGCTCTGGACCAGGCCTCCAAAATAAATATGCCAAAACTGCATGCTGAGCAGTGCAAGTCACAATGCTCGCTCTGATAGCGGAGTACTTCTCTCTTGCTTTAGGGAAGCTGCACCTCCTCTCACAAGCTCTATCCTCTGTTCCTTATTGCCAATTTGTTTTTTCTGCCTCCAGGAAATAAATATATGATATAGTTTATCTAGGATTGTAGAGGAAGTCTTAACATATTTACCAATTTGGCAAAGAGGGTAAAGAGTCTTCATTGTAATCTGAATCATAACTTTTTTTTTTCCCCAAAGGGAAATGTTAATGACTGAGGAGTCAAGCAGAAATTGTGTGGATAAATATTTAGAAGATGATCTGCCAAATAAGTTTTGTGCTAAGTTGCAGTGTCGTTTTATTTTCCCAGTGTTTTTTCTTTTGTGTGTATGTGTTTTGCAGGGACCCATGTATGCATTAAAGAAAACGCGCATTAAACCAATGTAGTAAAACTTAGGTAATATCAAAATGATTGCTTGGAAATAATTGCCATTGAAATTTGTACCATAGGTTACTTGCTTTGCTCCCAACAGTTGCTCTATCATCTTATGAGTGTTCTCTATAGAATATTAAATTGTACTGGACCAGCCTGTAGTAGAAAGTAAATCATACCTTACCCAGAATAGGCACTGAGTAATTAAAGGCAGCGTCTCTGCATGAAGACTGATTCAAGAGATGTTTAGGTCTATTTTATCTGGTTTTGAGTTTGTGTGCTTGCTCTTTGCACGCTTGCTCTCTCAACACAGTGTATTGTTTTTTTTTTCTCAACTTTTGTCATTATGTAACAGTTTTTACCTGTCATATCCATCACTGGTATTTTTTTTTTTTTTTTTTTTTTTTCCCCTCAACTTTTGTCATTATGTAGCGGTTTTTATCTGTCATATCCATCACTGGTATTTTCTTGGAGACAGTGACTGTTCTTTTGACAGATTTGAAAAACTGATAGAAGGACTCAATGAACTAAAACTATTTTTCCATTGACTGAGTTTTGGGTTAGGCCCTTGTTGGGGGCTATGGCAAATACCACTACATTTGTTCCTAAATTGTTGTACAGTGCAGGATTAAATCTGGCACTGAAAGAACTTTCCTCCTTGTTATTTAGTCTTCTGCTGTCTAAAATAGATACTACTAATGCTCATAGATAAACATGGTAGCATGTGCTTTATAACTGCATCTGAATGAGTGAGAACAGTGGTTTGTGGAATGCAGAGACTTGGAGCTCTGCTGCTGCATGTGGTTTCACTGTTTTATTGAAACGCACAAGTAAAAGCCAAAAGCCATATTGCCATCTATTAGGCACTCAGTGTTGCTCTTTGTTTTGCTTTTATGCTAGGTTATGTCTCAGAACGCTGGGGTGACATGTGGTGTTCATCAAGTATTTCTCAATAGGTCAGCAACAGCCCTGACCCAGCTGAGATCTGTGTTAACGATCGGAAGTTGCCAAGTCGTTACTGTTTGCCAAAGCTGAGCAGCTTCAGAGTGGGAGCCAGTCACCAGTGTTAGTCCTCTGTTGCCAAGACTGGCTGATATAATGACTTGGAGACTCCCTTAATTTGGAGATGTTGCATTTGTTTCCTTTTCTCTTGGTGCCTAGGATAGGACTGTTGTAAAATGCTAACAGCATCAGGCATTGAATCACTAGGAAGCAGAGGCTGGGCTGGATCTAGTTATGCAACGGAAGGGTGAGTACGTTATATTAAAAACAAAAGAGTAACCGAGCCTTAAAGAACCCTCAGTTACCTTTGTCTTGACAGAAGGCAAGTGGCTGCAGTGTGGAGCAGAGGGTGATATTTTGTATGGGTGACCCAAATATTGATGGTGTGTCTCTGATCTGTGTTGGCAAGGAGAAAACTTCAACACCCCCTCTAAACCTTGCTTTGTATCCCTTCTCAGTGCTATCATTGGTTGGTATAATTAAATTGATCATTGGTGATTCAAGGACATGTAAATGACACCCGTACAGCACTTTAACTATTAAAAAAAGCTTTAATGTCTTGAATGCAGGTCAAGGGAGAAAAAAGGGAGGGAAGGAAAGGTCAATCTCTCATAACATGTCCCATGTATAAAATTAACCAAGTTCTTAAATGGAGCTATTACTAGGTGATTGTTTCTGGTCCCTAGGGACTTAATTTACATAAAGCA
The DNA here is from genome assembly GCF_000705375.1 of Tinamus guttatus. The sequence continues at coordinate 91,157 of NW_010586853.1, read as the reverse complement.
TTTTGACACTTCAAGATGCAGCTGGAAACCAATTTAAAGACAAGAATGGTCCTATAACCTTTAGATTCCTAGAACGGGTAGATTTCTGACTTTTTTTTACCTTGCTTATATTTATAGAGGAAAAAAAGAAACTGTCTTTTTCAGCACTCTTTCAAGTGAAGTATTGACATTTGTGGAAAATGCAAATAAGAGTATTCGTTCCTTGGTACTTACTGTTGCAGTACTTGACACTGTGCTATATTTATAAAGCTTGAGATAACCTCAAAAGTCAAAGATCTATTATGTGTGCAACTTCAAGAAGAACCATTTAACACTGAAATTTAGAGAGGGCTTTTCTGTCCAGAGTATTTGAAATGTTATTTGATTGTCCTTAGCAGGATATGGAAGGATGGAGCTGTGACATAGCATTCTTTAAAATCCTCCTCTTTAATTATAGAACTAAGTTTGTATTTTAAAAGTGAAAACTAAGTAAAGATGTTCCATGTGGCTTTAAGAAAATAAACTACTTGCTTTTTAACCCCGTCTTAAGGGAAGACCTCACTTGCATTTTGGTACAGGGTTAGGACAGGAGAAGCACTAACAAACACCTGTCATGCCTTCATTTCAGCAAGATGTATAAAATCAGCATTGAAAGCCCATGCATCAGTGTCTGTCGTTAACGCACTGTCCTTCTGTTGCGTGGCCAGGGGAAGAAGATGAATTATCTGAGGAAATGTGTTTGTAGCATGCTTTTTCTGAAGTCAGCCAAGTTGAGAGGTGACACTATTCTACTCCTTTTGCTGTATTTAATGTTTAGAGGTACTAAGAGCTGGAAATACTCTACCCTCAAATAACTGTGGGAAATGGGGAATGTGATCTTGGGTTCTGTTAAAGTGTGTGGGAGAAAAGTAAAAATACAGTGAGCAAATTCCTCATTAGGGAGGAATATTTCCTTGTAAGGTCTGACTACAGCATTTCGCATACTTTTGCATACTTTTCTTGCAGACATTTATAATGCAAGGGGAATCAGAGGAGTCACCCACACAACTGGAATGTTTTCAGGATATAAAGGCTATTAAACTGCTTGAAAAGACCGATGAATCTCAAGAGAGTGAAAAGATAATTTTTACTTGCTGATCTTATGAAAGAAGTGTCAGCAGAGAGACTAGTTTGTAGTGGAATTATTTTTTCCTGTGTAGTATGTGCCCTGTAACAAGATCACCATAAGTTGTCTGCTCCTTGAAGAGAAGAAGGTAACCAAAGGGTAAAGCTTTCTCTCCTTCCCTCTGACATCCTTTTGTGGAGTGCAGCACTTCCTATATGTGCTGTTTCGCATCCGCCTGGCCCGGGGAGTATCCCGCTGTATGTGATGATAGTTATGTTTGTGATTCAGAGGGGGCATTCTGTATTTACTGAATAGCTTATAATGTTTATCATCCCTGTCATAGTGGTATTTTACTATAACTTGCTTTTGTAGAAACAGGAGAACAAACTATAGCAGCATTGGGCCTTCTTATCCTGGGATAACCCCTGTGGCTACAGAAAGGAAGAAGAAAATTCAGTAACATGTTTCTCTCTACTAATCAGCCTGGATGCATCTGTGCAATGTGACTATGTTGATTAGACATTGCTGATTTCTCAGCTGGAGGGAAATGCTACAGTTTGTTTGCTTTTATTTTAAGCGAGTGTCTTTTATTTGAACATTTTGACACTTTTTGGAAAGGGCCAGTTCTTCCACCCACTGCAACCCCAATAGATTAAGTTGCTGTAACTAACAAGCATAGGAAAATGTTGTGTCTGAATTGCTCAATAAATTGGTCAGAATTGGTCTTTTGTATTAATTTGAGAGATGCTGCTGACCAATGTAATACAGTTTTGCTTAGCAGGTGAAAGTTGGGAGGAGGCAGATCCCATAGAAATCTTTAGCCAGAAGGCTAAAGAACCCAAGCTCTCTCTCCCTGTCTGCTCCCTTGCTGCAGTAGCAAGGGAGTGGAACAGCCTGGAATGTGTGGGTAGGTGCGGTGAGGCTTTGGGAGCTGTAAGGAGGAACTGGTTTAGGGGGACACAGGAGAATACTTCTATATTTCGAGAAATTTGAAAGGGTGTAGGAGAACTGTTCTTTGAACTTCTCCATGAACTCAGGTTGTTCCTTTATTCACATGCCTTTTGAATAGAAGACAAAGGCTCCATTATAAAGGGAGGAATGAGAACTGGGTGGTATATGGAGGAGGAGGATGTTGGGTTTTACTTAAGTAATGAGTAGAGAAGTGTGTTTAAGTTTACATGGGCTGAAAGTAGCACATGTAAATTGGTGCTAGCAAAATCCTCTTATCATGTGTGTGGCAGCACTGTAAGTGTTGGTGAGTAGCACTGCTATGGGCACTTGGACTGCTTAACTCCAAGCACAGCAGAGTGAGCTATAGACTTCTCTTTCTAACATAAAGAACACCATGTGTGCTAGCTGTGTTTTAAAACTGTGAGAAGAGAGGTTTGAAAAGTTTCACATAGGAGCTGCTTTACTGTAAGAATTTATTGTAATATACTGCTGTTTAGTATAATTAGTGGGTGCATTGGTTCCTTGGGTATGCTGAGCCAGATCATTAGTTGGTATAAACTGGTCTAGTTCCATTAAACCAGGGGAAGTTTCATGTGTTTTACACTAGCTGAGAACCCGTGTTCTGGTGGGGATGGCGGTGCTGTCAAATGATTGCTTTGTTAGTATGCTGGACTGGCACAGATGAATCTGTAGGGTTGTCTGTGCTTTTTCTTGTGGGAAAGAGAATGACTTCCAAGTCGCTTGAGTCTCGTCCACCTTTGTGTTCCCCCCACCCCTCCTCACCTTCACAGTTAGTTGGCTTTCCCTCCAAGCAGAGGGATGCAGGGAGAACATAGCTGCATGTTTGTTCAAGTGATGCAGAAACACCTGTGTGTCAGGAATTGTCATTTGCAGGGTAGTGGAAATAAGTGGTAATAGATAATGGTTGGAATGAGCTCTTTGCATGGAGAAATTAAGCTACAGAAATGGGCTGTGTGGAATTTCAGTCTGGGTGTGGGATGACTGGAGATGAAATGGTGTACGTAGCCTAGTCCTGGGAATATTGTGGCATTGGTATATGGTGGAAAGTAGAGCAAGGTATTTGTCGTTCTAATTTTGGGTGCTGTTTCTTAAGCCTGTTTCCTGCTCTGTGGAGCATCAGGGAACAGCCTCCCTGCAGGGAGGATTTCTTTTCTTCCAGTCTGATCCAGGCTTTGCTCGACTCTCCATGAATGATTCTGTTCTTGTTCCCAACCAGCTGTGTGTGTTTTTCCTCCACCCTATCTCACATGGACTCTCTAATGTTCAAGCAGACTAGATGAGAGAGAATATTATCATTTTAGAAGGGGGTTGCTAACAACACAAAGTCCTGATACAATTTGGATTTGCAGCTTATTCCTTAAATATAGTCTTGTTGCAGGCAGCACAGCAACTTTTCCTATAGTCTGAAAACTAAAAATCTGCTTTGCTTGGTCAGCTGTTCAAAGCAGGGAGTAGCTCTCTCAGTTTCTCTAAGACAAACCCCAGTGCATCAGTGGTGCTCCCCACATTATATGTGCAGGTGTTTCCACGAGGAGTGGTCTTGTTTGGGTTCTGAGCAAAAAGAACCTCGGTTTATCAGAGTGCTTCAGCAACAGCAACAGAGTTCCTCCTCTTATACTTCACACTCATGAGAATGGTCCCTGTTATGTTACACAGGGCATGTCCAACTTGGGACACTTGATTCAGTCCTGGACCTCTGCTGTGGTCTCTGTGGGCTGCCATGTGTTCACCTCCTATCTTTGACTCAGCAGAAACTAAGCAGTGCTGGGTGACCTAGATTCATTGTAGCACCTCGTTCAATTCTTGAATATGTTGAGGCATTTGGTTTTCATTAGAGCAGTGCGTGCTATTTCTAAGAGATGGGCATCAGCCAAGAGTCTGTTTGCAAGAGAATATAGCACTAGCTGTACAAAGTGAACATCAACATGCGTGTGAAGCTCAAACTAGTGAGTGGTTTTAGAACGTGCCAGACTAGAGAGAAGGCAGAAGAAGGAAAAGCAGATGGCAGTAGCTGCTGGGGAGAGGTAGGGAAGGATGTTATGACTGTTGTTATCTCATGGGCCTAGCTTGGGTCTAGCCAGAGAGATGCTGGTTAGCCACAGAGCTACTAGCATGTCAGTGGCTAGTGGACAGCTGTTGCGCCTGCACTTTAATCTTCACCTGTAGTGTCTCATCTGCTTGGCCAACATTTGATGCATTTTCATGTAACTTGACGTGATTGAAGCAAACTGTAATGCAGAAGAGGAATAGCAATGAAATGCGTTAAATAAATGTGGGTTTTTCTAGAGTTTGGTTCTCGTTTTCCATCCATTTCCACAGCCCTTTAGAGTGGGCCCTTTAGAGGCATAAATTTCAATGGAGCCTTGCTTCTAGACATTTCTTTTCCTGTTTTCCCCCCCATTTCCTTATAGTTATAGGCAGTATTTTTTGTATGATGTACTGCCTAGTTTGCCCCTGCCAAAACCAGAAACTAACTGTACTAGACATAGTAAATGGGTATTGAGAGATGATTTCTGCTATCACAAAGCAGACTTTGGTTTTGAAATGAAGCAGATAATTGTTACCTCCATTGTGTGTGAGAACTTGTGTGCAGGGAAATGAGGATTTGAATCTGATTGATGTGGCTTTACCTGTACAGCAGGGAGTGGGAGGGAAAGAAAAGAGCTGAGTCTGCTTTCAAGTTACTATCTCTGATACAGTGCAATGTGGCAGTAACATAACTGATTTGTCACAAAACTTTCAAAAGCCCCTAAGTAGCTTGAAGATGTTGATACCTAAGCCATTTTGGGTCTCTTGGGTGAGTATAAAACATTGAGTGACTTACCAAGTTTTAAACCAACCTTCATTTCTGCAGTGGGAATTACTTCAAGCGTAGAAAACAAGCTTGGACATTCATGAGATGCATGTGACCTTCCTTAGGCCCAGTGGTGATAAATACCCTGTTAAAGCAGATTCCTAAACTGTTCTTCCCTCCAGAGAGAAGGTTGAGACAGTGATGACATTGTATTTCAGTGTATAGCTGCTCAGTGTCTTTAGTTCCAGTTATCGACTTGGTATTTTCCAAGATTTATAAATGAGTGGGTTGGAAACCATTGCTGCCACTGAGAAGGTGAAAGCTTGGTTTTGGTTTGGACTCCTAACTAAATTTTCTCTGTATTGTACTCATCATCTATGACTAATTGCCCCGGGAACATGCAATCGGCATTAGCCGAAGCAAACAGATTTTTGTAAGACTTGAAGGGTACAAGTTGTGAAGTCCTGGGATATGCCATGATGGGAGATAAGCGTGCGTTTGAAGGGATTTAGGTGAGAGCAAGCTGAACTCCCTTCAGTGAGGTGGTGCAGGCCTGACACTATGCAGGGAAGCTCAGCAGTCAGAAGGGTGCCTAGGGCAGCACTTGGCACTTGGTTCTGGAAAGCACGAGTAGTCCTTGTGTCCCATGAGGAGAGCCGCGGGGCAGGGAGAAGATTATTCATCTCGCACAGGGAGCAGAACAAGTGCCTATTGATTAATCAAGTTGATTATTCACTGCCACAAGTACCCTATGGAAAAAAAAAGAGAACTCAGCGTGCAAAATCACCATGAAAATATGTAGCTTATGTACCAAACCTACCTGGCTCTAGCCTGACTCCAAATCATTAAGGGCTTTGGACTCTTCATAGATCTGAGAATACAGAGTGGCCTGACAAGAGTGTGAGTTTTTTTTTAATCTTTTTTTTTCTTGTGTGTTTGTTTTGTTTGTCTTTGTAATAGCTGGCTGATGTGCTCACAGCCAATATGATGTTGCCCTGCCAGCATGGAGGCCCCTGGCCAGATCTAATTACTTTGTCACCAGATGGAAGATTGAAGTGGAGGGAATTGTGACATTTGCTTTCCTGCAACCTGAGATAGAAAGCTTTTTTGGTTTGTTTGGTTTGGATGTGTGGCTTTGAAGAAATTCGAGATATCTCTTGCTCTCCTGAGTTGGACGTGTGCTGTTACGGCTTTGAAGTTGCTACATAGTGCAAAGATAGGGTAGATGTTTTCACTAGCTGAAAAGGAAAAAGTTGTATTTATTTTTGCATTGGCAAGAGTGCCTGGCAGAAATTACAGTACCAGGCAACTTATAGTAAGTACTATGTTGTTGAGAGTTTTGTCTGATTGGTATAGGAAATTAAATGGCACGTTATTGTTACTACTCCACATTTTCTTTGTCTGCAGTGCTCATCAACTGCTTTTCCCATCTCCTTAGCTCCTGTGCGCGTGCTTCTGAACACCAAGGCTCAGGGCTGTGTGGGGGAATGTTCCTGTGACCGCTGTTCTTGTGGAGCTCTATGCTCTTTGGCAATGTGCAAAAGCCTTGTACCTTGCTTGTAAAGGAAGAGCCAGCAGTCTGCATGTTATCTGAGGCTACAACTGTCCTCTTTCAAAAGCACTAGTGTTGGTAAGGGGAAGCATAGAGAGGCCATGGAGGGACACGTGGGAGGAGGTTCTCTTCTGGAAATCTGAATACTGTTTCCGTTGGGTGATGGGAATTGCTGTATCCTTATGCAATTGGCAAAATCTTCCAGTTTCAGTTGTGCTGGGAAAGTAAAATTTTAGCTTTGTGTGTGTGGTGTGTTTCTTTTGTTTTTGTGCCCTCCTTCTTCCCCCTCCAGTTTCCTTCCTTCTGTTAGTCATTTATTAGGCTAGATTTGAAAAACTGAATCTTTCAGGAAAGTCATACTAGGAGAAGCTGTCTATCTACCACCCGGTAGACAGGTAAATCTAAATTACATGCATATGTAATTCTGATAGCTGTTAATCTCTTATTTGAAATGCCTTTTAAGGTTGGAAAGGGCTGTATATATGTCAGCAGTTCCCTTCCTGAGATCAAAGGCGTATGGTTAAGACCTGGCTGGACTAGCAATAGGGACCTTACTCTGGGATTTAGGGATACTTGATTTCCTGCTCTGTTGCAAATTTCTATTCTTGCTTCAGGAAAGTCCCTTCTGTCTTCGTTCATGAAGCAGAGAGTTGTGGACTGTCTCTGGGCAGCTTGAAGTGACCATGGGCAGTGTCCTACAGCACTTTTAGGTGCACCTTGGAAACTGTTGTGCATTGCTGCACCCTAGCTAACAGACTGTTGGCTCAGTGCTGCATCAGTTTTTGCTTTAGAAGCTGCTGTATCCTGCTGCTCTGGGGAGTGTAGAGGATCCTCGTGTTCCTGATGTTGCCTTCCTCACAGCATTCCAGCTTCCAACTCCTTTGCAGTATGGGATAGATAATGCTGGAGCTTATACATTAATTACATTCTCTAAAAATAAACTTCTTTAATGGTGGATTTGAAATAGTGACAAGTCAGTTTAAGAACTAAACTTTTGTAACTCTTAATATAGGTTAAATTAAAAATATCAAATCGTGCAGGTTTGGCCATGGCTTTAAAACAAAATGGAAGCACTTAAAGCATGGGAAATCAATGGCTTAATTATCTGGAAGAAGTTACTACACTGCCAAGACAGCCTTGGAGAGCGACAGCTTATTCTGCAGGTATAGGAAAAATATTTGTTTAAGTTTTTAAGCAATTTCAGTTCCATGACTAACAAATTGTAAAGTTATGAGACTTGGAGTTAAAAATGCCATTAAGTAGCACTTGCTTTTTTCTTTCTTTTTAATTTCTTTTTTCTCTCCAAATATTGGAGAAGAATTAGGTTGAGGGGCTTGAGTTATTCTATTTACACTGGTAGAATCAGAAACACTTGCTCAATATCTTTCACTATAGAAAATCTAATTAAATAAAAAAAAATAAAATGTAGATCCTGTTTGATATACTCTCTTCCCTTGGTGTTCGATGGTGTTCAAGTTTGGTGGTGTATTAGTAGTAGTTCATTTAAAATACTGTTTCTGCAAACTTTAACTGGATTTTACTTTTCCTCCAAGGACAGTTTAGCATTAAGCAAAAGCTTTATTTTATATATAGCTTAGTAAAAAGGCAATCTGTCATTCATCTAAAAATACAATAAACAATGCACTTATTCAAAGTCTCAACTTTAGCCTTAACTGCTTAATTAGATGGGTACTATTGTATCTTCCTTAGCAAATTTGCATGCTAAACTTCAGTATATGGAGTATGTTTTTAAGTTAAATGTTAAGAATGTTTTTATAGTTGCTAAGCACTTTTTCTGTGAAAACAACTAAAAATGGAAACCAAATTTAAAGCTGCAGACCTCAATCAAGGTTTTATATTTTGGGCTTTTAATCCATTTTGTTCCAGTCAAGAATACTTAAGCTCTTAAATTCAGTATTGGTCATAACAGCGTATGCATTACAAACGGATAGAAACCGTCTGCTTCCCTGTTACAGCAGGCACAGGAGGGTGCCCTGGGAGCTGCTCCTGTGTGCAGAAGTAAGGAGACGAGGCCTCCCTTGGCCGAAGGATCCTGGCTCGTTTTTGCTGCTGGTGACATGACTCTGTGCTATGAGTAACTGAGTCAACTCTGTTTTCTAATTGTGCATGCGGTGCTGGGCATTCATAGACTCCCTGCTCTGCTTGTGCAAGCCTGTGGAAGAGACGGTGATGTCTGGAAACATTATTAAAATGACTAGAGAAGCAGTCTAGATTCCACATATTATTAAATTTCCTTAATATCTGGTCACAGTAGACTTTCTGAACATGATTCACACAAATTGTCTTGGGTTTCCTTACCTTCAAGATAAGGAAGCCTTTTTTTTTTTTATCTAGTGTAGTTAAATGACAATGATGGAAAACAACATCTGATGCAAAGAGACTTTCAGCAACCTGTTATGTTTCTGCCTCCATCATGGGTTTACTGCCTGCTTGTAGTGCTGCCTCTGAGAGCTGCACTGGGACAGGCAGATTCTATCCAAAGGATGGTTCATTCATGGTGACTCAATCTAGAGCGTCCAGTGCATGTGAGAACACAAAACCTTATCTCTATACTTTGTATCTGGAAATCTTTCCTTTAGAATCAGGAACTTGGGCTGCCTTTGTTGCTTACCTGTCAGCAGTCACATCCTGTCACAAATAGCTTCTAGGCACCTTCAGTTGACTTGGGCCAGATCATCTTAATCAAAGCCATGGCCTTGCTCTTGTATCAGTGCTTTCCTTTAAAGTGTTCAATGCATCCCTTCAGAGAAGCAATATTCCTTTCCTCTTCCAGACATGAATTCCTTTTGACCAACACTGATAAAATGTAGCTGAACTGATAGACTCGTAATGGCTAATACATTTTAAGCTATCTTATCCTGAAAAAACTCATGGTGAAGTTAACTATAGGTACATTTAATGGATGCTGCTGCTTTAGTCCAAATATGATCTGGATTCCAACCAGGACCTCACTATGATAGAAGTGAAGCTGCTTTGCAAGAAAGGAAACTTTCTCAGGGGTCAGATCGAGACACAGGAGTATCTAAAGGATTATCACAGATTTTGCCACTTTCAAGTGCTGAACACGCATGTGTTTGCTAACCGAAGCACAGAATGCAAATATTTAACATAGCCTTATCAAATGAATATGCTACCCCACGTAATTCTCTGTGGGATGCTCCTAGAAGATTAAACAACACGTGACAGATGATTATATTGCTTTATACTGGACTGCAAAGTGTCCAGTATTACAATAATGCATATGGTATAGTAGAAAGAGGTCAGAGATCTTACAATCTGCCAGCCATGTAACTCTGTTCTGGGTCACTTGCTTTTGAGCAAACAAGAGCACTTTTTGTGTGTTTGCTTGTTTCTGTTACTGTAGTTTGGTAAAGCAAAGGTGAATGATAAATATCGCATGGAGCCTTTTTCTCAAAGCAAAAATTTATTTAATTGTAGGTAGAGCTCAAAGGAGTACAGGATCACAGGATGTAGTGATAAACAGGAGCTTTACCTGATTTAGTGTTTGCTCAAGAGCTTTGTCTGGTGAAGTTGCTAGAGGTGCCCTTTTCCAGAAGATATATTCACAATGCTGCTGACATGATGAGTGCAGAGGGTAACTGGCTCAGGGCAGAACGCTTGAGCAGTGGTCAAGCATTTTACTAACCCTGGGTGCCTTTACATGTGCTTTTCAACTTAAGAGCTGAGATGCAGGTCTATCTTAAAAGAACTGGACTGTTCTGAATGAAGAGCAACTTCAAAGAGTAAATTCAGTCTGGTGGTCTTTGGAGATGGGCGAGGCTTGTGTAGCATGAATGTGGTTGTCAGGATTAATACTTGTGTGAGAGAGGGTGAGAATAGCATGGAGTTCAGGAAATGCTGCAGTAGGGAAGTGCAGGAAATATCCGTATTGAACCCAGGGCAGTCTGAGAAGGTAACTCAAGTGCTGAAGTTTGAGCAGATATCTGCTGGAGAAAGCTGATTTGGCAGCTTTGGTGCTGGATTTTGAATGCCATGGTGCATGGTGATGGGTCAGGCAAGAACTGCATAACTTAATCTTTCGGGAGGATGAGGAGACATTTTGTATCAAGCAGTAGGAATCGAAGGAAGAGGGCACAAATAGCGTGATGCCAAGTGGAGGAAAGTATGTGGGCAACAAATACAATGTTCCTTTAATAATAAAAGGAAGAGTGAGAGTGACTCCAGGGGGTGTTGCTGCAGAGATGAATTTTGCTGACTGGCATTTTCCCTTGAAAACAAAACCAAGCCTCACCAGTCTCCTGTGTTCTGTAGGACTTCACAGTACAGCAGTTTTCTTGTGCTCTGGGTGCTAACTGCAGTAAAGACACCAATGGTAGGATTTGCATGTTTACATGACTCCAGGCAGTGAACAAGTTTCCTGATATAGTTTTTAAAGCAGATGCATTAGTTGAAAAAGACTGAAAAATGCCACTGGTGAAGTAGAGCTGGCTGGCTGATCTGACTGGTGCAAAGGAGGTCCCCTGGGAGCCCTTCAGGAGCTCAGCTGGGCAGTCTCACAGGCATATTCTGCACTCCACTGCCAGCAACTGTGGTGATTTCCCTGTGATGGGCCATTCCTCTTAATAGCTACTCCTGAATGTCATGTGAGTGCTGGCAAAAGAGAGCACTGGTAATGTCCCATGCTGGCAGTGGTTTTGTTTCTCAGGATTGCTGCCCAAATGGGTGCTGCCTGTATGCAGTACATCCTGGATATTGCATCAAGATAGGGGTGATGGGACTATTTTCTGATGTGTGTTGTGGATTTTCCTAAAATCAGGCTAGGCTCAGATGAAAGAAAGCTTAGACAGCATTAGCAGATCATAGCATTTGGTTTCTCCTAGTTGCCAAATTTGCACTTTTCCTTTCCTTTTCCTTTCTAATAAGTAGCAACAAGCTCTGGATCCTACTAGGGAACCGAGAGACATCCTATAACTAGAAACCAAATTCCTTGGCGCACATGCAGAGAAACACAAGAGTCAAGGAAGAGCAATCCTGAATCACAGCAGAAAATCACTCTGACGGTGACCCAGATTGCTCAAGAAGAATGCAGGGCTGGGGAAAGCAAGTAAAGACTTTCCAAAGCAAGAAAACTAGAGAGCAGAACTACTCTATCCTAGAGCGTCCCAGTTCCTAGAAAGTTAGAGATGTCTGTGACAGGCCTTTAATTAGTTTGAATTGCCATACTAGGATTCAGTCTGGCTTCTCTTACAAAGCTCTAATTATCTCATTTAAGAAGCTGTGAAGTGAGCCAGAGGAAATCTTATAACCAGGTGGGAGTTGTCAGATTTTCCTGTTAGATGGACTCTAGTTTCTATGGTACATAGCAAAGAGAACCAAGAAGTATTTGATACAGAATCACAGAATAGTTAAGGTTGGAAGGGACCTCTAGAGATCATCTAGTCCAACTCTCCTACTCCAGCAGGGACACCCGGAGCATGTGGCACAGGATGGCATCCAGGTGGGTTTTGAAGATCTTCAGAGAAGACTACTTTGGGCAGCCTGTTCCAGGGCTCTGTCACCTTCACAGTGAAGAAGTTCTTCCTCACATGGAGAGGGAACTTCCTGTGCTTCAACTTGCACCCATTACCCTTCGTCCTATCACTGGCCACCACTGAGATGAGTTTGACCCCATCCTCCCTACATCTTCCCCTCAGGTACTTGTACATATTGATCAGCTCTCCTCTCAATCTTCTCCAGGCTAAATAGGCCCAGCTTGCTTAGTCTTTCCTCATACAATAAATGCTCCAGTGCCTTAATCATCTTTGTGGCTCTACGCTGGACCCTCTCTAAAAGCTCCGCATCCCAGGACTGAAAAGTTAAACATATTTGTTTTGTCTGTGGAGCAGGATGCCTGGTGTAGTTGTATTATGAGGGGACCTTGTAGCATTAATTGGAGTTACATTGCAGCAGATATTCCTGTTGTTGTTAAAGCAATGCTTAGAGGCACCATTGTGCTTAGCAATGCATGATAAGTGAACGTCTGGTGAAAGATAGTGAAAGATAGTCCCTGGTCAAGAGAGATGTCTTGTGCTTGTGTTAATGCAGCATCTTGGTGTTTTTTTTTTTGTTTGTTTGTTTTTGTTTGTTTGTTTTTCTTTTTCCCCTTTTTTTTTAAAAAAAAAAAAAAAGTCAGCGTGGGTTAGGCTAGTGCTCTAACATGCTTCTCTTTGAGTGGCCCATAGCAACTATTGATGCAAAAGGTATAAGAAGTTGGATGTGTATGAGACTGGTTCAGGTTTCTGGGACAAATCTGGCACCTACTGAGCAACACCAGCTCACAAAAGCAGTAAGAAGGATTCTTTTGTGTTTCTGTTGCTCAGGCTTCTAGTTTGTCCTTGCTCAGTGACTGAATTTGTTTTTCAAGGAGGAATCATTGCTGTTATGAGTCACTCTGGCTTAAAAGAAGGATTTTGTTTTCAGCTGCCTTTTGCCTTAAAAGGTGATGTTGCTCCTGGTATTTGTCAAGTTGAAAGGAGAAGAAAAAAAAAAAGTAAAGATTTCTAAATATTGTCAAGCAGTGCTCTCTTCTTGAGAAACATGTGATATCCACTTCCTTAGGTCTTGGTTTTAGAAACAAACAAACAAACAAACAAGTGGCATTTAGGGAATGTGTTACTGATATTCCCTTGGGGTCTGCTTGATTTATGTGCCAGTGAAATGTCAAGCAGCAGCCCTGCTGCACATAACAGGGATGCTGCGTGCTTTTCGTTGTGCTGGATTTCTAGAACATCCGGAAATCAGCAGCATTCAACACCTGAAATCACGAGGTAAAAAACCAAGAGTTACACTCCAGCAAACCAGTAACTGTAGGTCTGCAGATGAAATGCCTTTCAAAAGGGAAGGCAAGCTCTACAGGCTTGATTTTCTGTGGTCAGCAGAGATGTTAGTGCTTTTATAGGAGATGGCATTTTAATCCTAAGTAAATTTCAGTGAGCCTAATTGCGTTGTGCTTAACCAAAATCTATCTGCAGCTCCAACTTTAATACTAAGGCAGTGTCTGTGCTAGCAAAAATCCTGTGATATGAAACAGTTGTGTAATAACTCCTCATCTGCTCCTATAATGATAAAGCTGTAATGGAAGAAAAGTGGCCACAGCCCAAATGGTCTGTTTCCACTGCAGATCTCTGCTGCTTCTACAGGCAGAGCCAGACCCTTGGACAATTATGCATTTAATTGTTGCAATGCATTTGAGTGCCGTGACAGTCTTCTCGCTACCCCCTATGCAGCATCTGTTTGTGCAGCTATGCCACTCATAGGCAGAAGATGCCTTTCATTTGTGTGTGTCACTGCATAAACTGGTCCCACCTCTCAAGCTCGCTCTGTGGCATTTGGCAAGACCTCAGAAACGTGACTGACAGGTATTGGAATGTTTCCTCATTATTGCAGCTATTTATTGTGACCTTCTCCCTGCATAGGAAGCTTTACAGGCTTCGTTTTCTGTGCATCATTCCTTAGGAGCAGCAGAGCCTGTTCCTTGGATGCTGATGGAGCATAGAGCACAGTGTTCTTCTGTGGGCACTCTTAACTTGGGCTTTCCTGGCCTTATTCAGCACACCTGCTATTGCACATTCACTCTCACTTTATTAATTTATGTGAAGATTGTCTGGGGTGGGAAGAAATCCACCTCTTAACTGCCTTTTAATAGTATTGGAAATTTGCAAGAAAAGATGTCTCTTTGAGTAGGTCAGTCTTTATTTGGTGCCCTGAGTTTCTGTTTGGTAGCACTTTATTGAGATTGAGGAATGCATGGGGAGGAAGGGGACTGGGAACTTGATCCTGGATTGAAAATTGAATTTAATGTTTCCTATTCCTGAAGTGATTCCTGCTTACTGTTTGTTTTACTGATGAACCTATTGTTTTGTATCTTCTAGTGGCATCACTGAAGGGTCATTGTTCCTCTGGGAAATCAAAAGCTGCTTCCAACTGCATCTTGTGTGTCATCTCTAAAATCATCAGCCACAGTGAGTTTCTCCTGCATTCTTTCTTTTTTTTTTTTTTCCCAGTGAGGATTTGTTAGCCCTAATCTGTGAAAATAATCTTATTCTATATTTATACTTTGTCAGGTCATCTGCTACTGTAAAAGGATTTGATTTACCAATCCCAAGCCAAATGGCTGCATACAGATATATATATATATCTTTTTTTTTTCCTCCCCCCTAAAGCTCCAACTGGAAGCTCGATATTGCAAGCTCTCCTTTTCTGGTGCTCTGCATGCCTTGTGCCAGGGGGCCCTTTGGGGGGTCAGATTATTCAACTGCCGGCTGCAGTGAGAATTGGATACATTGCTGCCTTCTTGAGAACAACTGGAGGAAAAACTGACTTAAATAAGAGAAAATTGCTACTGGGGCAAAGGAGGTCAGAGTGCTCTATTAGTTCACAGTGCCTGAAGAAAACACATCATAGACTGATACTCACAGGCTGTGGCAGATAGAGGGGGACTATTTCAGTGCTGATGTGCTCCTGAATATTTCTAGGCATACCCTTAAAACTAAAGAACTCTGTATGCTGGTCATATATACCCATACACTGCATCTAACTGTGAGTGTAAGAGATGAGTAGGAATAAATCCATGACTGCAAGTTTCCTTTAAGGGAAACTTGTGGACCCAAAGGACAGAAGAGGTTAGTGCTTGAAGGAGCTTACAAGCCTTTTGCACTTAAATGGCACAGAATGATGAGATCTGTATCATCTGGTTTGGGATTACATTTAAGAGAAGATGGTACAAATTCTCCTAAGAGAAAAATGACAGCAGGAGGAAATAATGCTTTCAAAGGAAAAGATTTAAAAACTTCAGTTGAAAGAGAGAATTGGGCACTATATGTATTTCTAGTCTTTGTTAATATTACAGGTGCATAATCTATATATTACTTGTAAAATGAGGAAAAAAATGATTCTAGTGAGCTGTTATTGCAGATAGAATAGAGCCAGTTAGCAGCATATATGGTGAAGAATACCTTTCAGAAATTGAACATTGAATGAAAGTAATCATTGTAATCAAAAGTAGTTAAAACTAAGGCTGAGTCAAAGGGAAAAAGCAACTGCTCGCTGAGACTGCTTCCAGTGCTGCAAACATGCTCAGAAATGCATATTTTATGAGTTAGGAATATTGATCAAGTCCATGAATGTGTGTTACGTAGCACTGTTCCTTCTGATCACTGTGACTAAAACTTCCTAAATCTGGGAGTGTCATTCCTTGTGATCAGATACAAAGCATTTAGTGCTGACGCAACATGGGGGACTTGCAGCACTCTGAGCATAGCAGGTTGGCACTTATTTTATTCTGGCTTGGCCCTGTAGAAGTAACTTTTAACCAAACAAGCTGGAAGAACTTTGGGGAGCTCAGTTTCTGCAGATGAAGTGCTTTCCTCTAGGATTCTCTAGTAAACCTGCAAATCTTTTCATCTGCAAAAGGTGCCATGGTGTTGTCACAGAGGCTGCTTATGATTCTCTCCTGTTAATTCCTTAAATCCTTGACCCTGCCAGCAGAGAGCTTGTATGTCAGATATACTTTATGGTGGACTGTGAATTCTGGCCAAGTAAAATGCCAAGGAAGGAGAAAGGGTTTAAGGGAGACGTGTCCTTCGTCAGCTGACAGATAACAGCTCAGAGCAGAAGCTTCTTGATGCATGGACAGATTTTTAGCCGAATCTACTGGCTGCAGCAAAGAGAGGATAGAGTACGTCAGTCTGTGTTCCTGAGCCATCATCTGCAGCTGAGGTGGGGCTATGAAAGCTGCTGTAAAGGGGTACCGCGAAGAACGCTGACCGTACACACGGCCTGTAATACAGTGAGCGGAGTACTGTAAAAGAGCCATAGGCTTTGTGCTTCTGCAAAGAAAGATCCAAGACTGCCTTTTGAAGTCTGGCTTTCAGGTCAAACGCAGAAATGCTTCTGCTTAAGTCTGCCCTGTTTCTGTTGAGTTCCTGTGCATTTCCTTTTGACTCCTTAGAGTGCCCTAAGAAAGCTGAATTCCTAATGAACCTATGGAAACCACCTCATTTTACTTCCATTAAAGCCAGCCTGGAGCAAAGAGTGAGGCTGCAAATGAGTGATGTGCAAGGCCTTGTAGGTGCTGTAAAAACATTACTACTACGGCCTAAGGAGGCTGGAGTCTTTAGTTAATGCTTGCTTGAACAAGACTTGCTGTAGTAGGTCAGCTCTGGTGTGGTGCTAGGCGCATGGTAGGTGTTGCAGTATTTGCTCTGCTAATGCAGTTGCAGTTAAATCCACACCACCACAGCCCCTCTTCTTCAGCTTGCTTGTTCTTTTGTTCCAGCAGCAAAGTATCTGAGGAGGCCACGCAAGTGCACGCTGGCTAGTATGCTGCTCAAAAGGAGAATGAAACACAGTTAATTTAGAGCTCTGCAGGTCCATTTCAGCTCTCTGATCTATTTGCAGATTTCCTTAGAGACTTCAGTAGCATAACGTAATCTTTGTGCCATTTTCCCCTTTAATAAAGGACACTTTCCACCTCAGGTGGGAACTGAAGTTAAAAATACAGAGCTTGTGAATGCTTTGATACAGCAGTAAGGAGTTGCTACAGTATCTGTGAGGATGCTTTTCTCTACTATTTCTGCGCAACCCAAGTGGTATCTCTGAAGTTGTTCAGCAGCCAAAATGGAATGAAGGGCAAGGATTGTCTGTGGATGGTAAATGAGAGGGAAGATTGTGTGCCACACCAGTGCTACTGAGGTGTCAGTGTGGCACCCCAGTGTCTGCTGGCCCCTCCTGAGCATTCTCTCCTCTCGCTGAGGGAAAGTGCTTGCCTGGATGTGGCACACCAGAAGGTGCGGATAGCTCAAGGAATTTGAAAAGGAGATTCCTTGAGTAGCTAAGTTATGTTTTGCAGCACTTTGCCTTGTGCGGTCGGTCATCTGCTTAGTGCATCTGCCCGGCGTGTAGGGTGTTGGTTTGCACTTTGGCATCGCAGGAAGGACTTTTACCTTGCTGTCCAAATGTCACCAGGTGAAATTCTTTTCACAGCTTGGCTGTTTCATGGTTGCACAACTTACCTCAAGATAGCTGCTATCCCTGCTGTGTCAATGAGTACGATTTTGATAATATTGACAGCTATAAAACATTCCCTCTGAAGTCTGAGATGAAAGTGATGCATTTTCTTTCTCCTTCTAGAGTGCCCTTTTGCAGCAAAAGGGAAGGAGGGTTTTTTGTCTTTTTTTAAAGGTGGCTTATATTGAGTATAGGCAGCAGTGTCTACCACGGTCTGTGGCAGCATGCTGTAGTGCCTCATGGTGTGGGAAACTGGGAATAGGAGAGTGAAAGGAAACTCCACCAGGAGCTTTCTGTCTGCATTGTCAGGATATTGTCTGACTCTTATGATATTACCTAAATCTTGCTACCGATTGACACAATGGGAAGGGAATAGGGTAAAATCAGGTTAGGGCTGAAATATTCACCTTTCAAGGTCATTCTCTGGGGTTTGATCTGCTCACTTGCTAACGGCATAATCTAGGGAACAGACTAGATTGAAGCCAAATGTTTGGCTCTGCATTGCAAAGACAAGCCAACCTTGCTTTGGCTTCTAGCCCGGGGCGAAAGGGTGGCTGATCACCCTGCTCTTCTGCTGTCAACAGCTACTGCTGCCAGGGAGATGTGACCTGCGTTTAGGATAGGGATAACAGTGAGAGTGAAGGGCTGGATTTGAGGAGATGACCCTGAAAGGAAATGAACCAGAAATGTTTGGGTGATCTCTTCATGTGCTTTTCTTACTATGTATATATTTTTTTGTCTTGGTCCATGGGATGCAAGGGTACTGCTCCAATATTCTGTCAGCTCAGAATCTTGTATTGGATCTTGGGTTTGTTCAGTCTCATAACGTGTTTCTCCCCATAATGGCACCGGTTACCTTAAAAGATGCAAGGAACCAAGCAATTCTAGGATAACACTTGCTTTGCAGAAATAATTCTGTGTATATTATCCTTACCAAAAAAAAAAAAAAAGTGAACAAGAAAGCAGAGTAGGAATTTGGTAGGCAAATTAAGAACATTCCAGTTCCAAGCTGTTTATTCATAGCTTTTCTTGTTTAATGGAAAAAAGGGTATTTTTAGCCTCACTTCTTTTTTTAATTTCCCTTCCTTCTCCCCCTTCCCACCTTATTAACCTGAACAAACTTCCTACTTGGAGGAGAAGGTAGACTTGGAAGGAAGGAAGGGTGGAATAGAAACTGTTTCATTAAATCGGTTTAAAGATTATCAGCGCTCAATCTTGTTTTCACATGACAGCTCTGAGTACCCAAGAACCCCTTCACACTCCCCAAAGTGGGAGAAGCACTGTGTGCGGATGGGGAGAGTGAGGACCTTGGAGACCATGAAGAGGTTGCAAAAATGCCTGACTCCTGCCGAGTTTGCTTCCTTCTGTTTGATTTTGCTGGTTATTTCAGTTTGTGTTTAGCTGGTTATTTCCAAGGAATGGGGGGCCATGTCCTAGTGACTCTCACAGCTTCCAGCTCCTAGCACATGCCTCATATTGCAAGGTGAAGGGAGGAGAAAGATCATGATTTAACCAGGAAAGTCATTTAGATGTTGCGAAACCACCAATGGTTCTGTGTATACTGATGCTAAGAGATGGTACCTGACCTAAAAAGAGAGGACTAATGACGGGTGTCGAAGTGTTAAAGTCACTCATCTGAACAGGGGTGCAACTGGGGAGGGGAACCAAGCTCTCCTGAATTCTGGAGTATTTTGATGGTTTCTTGGTAAGGTGCTTCTGATACAGAAGGAATAAGAGCAATTCTTGCAGCCTCCTCACAAGGTAGGTATGACTCTGGCTTTATCTTTGGTGTGCTGCAGAAGGGCTTGCTGAATCCCATGACAGTAGATCTGCTCTGTAGAAAGAAGCACATACTCTCACAAACCAGCAGCCTGCACTGCCTGGACACTGTAGAACACTTGCTATTCTTACTCATCTTGGGGCTTAAGGTTGGTTCCTCAGTGGTGGTGGTTTTTGGAGGAGAGCTTCAAGGCTTTTTGAGGAAAGATGAAGGATCTTTACAATAGAAACTCTGGTGGTGAAGGAGAGTGGAGAGCTGTGCCCAGTGTCCTGTCTGACTGTACTAGGCTGCTCAGTAACGGACCTTAAATGATTTTTGTGCCTTGTGTTGCCCCTACTTTGTATTTTGAGCTGCTGGAGAACTGAAGAACGGCAGAGGTTATGTTTGTGTCTGTTTAAAGCAGAAAGGATTTGGTTTTATTTTTCTTTCAGCCACTTCATCTTGAAATGCCTTTCTTTGTTAGTTTACAAAGGTTTTTATTATCAGAAATCTAATCTTCTTGGAAGTGTTCTTATGCTTATGGAACATGTAAAGCAATTAATAAATTATAAAGGTCTGAATTCCTGAAACTCTGAGCAGTCCTACTTCAAGAAAAAGTCCCTTTTAAGGTATCTTGCTTTGAGTATCTAAAAATTGCACACTATCAGGTTCCATCTCCAGATGACACTGGGCACTGCACCAGCAAGAGTATTTTCAAAGAATGAAAATAAAGTCCATTATTTATGACCTTTCCTCTGAGCTTGCTTTGCTTATGTGGGGAAGTGAAACGACTTTGCTTCCTGCTGGATTTGTGGGTTTCTTTGAAGGTTTTCTTGATCTTTGTGAATAATGTTTGGTTTATACATTTGATTTCATGCCAGAAAACTAAATCTTTCTATAATGCACATTCCGTCAGGCTTTGTATATCAGGAAAATTGGAGGGAAGCTGGTGTAATACTGCTGCACTTATACCAGCAGTGGAGAATGCAAAACATGAGTGTGAGCAAGGAGCAGCCTGCCATGCAGGAGGGCAGGGTTTGTTTCCTGCCTCTGCTGCAAATTGTACAGTTGCTTTCGGGATCTGCCTTTGAATTGGAGGCAATATAACTCTGCGTGGCTTGGCTGAGCGCGTTTGCTTTCCTAACCGCTTCGGGTAAAGGACTCCAGCCGCGTAGCTCTTGTGCTTGCAGCGATGGTAGCATGGGACAGCCTGCATCGACCGGCTGCTGGGCCCCTCAGAGCCTCCCCCGCCATAGCCATGGTGACCTGGCTGAGCTTCCAGCCCTGCGGTGTTGGAAGGGTGGCTCTTAGGATGCTGGTTAGTCAGGCTGGCCGAGGTTTCCTTTTCTACTTCTTGTGCTCCTCCAGTTTCTGTTTTTATTCTCTGCTGTCTCATGTTGCATACTTCAGATCAGTGGCTTCTAATCTTCCCGGAAGAAACTATGGGCTGTTGCCAAACATGAAATTTCTGGCAGACCGAGATGCTTGCTTACCATCCATCACTGTTCTTACATTCAGGATGCACTTAGTTCTGCATATTGGAGAGGCTACAGGCATCTGGCATGGCCTATGAGTTGCTGCTGGGAAATTGCTGGGTGACTTTTAGTGTAAGGACTGTCTTTTGCTTGTACAGTGCCTTACACTGAAATCCTGATACAAAGTGTAGTAATGCAAATAAATTTATCCAATGGTATAAGTAAATATCCCTCACCTGAGAGGCAGAAGAACATTAGACAGAACCTGCTTTCAGGATTTTAATTATTATGAAAAAAAGAATTTATTTCCTTCTTATTCTCTTGGATTTTTAGTCCACAGCAATGCCTTAGTAAAATATTCTTTCAAGCATTTAACTGCCACAATCCTCACTTTATTTATAATAGTCACTTCACAGTTACAAGTTCTTGACTTTGGAAAATGCCTCAAAGCCCCCCTGCTAGATTGTACTACCGGTCTGTCTGTGTGTGTAACTTATGAGATATATATGTTAACAAGGAACATACATTTAGTTGTAAATGCATTTATCTCCCTGGAAGATGGCGGCCATCTGTGTGCTCTGAGTATCTTTTATGTCATTTAAAGTATATCATGGAGTCGACAATTGGAAGAACTTTCCATAAATACCATTTCCTCAATTTTTTTCATATGTACAAATTCAGTCTCTTCCACCTCCACTTTTCAAGTTTCTGGGGGGAGACAAACTCTTTTGCTTTTAAGTTTATTCTTTTCCTCCACTGCACTGCTCATTATGCAGTGACTGTTCCAGTCACTCACCGTCGTCCCTTTTAAAGTGTAACCACATAATTTATATAAATTTACACAGGAGACCTCTTTGGTCTGTTTTTTGTCCTGCATAGAGGCTAGGAAATTTCAGGTGAGTGATCTGTAAAGCAGTTAGTGTTTGAAACTGAAATTTGCACTGACCTGTTTCTCATTCTTGCAGAATGAGATGTTTCTGTGATCCTTTTGCCTTTAATTGGTAGGAGTAGACAGGTTGGAGAGTTGGGCAGAGAGGAACCTCATGAGGTTCAACAAGGACAAGTGCAGGGTCCTGGGCCTGAGGAGGAATAACCCCAGGCACCAGTACAGATTAGGGGTTGACCTGCTGAAAAGCAGCTCCATGGAGAGGATCCTGGTTGGCAGGAAGTAAACCATGAGCCAGCAATGTGCCCTTGTGGCCAGGAAGGCCAAAGGGATCCTGGCCTGCATCAGGAGGAGTGTTGCCAGCAGGTTGAGGGAGAGGATCGTGGCCTTCTACTCAGCTCTGGTGAGGCCGCACCTGGCGTATTGGGTGCAGTTCTGGGCTCCCCAGGACAAAAGGGAGTTGGAGCTTCTAGAGAGGGTCCAGTGTAGAGCCATGGAGATGATTAAGGGACTGGAGCATCTATCTTATGAGGAAAGACTAAACGAAGGTGGGCCTGTTTAGCCTGCAGAAGAGAAGAGTGAGAGGGGATCTGATCAGCATGTATAAATACCCAAGGAGAGAATGTAGGGAGGGATGGGGCCAAACTCATCTTGGTGGTGGCCAGTGACAGGACAAGGGGTAATGGGTATAAATTAAAACACAGGAAGTTCCATCTCCATGTTAGAGATGGAGCCCTCCTTACTTGGAGGGTGACAGAGCCCTGAAACAGGCTGCCCAGAGAGCTTGCAGAGTCTCCTTCTCTGGAGATCTTCACCCTGTGCCATGTGCTCTAGGTGTCCCTGATTGAGCAGAAGGGTGGACTAGATAATCTCTAGAGGTCCCTTCCAACCTCAAACATTCTGTGATTTTGTGAGTAAGCTACTAGTTTTAATAAAATACTGTTTCCAAGTCCTGAAGTAGCTCCCCCATAGCTGTGCGTCCTTGCCAAAGGAGAAGATCATGTCTCCTGTAAGCTGAATTGAGAGGTTAGTAACCCTCTTTATTTAGTCTGCATGTGGGCAAACAAACAGACGGTTATTCAGAATTTGTCTGCATAGGACTGCTTTTATTTGTTTACACCACAGCAGCATCCAAGAGCCTTGACTGTGGCCTCGTGTTACACAGGCACGATACGGCCTGCTTAGTTAGTCCTTGGCTATGTGTTGTTTACAGAGAGGTATGGTTAGCGGAGAGAGGGGGATGCACTGTCACATATATCCAAGGGTTCACTTTAACTGGGACACTGGTAAAATAGGGCTGTAGGAGCTCTTCTGTCAGGCCATTGGTACGACATGTGCACAATACCAAGTTCTATTTTAGAACATATCTGCCTTGTTCACTAACAAAAACTGTTGTGTTACCAAAAAACAGGGGCTCATCACTTTTCGCCCACTCCTGGAGGCTGCATTTGAGCCTGGAATCAGGAGCTGAGGGACAGCGCTGTCAGCATGAATCTAAGGGAGAGTTTTGGAGAAGCAAAGCTGTTGCTCTTTTTTAATTTCCCTCTGATGGCTCTTTTTCATGCTCTCAAGCAGCCACTGAAGTGCTGTCTATGTCAATCTGCAGGCTCCGGAATGCAGTGTTACTCCCATTTGCATTTTCTTCACATTTAAAAGGCTATCTCTGCAACTATGAGGGCTACATCTTGATTTATTTTAATTAGTAACATAGATTGTACAGAAGCTTGGGGCTTGCTTTGGATTCTCTGGAGTAAGATTCCCAGTCACGATGTGAGAAGAAAAAAGTGCAAAGTTGCAAACCTTGTGTCCCTAACTGAGTTTTGAGTGAGGTGCTGCAGTTATTTTGGTACTTGGTGAAATGAGTCCACCATTAACTTCAGCTGCCTACAAAATAGGTATCTGCACCTAAGTTGCATGTTCGTGTAGCGAGTAGAGAGAAATAGATGTTTTTAGACCAAATTTCATCTGATGTATTCTAGACATCTTTAAAATGAGAGGAGTCCACCTAAAATCCTTTCAGTTTATAATTTAACTGATTGGGCATCACTGAGGCATAAAGAGTAACTAGCAAACACATCCTAGTACCCTTGAGGTGGGTAACTTTTTTTTTTTTTTTTTTTTTTTTTATGCTGCACCTCAGAACAAAGCCTGTGCCATCATGTCAGGAACATTGCGTTCAGAAAGCTCCTTTTATCTGCACACACGCTTTCAGCAGGTTTTTTCCACTAGTGTTGGCCTTTTGCTTTTCCACCTTAGAGCTGGATTAACTTCAGAAAGGTGAAAGTGCCTTGCCTGGAACTTGGCAGCACCCTTATTCCTTTGAGCAGTAAATCAGTATTACAGTTCCTTGGGGATGAGGTGGTGTTATGAAGTTAAAACTTCTAGGTCTGCTTTCTTGAATACTGGTTTTCCAGGGCAAAAGTGTGTGTGTGTGTGTATATGTTTTTTTGTGTGTGTGAAAAAAGAAGCTGTATGAGACAGATTCCAGTGGCCTTATTCTCTTTGTGTTTGTGCTTCCTTCTTTTCCATCTTTCTCTTTCCCCAGGCTCTACAATATATTGTTTAATTTCCTTGGAGGTAAGGATTTTTTTGTCATTGTATAGAACACATTTGTATTCAGGAGGGCTTTCTCTTGTGTCAAAGCCAATATTCGCTTGCTTTGTAACACTAACCTTCTTGGAACTCTCTAGCTAATTTTTTTGCCTTTGTTGTTTATTGACTGTGGTACATTGAATATTTCTTCCCATCTCTTTTTTTTTTTTTTTTTTTATTCATGACTAATACACCCATTTATGAAGCAGTGAAAACCATTTGCAAAGGAAAGTGAAGTTTGTTGTGGGTGCTCAGCAGAAGTGACAATAGGAAGATGCACTCTTGAGTTGTGGTTATTTTTTGGATGAGGTCTAGAGTGCAGCAGAGAAGGGGGGCTTTGTGGCCCTCTAGTATCCTTCCTTTGGCTGTGTTGAGCTCCTCTCCTCTGAGGTGTTTTTGAAGGATTGTACTGAGACTAGCAGGAAAAGGTTTAGTTGAGCAATGAGGGCAAAAAACTTATGGGCCTGTTCTCCCTCCCTGGTGCTACGTCAGTGGAAATCCAGTTGCTTTACCACTGCTGTGCCACTTTTTTTCCGCATCAT
The DNA here is from genome assembly GCF_000705375.1 of Tinamus guttatus. Next base: position 66,473 of record NW_010586853.1, on the reverse strand, counting down.
CCTTTTGTACTACAGGTTCTTCCAAGCAGAAACTACATTCCTGCAGTGTCAGTGCAAATGCCAATGCACAGGAACTTGCATCCTATTTTTTTTCTTTATTTTGTTTATTTTTTTCCCTTTCTTGGTGTGTTTTACAGCCATTTTGAGGAGATACTGCTAGCATTAGATAGCTGAATCTAGTCTTCATGATAATTTTCTTGTCCTCCTTCCCCCATCCTCTCAGAGTCACGGCACAACCTTATTTGATGCTGTAGAAGACTAGGAATCCACATAACATGTAAGGAGGAAGGATGACCTGCCTGATTGCAAGCATTTATTTAGGCTGTTCAAATGTGAAAGCTCTTGTTTCATTTCTAGCAGAATCCTCTCAGCAGCAGCCCACTTTTCTGCAGAAGCAGCATTCCAGAGAGCAGCAGGCTGTCAAAGGCAGGGGTGACTAGCTGCAGGGGAGTCTTACCTGCTCTCAACTTCTGGTCTGTGCCCTCCAAAGTTTTAGGAAGATAAATACACCTACTGTGAGTTGCCCAGGTATTCTGGTAGTGAGGGATTAGGAAAAGCTAATCTTTGATGTGGCAATTGAAAGAAATGTTTGTGCTTGCCTATGTATATTATCCCAGAGGACCCTTGTTTTTGTCATAGATTAAGTGTAACTGAGCTTCATCTTGTGTGCATGCAGCTTGGATAAAAACATTGACCCATGATTCAAGGTTAAAATCTGTGGTGTTCTATTTTTAAGTGTCTGTTTTGGTATCTTGTTAACAAAGTTGTCTTGTTCACAGCTGGTCTCTTAAGTGATACAGCTAACTTGTCACATCCAGGTCTCCGAGCCCCTTGTTAATGGGCTCCATTCAGTGCTGTTATTTGCAGTGGAATACATAACATACCTTGAACACTTATTTTTCAGCAATGTACATTTCAGTAACACTTAGGCTTCTATTCACCTTGTAATCCAGTCCATTTTGCATCTCCCCTTTGGCATTCTCATAGCCCTACACACATTCTGCCTAACCAACATTTGGAAACAGCTGCTCTTTGTAACTAGTGGAAACTAGTGATTATGTGGAAAACTTTGAGCCTGTGTTTTATTAATACTTTAACTAGTTACCCACTTCGTGCTAGTGGCTTCTGACTGAACAAATTGGGTGCCCTGGGTATCACCCAGCCCTGAATGTCTGAATCAGTTTCCTGCTATGAGTTGAGGATCTGGCCCTGAAATCTCAGAATTAGGTTTTAGACTTGGTGAGACAAGAAGCAGGCAGCACTGGTGTTCCCATTTCCCATGCAAAGCCGTGCACCATGGACAACAGCATCCCAGGTTTGCAAGCAGGTTGGTTTTTTGATTCACTCTCCCTCAAGAGGCCTTAGCAAAGATCTGTGCATCTGATCAGGATTCAGAAATCCTTCTTAGCTGTCTGGCGTGTCGATCCTCTGAGGGCTGGTCTTTCCTGCCCCCTGCCTCTGGGTAATAAGTGGCACCTGTTGCCCTGATGACTTAATGAAGACAAGGTGCTTTTGTTCTACCTTGAGATGACCTTGTAGTGGTCAACTGAACAAGCACATCTCATGGTGGAATAAGGCTAAGATGCCTCTGTTTATTGGGTTTTTACTCCAGGCTAGCCCAACCACACTTGGCATAGCAGGGGTTTTCAACGGGCAGAAAAGCTCTAATGGGAAGAGAGGAGGGGGAAAAGGATGGTGGTGGTGAAGTTTGACAAGTTAATTTTTTAGGAATGCTTTAATTGCATAGGTTTGGAGATGGGGATAGTAAAGATGGAGCTCTGGTAAAGGGGAGGGAAAGTAATTCTAAACATGACCAGCAAAATAATTTGTTCATGAGCAAACTCCATTTAAATGTAAATTACCCAAAATGATTTTTTTTAGTGGAATTTTTAACAGCATGGTGCAGAAATAAGGTTTTTTTCACCCTTGTTTAAGTAGGTGATGCAGACAGCTGTAGAGAGCTATAAACATCCCCGTCTCTCTACTACCTTGCACCTACTTCTTTCCTTTAGGCTCCTTAGAGCTGTTCCCTGCAGCAATGCTTCCAGGTAGTGACAGCTAGGATCTTTCCTTTAGTCCCCAGAACCCTGTCAGGGCCAATTAGCATCCTAATGACTGGCATGTACCATCTTGGAAACACTCAGTCTGTGCTTCATGCCAGGGTACCCACTGCTTAAGAACCCACCTCGCCTCATCTGGCCCAGACTAGTCATATAATTTTTTTCTTTTTTTTTTTTTAAAAAAAGGAGAGAGAGAAAATTACCATTTTTGCCTTGTCTTGAGTCCCAGGAGCTTCTGCCCAAACCTCTTCTCCTTTAGCTAGAAATAAGGCATAGTGGCTTGGAGGAGGGGAGCTGTGTCAAACAGCTCCTGTTATAGGCACTGAGGACTTGGGGGCAGGCTCAGCTGAGGTTAAGCAAGGCACTACTCATTCTTTGCAGCTGTGTGGAATTACAGCAGTCAAAGAGCTTGTCACATGTCTTTAAAATAGCCAGTAGTTGAACAAGATCAGGATCACTTCTGAAACTCCTGCTACCTGTAGCTGTTGTTGGCTGTTTGTTGCAGAGTCTACTGCCTTGCAGGTAAGTGTGTGTGGTCAAAACTGTTCTTTAATGAAACCAGGGCTGAATGCTTGTGCAGAGACCTTTTCTTCAGCATAGACAAGAGCATGTAAATGAGGAGGCTCATGGGAGGCTTCAGTGACACTCTGCAAGGTTAGGGCAGAGTATTTGCCAGGGCATATTTTAGTATTCGGATGTAAATCTGTCTCTTAGGCACCCTTCATCAGTGTTGAAGTGCCTCACCTGCCAGGCTGGAGTGGGAACAGACTGCTCGGGCTGTGGCAAAGTTACATGATGCATTATGAAATCACCCCTTTGCAGTGCCTTGTTTTATGGTCTAATGACAAGACACTTTACAAAGAAACTTATGGATTTTCATGATTTCTGTCCTAAAAGTCAACATTGCTAATGTGGCACTGCTAGCTAATACTACATCCCATCTCTTCAGTGCCTTGATGAAGAGTTGCAAGGATGGGAGCAGCTGGCTGGTAGGTTGTGTTGCACCTGGTATGGTTGCCCTGGGTCTCTGGAGGGAAAGGTCTATAGGTTAATGTGTCCTCAGAGGAATCGAAATAACCTGTGGTGCTGAATTAGATCCATGAATGGCTGAAAGGCAGTGGGTGCTCTGTTTGGGCTGTGGCTATGTTAGGGAGGGTTTTGGTCCACAGGACTGTTAAGGTGGTGTCTTCACTGATTGTTTAGTAACTAAAAAGTATTATTTGAAATGATACTGTTAATGCTTTCTAGGAGAACTCTCTTCCTCATAAGAAAAAGCAACTCCTGAGTGAACCCTGGAGACAGTGAGCAAAAAAAATTTTTATTTTATTTATTTTTTTTAAGTTATAGCTGTTCTTTAAAAACAAAAGCAAACCCTTCCTTCCCCAAAGCTTGTCTGGAATACGTGCCTGTGAGGCTGAAAGACATTACTTTAACATATCTAAGTAGTGCATATGTTGGTTTTAATGCTCCTGTGAAGATTTAGACTTTCTGAATCTTTTGTATGCATTTTGCATTTGCTGTTTGCTACCTCTTTCTACCTTCTGGCTTTTGTGTAAAGCTGCTCAGGATTTATCCTGAGGATTTGTTTTGAAAAGGGTGGGAGTTTAGTGTCAGGTGGGCTTATCAGCACAGGGCAATATAGCCTCATGTCAGAATACAGACCTGTTGTTCAGGGGTTTCTGTGCAAGCTACTATTCAAAAGTCAGAAGTTGTAGCTTAAAGTTATGTGTGGTCTGGTCAATAGCCTGAATTTTGTCTGTCTTTCTGTACTGTAGAACAATTCCTACAGATTAATGTAAATGCACAAGCCTTTCTGAAAAAAGCAAACCTAAGGACAGTGTTATTGCATTAGGCATTTCAAATAACTCTGTGAAGCCTTGCAACTACGTGTTTTCAAAACATATTTATTCTTTGTGCAGTTCAGATCCTAGCTCAGTGATGAATTACTTCAAACTTGAAAATGAACTCCTGCCCTACAGTCAGGTTGGATTATAATCTTAGGGATGATTTGTAAAGGAAAACAGATATTTGGCTTTTGACTCTTTTCATTATCTTATAATGTGTAAAGAAAGCCTGAAAAGAAGATGCTTCTTGAAATATTCAGCGATGGCTGAAGGAATATTATTTTCCACAACGTTTCCAAACATCAGTTTGGAATGCAGTTCTTTGAGACTTGTAAAACTTGCTTCTGGGTCAAGTTCTTTAATTAAAGTGGACGTGATGGAAAATAAAGTTCAGAGAAAAGATGTTTTTTCAAAGATCCAGGCTCCCTACCATTTCCAACTAAGGTGAAGGAGCTTGAAATACTTATTCCCAAGACATTGGTAAAGCTGACAGCAAATCCCTTCTTCAAGTTACTAAAGCTGGTTGCTAAAGTTACAGGAAAGCAAGAGGTTTAGGGAAAAGCTTCAAATTTCTACAGCTATATGAAAGGAAGAAAACTGCCATCACCCTCCCTCACATAAACTTCTCTTCCACTTCTGAGACAGGTTTTTAATCCCGGTGATGGTGCATATTCTTGTTTCCTTACAGTTTTCTTATTTCCTAGTGACTGCTAATGTCTTGTATGTCACCGCTGTAAACTAAGCGTACAAACTGTGTGACCTGATTTGGGATCTCATCTTTGTTCTGAAGTAAAATATCTGCTCTAACATTTATACTTTTCTCCCCCTCTCATGCTCTTTTCATTCCGTATGTGCATTTGGAGTTTACTGGCATAACTTGTGCTTATTGGGGCAAATGTTGTCAATAACGTTTAATTTGACTAAGCAATTAATAACTTAGGCTCAGTTTTTTCAATGGGGCCCTTAGGAAGCCTGGGTCTTACCTTCCTCATCAAAACTCATGTTAATTCCAACAGTCTGCATCATTCATGGTGAGACAGCATCACCTGGATTTAGACAAAGGCTTTTAAGGAGGACTAAAATCCAGTCTTTATGCTTCTTGAGCTGTGCCTCCTCCTAGACCATCTAGCTCTTAAGCCTTGCTCTGTGCAGCCCTATGAAACGCAGGAAGTAAATGTAGACCATGAGGGTGGATGTCTTGTAGATGTCATGTAGAATGTGTAGAAATGAGACCACCCAGAATCTGACCATAGAAGACCATACTGTAGTGCTTCAATTTAGAAGAAAGTAGATTGATTTCTCTTCTGTATCCTGGAGGTACAAGGAAGAACACAAATATCCTTGCTGACTGCCTGGCAGCCCTCTAGTCTGTTGTGTCAGTGTGTCTGTAAGCTCAGACATAACTTAAAATGCAGCCCTTGTGGGCGTTCCCAAGCTAAAACTCCAGAGTATGGTTCTGCAACAGTGATGTGCAAGATTTCTGGCTGTGCAGTTTGTTCTAGTCTGTCTGGCTCCTGAGACAGTTCAGTGTCTTAGTTGTGTGTTTTCCCTCATTCAAAAATGTGGTGCAAATACTGCATTTCTGGTTTATTGCTTTGAATATCTTTTCCTCCACCTCTCTGGGCTGCCTTTTCCACCATGCAAGTGCAGAGCACTCATTCTTATTGTCAGAGTTCTTCATGTCCTATCCTTGCCCTGCATATCTTATCCAGTGCAGCACTGAGACATCAGCCCCCTTCTGCTCTGCCAGCCTTGATTGCTCATTTGTCATGTTTTCCCACCAAGCTCCTTCATGTTTTCTTCCATGGCACCTCTGGCACTCAAGAGCAGTCCTAACAAAAGTCAACAGCCTGACAGCTTTACTTGTTCTCCTCTAAATCTTTCTTGAGCCTCTTCTCTGCCAACAAGCTTGGAGGTAGTGAAGCAGCTGCTGCCGTGTAGATACTGGCAGTGCTAGCTCCAGCCATGGCAGTGTAAACAGTTAAAGGAAAAACCCGCTGAAGGTGACAAAGGTGCCATCTGTGTTTCCCTTTCTTTGCCCACAGCAGTGCCATGTTGCTGCCCAGGCGAGGGTGTGGGCTGTGGGATAGTGCTTTGTGCTGCCGCTGGCACTATGTGCTGGGGCTCGCATGGTCCCTGCTGCCACAGGCTGCCTCTGTCCCTCTGGCAGCAGCAAGGCTGGCTCTCATACGCTCTTCTCAGCAACCTGGCCCTCAACACATGTTAAGGGTTACCTGGCTAGGAAGCTTTGAGCTAAATGATGCCATTGTGGCTGCCTCTTCTTCATGCACCTCCCTCACAACTGTCCAACTGCATCTGTTTGGAGTAGGGACCCTGTCCCTGTAACTACATCCCTCCCTTGCAGAAAGGGCTCAGCACAGTGAGCAGGAGGCACTGCTGTGGTTTAAAGGCTGAATGACTCTTGCGGTACTTACACTGGTGGTCACACAGTTTGATCTCCCCTCCTCTCTTTTGGCCCTGAGAAGCACAGTTAGTTTCAAAGTTCCCATAACAAGGAATGTGGGTTTCCTTAATCGATTAAATCAGAGCTGGCACCATTTCACTCAATGCTAATGGCAACCAAAGCCTCCCTATAAAAGAGAACTCTTCTCCATTCCTCTCCCCTGGCAGATGATTTTATGGACTTATTTTTGTCATTTTGTTTGATATGTATCAGATGTTTGTGTATCTTATAAAGCTTATAAAGTGGAGTTATTAAATAAACACCCTAGTGCTGCACTCACGTGTTTCTGATCTCTGGTTTCATGCAGATGTTTTTTTTTCCCTTTTAATCTTTATTTACAGAACAGCATGTTAATGCCCTCTCTCCATATTTTTCCTCCCCGCCAGGAAAACGCATAACCTACTTCTGATGTTTTCTGTTCAGCTGACCGTAGCTGTGGTCTAACGAGGGAGTTACTTCATTTTAATGTGGCAGATGGGCATATCCAACTCTGATACTGATGCATGCACATCAAAACTATGAGCTTGACTTAAAATATGCATGGGACTGTTTATTTATTTATTTAATAGGTTTGGACTCTAATGGCTTGTTGTTCTCTATGACTCTATTCTGTTGTTTACTTTGCTTGATGGGCTAAGGATATTTCTTTCTCAGTGAAACTTATTCCCAGGAATTTCTTTCTCCCTTATAATAATTCCTTTATATTTTAAGGATCTGCTATGCTAATGAATGCTGCAGCATTAGCTGTGTGTTTGAGATGAGAGTAACGATGCTGAGAAGTGAAATGTACTGTAGTGCAAAGGGTTAGACCTCTTGTGTACACGGGACTCCATGTTCATCTAGGCCAGGGTATAAATGGTTGACTGCTGCTGCTGCAGAACTTTTTGCTTCTGCAGAATCCAAACAACATTTGTAGCCTGCGTTAAATTTACTACCTTTATATATTGAACAGGCTATGTTCAGTATGCCAATTGAATGGAGAGATGTTGTATAAACGACGAGTGTTCTGGAGAGAGATTAAACTGCTTTGTTTAGTATTTTACATCTCTCTGCCTACTATGAAAATTGAAACTGAGAATATTAATTTATTGACATATTTGCTAGTTTAATTGTACTGGCAGCCAAGATTCTAGCTGTCAGATGAAGAGATGTACCTTCAAAACAAGAGGTATCTTTTTAAGTCATGAGACTATTTCATAGTGGTGGTCTTTGTTTTTAACTTTTCTTCTGCTTTGTGTACATATTAAGGTTAATATTTTTTCCTGCAAGGAAGGCAAGCAGAAGCTTAGTTTTGCATTTTGTTTTCTCTCAAGAAAAAAATAATAGCAAAAGTCCACAGTTCTACAACTTTTTCAATACTCTTTCAGTTCTACTTAAAACACCCTAAAAGAATGTCATCCTGTGAGCAGCAATGAGTAACCTGAATTCAAGATTCTTGTTTAGTTAGCACTTTGTCTCCTATTAGTCACTCTTCACCTTTTACTAAATCCAGAAATTGTTACAGTCATATGGGCCATCTGTGCCCTATTGGCCCTGCTCTATGTTCAGAGTGCTTTGGAGAAGAAGACGGGCAAGGTAAATCGTAAACTTGCTCAAAGGTCATGTTGCTGTTTAATTCTAGCCATTTATGTGGGCAAATATTTTCCTAACGTTTTGGTGGCTCATGTCAGAGCCCTAGTACTGTACTAGGGACTAGTACCACTAAAATGCTTTGGTGCTGTAAAAATAATCAGGATAGACAGGTTTAAAAGCAGCTTGTGAAGTGTTGCAGAGATTCTATCACTAGTGAGTGACCAGATGATGAAATGATAGCTAAAATGCAGCATCAGGGAATGTGAAATCATTCATGTGAAGCCAAAATAACCTTCTGTCCCCACCAAGCAAGAACCCCAGACAGTCTGCAAAGGTAATGATGATGACCCGTACCTGAATCAATACTCCTTGGGGGAAGTTGCTCTTAGTAGGTCTATGGAAACATTAGCTCACTCTTCAGTAATCACTGAAGAGGCAAATAAAGTGGAAAAATAGTTCTGCTGTGCATGAGTTCATGAATTTGTGGGCTCTTCAACCTGTAGAAAAGAGTGAGTGGAAGAGGGTTATGCGAGAGGGCTGGTGAAAGGAGGTAGGGTGAATTAAGAGATGATTGTTCACCATCTCATAAATCAGATAAGTCATTGAATGACATAAGAACTTTTTTAAGGGAGCATTTGGGGATGAAAACACCCTGGACTAAAACCCATGAAGATAGGCCTGTCATGTCCTTTTGAACAGGCGAGGTCAGTCTGAGCCTCTAGCTGAGGAATCTGTAAGGCTTTGGTAGCCAGTCTGGGCACTCTAAGGACAGGGGTGCACCAGCAGAAACATCACACCATTTTCTCTGTTGTTTTTACACTTTCCATTAGCACTCCCACATAGTTGTTACTTGTGAGGGGGCAATGGACTGTCTGGGCCTCTGCTTCCAGCTCTGCAGTCCTGTTCCCTTGCGCCATGGCAGACTGGGCTGCTCAGCCTGTTTTGCAGAGCTCTGCATGCGCGGATAGCTTTTCCACGTTGGCAAAAAAACATTTGGAGAGTCACGTGAGCACATCCTTTCTCCCCTTCTTTTTACATCTTCATGCAGGTTTCTTCTGGAAAGCGTTTCTATGGAGTTAGCTGGCATCTGTCTAGTTGAAATAAGATAGTGACTGCACAGGTTGTGCTGCGAGAAGCTCTGAGCTGCACTTTTAAAAGTCTCCGCTAGTTGTCACTCAACTCCCATTCTAAAAGTGACTTCAAGACCAATTCAAACTCTTAGCTTCTGTAAAACGATGTTCTGGACTGCAAATATGAAATAGCTGTGACAAGTGTTGCCACCGAGTCTGTCTGAAACATAGGAACATAAATTCAAGAGAGGGCAGTTGCTGCGAGGTCTGTTCTCTTAGCTTTAGATTTCTGCATCATGTATTATTTTAACAGCACATTGTTCAGGAGCTCAACTAGACTGGGGCCTGGTGTCTTAGATGCTATGGAAATGCTGACTGATCTTCTTCCTAGGGAGATGACAGTCTCCACTGGAGAGGAGCCTTTCCATTTCTCCAATTGAAAGGCTGTGGTAGCACCTCATTCCTGTGGTCTTTAGTTGATCACAGAATGGTTGAGGTTGTAAGGGACCTCTAGAGATCATCTAGTCTAACCCCTCTGCTCCAGCAGAGACACCTACAGCATGTGGCACAGGGTGATGGCCAAAGTTTTGTTTGGGTGGAGGCTAGTGCAGAGAAGGGCTGTTGGGAAGGATGCAGCTCTGGGGAGGTGCTATGGAGTTTTTTCTCAGGATGGTTTTCTTCCTCTGCTTTCTTATTGTTAAAAGTACAGACTCAGCATGCATATAAATTGTCATACAAATGCATGTCTTGCTTTTATTTCTTTGCTTTTGCTCAAAGCCTTTTTAACAATAAACTTTAATTTATCTCTCTCTTTTTAAAAAACAAAACAACAACAAAAAAACACTACACTATTTTGTCCTTTGTGTCAATTGCTGCATGCTTGTTTGGCAGTTTCTTTTCTATCCAACTTTGGTTTGCCGTGGCACACTCCTAGAAGAAGTCCAAATGTAAAGCTACTTTCTTGTAGCTAGGGAGGATCCATTTAGGGATATTGCGAGAGCTCTCTTTTCAGTGCTGGCAATTTTATGTCCCATTGCTCAGTGGAAAGGGAAGACAGATATGAGTATGAAGTAGGCTCGTAAGAAAACATCATTCCTGCCTCTTCACCCCCTTGATTCAGTGAGCGTGTATTATTTCAGATAGTAGTGACTGACAGAGGTCAGTGTGCAAGAGCCATGAGGATGTCTTTTACCTTCCTTTCATGTGCTCTTTTTGTCCATGAGACATGATCCAAGAGCAAGGATGGAATTCAGACTAAAGGATCCTGTGCCATGTGCCTGAGGAAATCTGGCCTTTATTTGTCTGCCCTGCTATTCAATTACTGCCACTATTTCCAGTCTTTGTGATTAAGAGGTGGGAGAAGTTCTATAAAAATATATGGTTTCAGGTTTAAAGAAAATTATAATTATTTTTCTCAAAATTCTTTTAATCAAAATGAAATTTTTTTCAATGACACTTTAATGGTAAAAGAAATATGATGAGTTATTTTTACAAAACTTTGATAGGTAGAAAAATTTTGGTAATTCAACCCCTTCCCTGCCCTACCCCTATAAAGAAGGAATGAAATTCAGCTCAAATTGAATGGTTCTTGAGACATTTCTCATGCAAACCAAGGTTAGACGATGCGTTTCCTACTCCAGCCTCCTGTTTCCTATGAAATAGTGGATTACATTTAGTTTTGGAAATGCTGCCAGCCCGGGCCTTCAAGTCATGGAGGAAAAAAGGAGTTATTTTAAACACACGGGCAGAATGTAAATGCCTTTGTATCCCAGATTTTGATGTTTTTCATGTGTGTACTATCCTAAATCAAGTAAGGTAGGAATTTTTGTTGGTATGAGAAATGCATGCCTTTTTATCTTCATTTATCAGTTCATGATTTGCCTGCTTTGTGGAAGTCTTTATTATAAATTCTTAACTATTATAAATTCTTAACTCTTCAGTTTTTCCACTTTCTAGAACCTGTAAGAAAACCATAGAAAGGGAGCAACTCTGTTTTCCCTGTTTTTAAATGTGTGGGGGGAAATAATCAGAAACCTCATATTACTCTTAATTACCTTTTAATTATTTTACAATTTAATTAAATCTCACCATTCCTCATTAAGGGCATTGTTCAGGAAGTGCATTAATAATCCTGCACAAGCAACATCTGTGAAAGCTTTTGGTAGCTGCTGCCTTGACAAGGAGGATTTTCATTAATGTAAGCAAATAGCAAATGATGAGATTTGCTGTTCTGCTGTCACACATGCCAGCCTTGGGGAGCTGTGGGGCAATAGATGGAAAACCAAATTTGTGCACCTTCAAGGAAAACAAGTTCAGGAGGCTGGAGCAGCACACCCTGGAGCTGATTTTTGTACTCATAAAATGACCATTTTAGTGGCTTATGCTGCACAGCTTAGAATCTTTATTAGCCAGTTCGATGGCTCCCCTGATCCAAGCCATTTTTAAATGAAATCACAGAGGTCCCAGACAGTGACTTCTTACCTCATGTCTCCTGGGGTGGTATAAAGCCTGAGGCAGGGATTAATGCATTAGAGACTGTTTACTCCGACCTGTCCACGCGCACATGAGATAAGAGTGTCAGTGCCAGGACCAGGACTTGGAAGAGCTTAGCTAGATCTCACTGTGTCACAAGTGTAGTCTGACCCGGAGAGGAGCTCTTCAGCTTTTTTGATGACTCTTATTTTGGCAGTTGCATAAAAAGCAATTTTTATCACAACCAGATCTTAAGTTCAAGTGAAAAATACCTCTATTACTGTAATACCAAGGATAAAGTACCTGGCAGGCTAAACTTTAACTGAGAGTAAGGCTTAACCAAATTTAAAGGTTAAGGATCACTTAAGTTCAAGGAACTGTCAAGCTTTCCTAATGAGACCGAGAACTTTTAGATAATTTTGATAGCAAGATGAGAGAAGTCTGTAAAGGCCCAGTAGCACTGAAGTAGGCTGTATTAGCTTGCCCAGTATGCTGGACACTTTTTTATTTGTTAAAGTCTTTGCTGCTATGTCAATACTGCAAAATGTGTCAAATGAAATGAGTCTTGATAGGTTTTTGTATGCTGCAGTTATACTCAGCAGAATGAGCCTATACCTCTTACCCCCTTGATTAAGCACTTAAAGCATTCTGCTTTTGCGAAGGTTAATGAGAGCCTTAAGACCCAAATTAGTAGCATAGTTCAAGATGGTATGAGTTTTATTTAATTTGTTGAAGTGCATCATGTTGGTCAATCTCATCTGTCTTAAACAGCGCAGTGAGGAAGATTGCTTTCTTGTAAATATGCCTGCTAAACTGAGTAGAGAAGCACACTCCAGTACTGGAGCAGTGCCCAGTACTGTCTCAAACCTAGTTGCCATTTTGGGTGTTCAACTGTGAATAAATAAGTGTGTGCCAATCAGCTTGTTATGGGACCAAGGATTGATGAACTGCAGTAATTAAAATCTTGCTGGTGTGAAATTCTACTGAAAATATTTCGTATTTGTCATCCAGTAATTGTGAAATACTTAAGCTTTCAAATTACCTGTGAGGAGGTAAACATCAGTATCTCCCACTTCACAGAAATAAGAATTAACTGTCTCTCCCCACAGTCATATGCAAAGAGCTGAAATTGAGTTCTTTGAGTATGTTAGCATTAATGTTGGAGGTCTTTGTATACATGCAAGCACAGTTATCACAGCTTGTGGAGTCTCACCTCTGTGAGGGAAGTGGATTATGGGTCTTGGGAGCTAGAAGATCAAGCAGAGACTAAGGACTGCCTCAAAAAAAGGCAGAATGGATTTGTCTTTGAAATCCACATTCTCCCTCAGCCATGGAGAACTGAAGAACCTTCTGCAGTAATGAAAGCAAAGGAGCTACAGCCCCAACTTCCCTTTTTCCTCACACAGATTTTTTTTCAGGAGTAAGAGAGTAGAACTGATACTGATTGATTCTTAAGGAAAGATTCTTTTTTTCTCAATCAAGAGTTATGATAGTGTATTTTAATTACAATTTAGAGCCTTACTTAGCATGTAAACCACGTCAGCACACTATATGAAATGGCTTACTGCTGAAACAAGATACTTGAAAGCAGTCAGATCAGTAGTGAAGTACAGCTTGACCAAGATTGCTTGAAAAGAATAATTGCTGCATGCTGTAAAGTATTTCAAGTGGAATATAAAACAGTCCTTTGCCTTCATGGAAATGTAATTGCATTTCATATAACCCCCTGGCAGCTTGTTGGCTGAACCTGCCTTTAAGCTTAGGTGGGATGCTAAGAGAAGGCATGAGGAAGGGAAGTGTATAGCCCTGGTCTAGGTACTGATGAAGATCATGTAAAACTACAGGCACACGTTGAGATTTGAAAAGAGCAGAGGAAAAAAGATGAAAGAACAAAAAGAAATTAGTCTTAATAGAAGCTTCTACTCCTTCGCTGTATTCCAGCACGTAACATCCTGCTTACAAAACTGGATCTGTAAAATCAAATTATATTTAGAAAAGTAATCTGGAGTTTTGCTGTCATGTGTGTACCCTTGCTTTTGACTAAATTATTTAGCCAAAGCAAGTGATAACTATAAATATGCACTTACTTATTCTGAACTCTGTTTGCAAACTCTGTTATAAAATCATTGCAATACTCTTAGCATTCCTATATTTTTAAAGCCCGCTTACAGTTTATTTCACAAGAATGGAGTCACTGAAGTTTAGCTTATTTCTAAGACTGAAATTATTTCTAAGTCTGAAACTTCATTTCTAAGATAATATGCTGTGATATAGGTCCTTGCCTGTTGTTCCTAACATAGCAGACTACGTCTGTGACCGCTTGTTGAATGCTGGGAATGTTAACTTACCCTGAAACAAAATAAAAGTAGTTTTGGTTTAACTCCCTACTCAAATGTAGTTTTGTGGTGTGGAATATGATAAAGTATAGTAGAAATTTGAAGGGCTGCAAAGGAAGAGACTTGGAAACCTCAGGAAGGCTGTAAGCATGGTGGTTTTGATGCATACTAACTAATTACAAGGAATTTGTCTGACACCTATATGAAGACCCACATTATATATTTGTTGTTATTTAACAATTCCTATCTAACTGAGCTCTGAGATGCCTGCTGTCCTTAAAGTGCTCAGTGTGGCAGCCAGGTGTGTGGTGATGATCCATCAGGTGTAGTGAACACTAGTACGTTTTTGACAGACGCAATTAAGCCATGCATCTTAGCAACATTTTTCTTAGCCACAGGTCGGGGTCCTCTTCATTCAGAGGTTTTTCTTAAATGAGAAATGGAACAAGGCAGCTGCTTTAGAAAAGAGGACCCATTTCAGTGTCAGAGGTGATAAAAACATGTTGAGTGTCATAGAAATCACAACTTTTGGGTCTCTGTGAAGGGAGCTTTAGAAAGCAGTGCAACATTTTGCTACTTGGGAGAGCTTTTTTCCTATGAAAGGAGGAATAGAGAGCACTTCTGTCTCCAGTGCAGCTGCTGGGCGCTGCTTCTGCCTGGCACCCTGGAAGTGCAGGAGTCTGCTGGCTCCAAGTCACCAGTGGGAACAGGGTTCACCCGTAGTCCCATGCCTTCTGCTCTGGATAGTGTTATTTTGTAAAAGGGCAGGAAGGAGAAGACCTTGAGAGTCTCAAGAAGGAAGAGAAGACCTTTCCTTGGGTAGGAAGGAGAAGACTATGCTTTCCAAAGTTTAGGTCTGCTACCTTTTGAGCATTGCTTAAAGCAGATAGATTTGTATCTCCTGAAGGCTTTCAAGAAATCCTTGTGTTCTTTCCTAAGAATCCTGCAGAGCAGTACTGGTTTGCAGGAGATGGCAAGTGGCAGAAGATTGTGTCCTGCCTGAGCCCTTGTGCCTCAGGGAGCATGTTTGGGGCTTAGCAATTGATTGATTGTCACGAATAATTAGATTTACAGTCACCAAAAGGCACGAAACATGATTTGGTGTTGATGATGGGGGTTATTTAAAGTAGCTGTGTTTTAAAACATTAAACCTATGGGAATGCTGTTGATTAAGAGAAAAATGCCAGATGTTTCAGGTACAGTAAATGTCAAGAAGGGATTAATTAATAGTTTTTATAAATATGCATTTTCTAAGACTAAAGCTTTTATAAATTGAGAAAAAAAAAGTGAATATTTCTTTGTGGTAAGGGTTAGTGAGGAAAAATGTTGAAAAAGTGATTGAATTTTCATCACACCAAGGTTATCTAGTGCACAGTGAATTTTGGCTTTCAAGGTGCCATGTCAGATGCTCCCACAATGTTTTTCACATTCTGTTTAGGTATTTATCTAAGAACAGATACTCCAGTAGTGCAGCCTGATAGATACAGATCTGCAGAGCAGAATAGTTGATGCTAAATGACTAAATACCCACATTTGCCTAAGTTTCAAGGATGTTTACTTTGCGTTGGCTCGAGCCTAGTCCTACAGGCATTGTGCCCATTGCCAGCTGAGCACATCCTTCTGCATAGTTCTGCCAAATGTTGAACAGTTTTGTATGATCTAAGGATAGTTCTTCAGTGTGGACCAAAGGGACTTAAGGTTGGGGAGAGATGCCTCAGAAGTGCCCTCCTGATCCAAACTAAAGCACTCATGTAGTACATAAGAACATTAGTATTTTCGTTTCTCAGGTACCTCTGGGATTAGATCTTCGTTCCCTCCCTCTGTTCTGCAGATGGTAAACTGCCTCGGGGAGAGGCCGAAAGCCCTGGGCACGGTGGCACAGCCGGATGCTTGTGGTAGGGCTAGGACCTGCTGCTGTGCTGCGGGTGCTGCATGGGTGCCCAGTGGTGCTCTGCTCACTGCTGATGTAACACACTGTCTTGCACTGGCTCCTGAGATTGCTTCTCAACCTGTGGCTGTGCTCCCAGCCTGAGCTGGAGGAGCGTTGACGTGGCCTTCGTGCTCCTCTGTGGGCTTTTACCCACTTCTCTGTGGGTGCCGGTCGGGGCAGAGCAGCGGCCGCTGCAACACGCGCTCCTAGCTGCAGTTCCAGATTGCGGCATCTGATACAGGCGTCTGAGCTAGACCATGTGGTGTGACACAAAACTTTAAATCTAGTTGATGAACTTTTTTTTTTAATCTTTTTTCTTAAATGTGAAGCATTCTCACTTCAGAGTTGCCAGCTCTGTTTAGTTTAATGCAGCATTTCCCTTTAGAGCCTTCCTGGGCTGCCTGAGTCAGGGAAACTGTACACAGTCTTCTGACACTTGAGCAGTCTAGACACTCCTGCTCAATATGAAGTGGCTTTAAAGTGCTATCAGTATGGGTTCAGCATTTTTTTTATGATTAGTTTAAAATTTCTTTTAAATTAGGGCTTTTCAGAATTTTTCCTTAATGACCTTTAGAAACTGACCTGCCTTTATTTCTCTACATCCCTGTTTAAAATCAGCTCATGCAAAGTGTTATGGCAATAGGTGGGGGTGAGGAGTGTGAAATCCTTTGCAAATTCTGCTTCCTATTGAACTGGAGCATAAACTGAAAAAATGTGAAAGACTCCATGAAGGAAACTTCATTAGCATCGTATGTGTGCATAAAAATTTGACTTTTTTCTCCAAATTTAAAAACTTGAAATATTTAATTCTGAGCCTGACTTTTAAAGTGTAAATGTAATATACAGGAAAAAAGTATGAAAGCTAAAATAAGCAAAAATAACTCAAATATGAAAAATCAACAGTTGCTTCTAAAAACATTGCAAACTTTTCTTTTTAAAGCTGGTGTCAATGTTTGGGTTTTTTAATAATGCTAAGATTTCAGTAGAACTATGACCTGATAAACTGTGAAGCTGGTGAATTTCCCTGTTTTTTTTTTTTTTTTTTCCCTCCTCCCCTCCCTGCCCAGGAGTGTATCTTGGAGGAGGATTGTTGCTCCCATTGTATTTTGTGGTGCTAAAGAGGCAGATTGGATTTCCATAGTGCTAGCCCTTTAAAGACTCTCCCATGTAAATGGCAGTGTACAGTATACTCTCACATGTGGTGGCAACCTCACCAGGATTTCTTTTTTTAAAGAAAAGGAAAACAAACCTTGTTATTTTTGTATAGTCAAAATTCCACACTTTCCAGGGGTCACGTTTTCAAAAGATTAATCATTCATTCAATCATAATCATTTCAAAAGATTAATCATTCAAATTCCTGTAGGGCCTATATGCTAAAATCCAAGCTCATACTACTTGCATTTTCTTGGTTTCTGGACTATAGGTTGTTTCAACCTCATAGTTCAATTATCAACTGGATTAAGATGCCCAGCAGAGACTCTTAAGACTGTCTAGGAGCTCTGTGTACCCCAGGGCTCCTGTTCATGGACATGAGTCATGTGGTGTATCCTTGGAGACCTGTGGAAGTTCATCCAGCTACAGTCTTAAACGCTAAAAAGGATGTCTCAGCTGGAATAACTGTAGCTGTTTTTCTAGGAAGTGTAAATATTCTGTGCACAGTATCATAAATAGATATACACAGGATAGTTGCTTTTGCCTGATGTATGGTTATGTAGAAAAATAACATTTTGAGTAGATGCTCATGTTTACTAATTTCTATCTCTGCTCTGGGAAAAGCCTGGTTAAAATAAATGCCTTCATTACACTTCTCGAGGCTTGTTCGGAAAACTTCTGTTAGAAGCATGTTGCTAAGTTGCATTCAGTGAGCTCAACGCAGTGGCTGCCTCTTACCAGAGGCACACTTAACCTGGAGCAGCTGCGAGGTGTCTGATTGTGATAACGCCTTGTGTATTGTCCATCCCTGCTCTCTGCAAACGTCCATTTGTTCTGGAGAACAAATGCTGTAGCGTTTCATGGCTCTGCACACACAGTCTCAATGGAGATGCAGGTGAGGCTGCCTTAATGCAGCTGTTATAATTAACTGCAAGATATTCAGGCAAACACCTGGACTGTGCAAGTATCCCATAAGCTGTAATTCTGCTGCTACAAAGCTGTGAAAAGGGGCAATTCTACAGTCACCTTGCAATTGAGGCATTTATCATGTTTGCAATGACACAGCTGATTCCTAGTCAGGATCTTGCTATACTGTGAACCCTATATTGTAGGTGAGGTTGAAGAACCTGTCATCTAGATGGGCAAGATGGGATAGAAATATTATATTTTTTTCAGAAATAAGACTTCAAACTTGGTAGACTGAGATCAAGTGCATGGAGAAATACCAACTAGGCTCAGCTGGAAGTCTTAGCCCAGGAGCCTAAGCTCAAGGCAGTCCTTCTCTTGCACAGCTCTCCTGGCTGTTCCAAGGTAGGCCTTTCCCTGACAGATTGTTGCAGTGGTTATTTGCTCTTTTCTCTTGTTATATAGCTTGAGAAAATACTCAGCCAGATGGATTGCTTGATTTGCTGGATGCCTCACTCCTTTATATTTTATTAAATCAATATATGTCATTTTTTCATCATAAAATAGAACAGAAACTTCCCTCTTTAATACTGTGCTGTAAGAATAAATTGAGGTTCCTTTCCCCCCTCCCCAGTATCAGGAAGAGAGTTAATGTAACTTTAACATTAAAATATATATTTCAGTTTCAGTCTTTTCTAACTCTTAACTTCCATTGCTCTGTCCCTCTCTCCTAGGACTTTGTATCTGGGGCTTTGGCTCACACCTGTGCATGTGCGGTTTAAGTAATAACATTTTAAATATCTTTGGTCCCTTTTCGATTGCATGGGATGACACCTGATTATTCCATCTTCCTTTGACCTTGTTCTGTAGCTACAAGGAGAGAAGTTCTTTGGAGACAGTTCACTCTTCAGCAGTTTACAGTACTGCTTTTTAATTACTAGGGGAGAGGATCAAGCACATTGGGTGACCTGAGACAAGGAGTCAAGCTTTAGTTGCTGGAGGGAGAAAATACAACCTTGTGGTTTAGATCTAAGGCTGTAGAACTTGCATTCAGTTCCTATCTTTGCGGGTCCTTCAGTATCCGAGAGTCATTAAGTCAGGGAGCTTAAATTTCCCTGTCCAGCTTAGGTGTTGTGAGGATAAATTAATTTCTGTAGAGGAGTCATTCACATGCCCTGGGATTATGGGTTATTTAAAACCTAAATTTATCACTGAAGGCTTTTCAAAGGGCTCAGCTTGGCTTTTAAGCTCATGCCAGTAGTTGTCTTACCACTGTCGTTTAGAATTTGTATCACAATTGTGCCCAGAAGCCTACATGGCCATCAATAATGTATTACACAAAGGCATATTATCCAGGAGTCTTGCCCTAAAGTCAAGTCAGAGGCAATAAAGAGATATGAAGAACCCAAGCGAAAATGGGGAGAATATGGCAATAGATAAAAAAATGCAGGTGTAACGGCATACACCAGCACTCCCAAACTGCTGGGTGCGTTTTGTCCTTTCTAACTGATGCAATCCCTGGCAATGGGAGGGCAGAGAGGGGCCCTGGGGGTCTCAGCACAAGGCATTCATATGTGCAAGCACTGCCAGGGGAGAGGAGAACACTAAAGTAGTAGAAGCTTTACAGGTGAATGGTGTAGTGGAGCTAGGAGGTCAGTATGGAACAGAGATGTGTGGTCAGAAAAAGCCATGGAGGACTCTCAGTATTAAAATGGGTAATGGAAAACCAGGGGAGAGATGTGAAGGCGTTACCGTGATCATAGCTTTGAGCCAGGCAGGGATCTCTATGACAGCATCTTAAACAAGTATATGTGGTACAAGGTGATATTTATCAAGAGTAGAGAGGAAGGGGTTTCTGTAGCAAATTTCCTAGCTAGATCTTTGCCAAGATTAGTGTGCAAAGACAAGTCTTTTTGTGCACTGCAAAGTGTATTTCTACCCAAAATTGAATTATTTTAGCTGTCAGCAAATGCCTGATAATATAGTGATCTGTGCTTAATATAGTGATTTGTGCTTGGGAGATTCACTCTTTGCATTAGTGTGCTATTGCATTCAGTGTTGAGGCTAGCCAGAACCACTCATCTTCACTTCATGGTCCCGTGTGGACTCGGTTAACTTGCTCATGAGTGGGCAATTAAATAAGAAGAGAGACCTTGTCAGGTCTAGGCATTAATATAAATCTTGGTGCTTGTAGTACATTTATATGACTCCCCCAGGTGTCTCTGGGCTTATGATAGGAGCTCTCATTCACGGGTCCTCTGGGATATTGTCTGCTCAGTCTTGCTTGGTAGCTCTCTAAATAAGAATTTACCCCATGAGATAACCAGCAATATGTTTTTCTGACAGGTATTCAGTAAGCATAGACGTTTGTCCACCTTAGTGTGCGTAGGCATTGCCTCATGTAAGAAAAAAAATGCTCTGCTGGGGAAATAGACTCATGTATAGGGGGTAGCAGATCTTTAATCTGAGCTTCCTCTTGTTCCAATGCAACTTAACTTTCTCATGGCCGAGAGCTGTCATTTCCCAACAGCTAGCGCATGTCCTTTATGAATGAATTTGGTGATTTTGCTTCTCTTCAGAAAGAACAAGTATCTGAATCATATGGTCCCTTATCGTGGGTGGATGAATGTTCAGTATGGTCAGTATGTTTCCTACCAGGATTCCAGTAAGAAGCTGTTCATATATTCTTGACCCTAATGCTCAAAAGATGAGTTAGGGATGTAAGATCCTGAAGTAGGCGGCACGATCCAGAGGTTTTGGTGGCTCCCCTTATGCTTAAGCTTTTGCTGATGATCCCTTGAAGATCCATGAGCTGAATGGAGCAGGGAGTTTGAATTGTCTCTCTTGTAAGTGGTTACTCCAGAGTAAGGTATAGACACGCTGGAACAGAAAAATGAAGAGATGCTAGACTTGATTCCATCTCTGGTCTCTTTTCAGGGGCAATCAGCAATTTTGAGTGTTCAGATTTGTGAGCTACTGCCTTCAAACACCACCAAATTGTTTATGTAAAATCATGTGGAAACTGAGAAGAATTCATGACTGAAAATTGATAAACCTTGCAAAGTACTTGTTTAATCACTTGATATGTCAAAATGAGGTAGAACCTGTCCTTTCATTTATCTTTCAGCTGTCCCATACTACTATAAGTAATAAGTATCAGGGCATAATTTTGTTGTTTGCAGTGGGAGGGGGAGGTAGGCCCCAAGCCTTCATTTCTGTTCTTCCAAGTAGCTACACATTTTCCTAGCTTACATCAAGAAGACTGGCCTGTTGTGGTGGAGTCATAAAGCAGACCTGGTCTCTGAGACTCCTTCCCTTTCCCTCTTTTTCCTTCCAGAGCAAGCACTAAGGACGAGTCCATTGAAAGAGCTGATATGTTGCCATGTATATGCGTTTTTAGAGTAGATGTGTTATGAAATCTAAAATAAGGTTAAGAGACAATGTTAGCAGAATTGAATTTCATCAGTGGTTGATATCTCTGTAGCTAAGTAAAAGGGCATTGCAGCCTGTCAGTGTTTATTTTCAAAGTAAGAGATATTACTGTGATAGGGCTCTGTTGAGGTAGCTTTCAGTTATACCAAATGACTGGTGTACATTTCCTCCCTTCAGCTGATGAATGCTGCTGGTGCTGCAAGAGGGGCTGCCCACGCTGTATCCTTGTTGATCAGTGATGTCCAGATACGTTCTGAGAACAAACTCAGGGCAGGCTGCAGCCAGTCACAGATCATGACCGTAAGAGGCTGGATGGCTGATAGCATCTGGGACTGGGAGGCTGACGGGTTTTTCAAGTGTAGCATTCAGCACTAAGTGGTCAGGCATCTCATCGTGAGTGGCTGGCACAGCCTTTCATTATCACTTTGGGTTCAATTTTGTCCTTGTGCCCATGCAAACATTTTATGGTGAAGATGATGAGCTGTATGTGTGAGTGTAAAGGCAGAATTTAGTTCAAACTTGAGATAAAGCCTTTTGAGTGGCAGCAGTTCACGACAGTCAAAGCCTCAGTGGCTTTCTGTTTTATGAACTACTATGAACTTGCTGTGTCTCTTCCCACCTTTCCCTCTCCACCTTCCCCTTCCGTTGTTTGAGTGGGTGCTAATACAAGTGTCACACAATCTGTTAAGAGCTTTGGGGGTAGTTTGGAGAGACAGAGAGACTAGTGGTAATTCAAGGTACAGCATCAGACATTGGAAACTGTCTCAACTGATGAAAGATGTATGTGCATGTATCTGTATGTGTATGATGTGTGTAGCCTGACTGGTGTGTGTGTGTGTATATATATAAATTCAGTTTGGACGATGAGCACAAGCCATCTTCTATTGCCATTACTTTGGAGACAATATTTACAGCTGAAACTCATGGTGACGATCTGTCAGTTGCTGTACATGTTTCTGAGTGTTGCAGTGCTGTTGACTGTGACCTTTCAAGGCTTTGAGGTAGCAGGTCCACAAATGTTTCCTTTCCTCTACTTAGGTCCATTATGCTTGAGGCTAAGCACAGTCATGTCGCCTGGTTAGAAGTACTCTGCCTTTCTCATAGTTTTAAATACGAGGGAGGCTTCTAACATGCTCAGAACCATTTGCCATTAGTTAGCAGATATAAATTAAGCCTTTCTCTTTCCTTGCTTGGGTTATATTTTGTCACTTCCTAAGAGAAGGTTATTGCCTTTATGTTGAATCTTTGTATCTAGAGCTCCTTTTCAAGCAGTCTTTTGTTACTGGGTAATTCTGAATCTCAAGGGAGTTCTGCAAGCCTGAATGCAATGTGAACCAGAGCCCAGGACAGGAGCCCAGAGTGAAAAAAAAACCTCCTTGCTGATGTGAGCAGGGTTCCTTGTTTGCTTTCTGGAAGAGAAGTTTTGGTATGCAGGTGGGTGTCCATGAGATTGATGTTCAAGACTCTACTCCATAATATTTTGACTATCACAGGATTGTTCTTTTTATTCCGCAGGACTTTTTCACTTGGCTAAGCTTCAATATGGTGCATACTCACAGAGTTAGTTTCCTTTGATGGGTATCCCCATTAATGGTGATGGGGAGGGAGGGAGTCTCTGAATTAAGTGGGTGTACGAATAGGTGGATGGTAGGCTCTTGTGTGTTAAACTCCTGCTATTAATGTGCTGTTTCTCTTGTAGGAGATGGTTTAAAGGGAAAGTGCTGTTGTACAGATGCCTGGTTAATTGGGATTTCTGTCTGACCTATGAGTGAGTTGTTTCCTAATTTGACAGAGGTGCAAATGAGTGACATAAATTACAGCCAAAATGTGCCAGGAATATATAATGTAATTAATTAATATGTAATGCAATTTAAAGTAGTCTACTGCCTTCAAATGCCTTTTGAAGATTTATAGTGAAAGAGGCTTGGTTACCTGCAGTCCTCTGAGTATTGGGCTTTGAATATTCATCCAGACATCCTTCCTGATTGACTGAAAATCCCAGGAGGCTGCATAGGCAGCAACAGTAGTTGCTGCAGGAGGTTTCCCAAAGGCTGATGCTGCCTGCCTTTTGAGGTCTGCAGCTCAGTAGCTACTTGTCCTCCATGGTAGGAGGCAACACTGCTGTATAATTTTTTTGTATTGTCAACATATTTCTTTAAGAAGGGAGGTGTTACTATTGTTTTCCACTCTCTAAGTATCTGGCAGATGGTTTGGAGATGTGAAAGCCTGAATTGGTGTCTTTTTGTAAGATATTGTGTGCCCAGCGTGCGGGACTCAAGCTGTTGGGAGCATTCAGCATCCCTGCAGGTTGCGATCACACTCTCGGCACAGCGCTTATCAGTTCAGCTCTTGCCGTGCTTTGTCTCATTTGTGTCGTAACCACCTTCTTCATATGACTCATGTGAGTCGCAGCCTCCTTCGTTAAGTGGTCCTTGTTCAGCCCCAGCAAAGCTCTGTCAGGTAGGCTGAGAGGGGCTGCCCCAGGGGGAAGATAATCTTGAAGATTCTGTCAAAACGCAGTTTGCTTCTCCCCCATCCTACTGTCCTGTACAAGCTTTCAGAAATGCTCGCGTCTCTCTTCATCTGCGTGTCCTTCCCTAGGGTTGCTGCTCGTCTCCCTCCCCTGGTTCCCATGCTGCTCTCCCTGCCCGAGCACAGCAGAGCACTGCTCACAATATTCTCACTTGCTCAGCTCACCTTTGCTTTGTCAAGACCCGGCTCTGATGCTGTCTGGGGCTACTGCTATAATGAGTCCCACCCAGTTTCCTGGGCTGGTGTCAGCTCCCTGCCGCTGGACTCTCTGCAGGAGCGATATATGTACTAAACCCTAATAAACCTTTGGTGAGAATGTGCAGACCTTAGCACTGCAGTTGCAGGTGAAAAATTGCAGCTTTAACAGCTGTATTATGCTAGGCTGTGCTGGCTAGTCAGATCTGTGTGGTTTCTAGCAGTGCGCTGTTGATTTTTAAAAACAAAAATGAACAAACTCTCTTGAATTATTGCATGTGTGTAAGATGATGGCGCCTTTGATGTAATGCAACACACTGCATTAACACACTTGTTAACACTGAAGTTCTTTCTCTCCCCTGCCATTTAGAGGGAGAGAACATGCCTGAAATACAGGAAAGTGGTGCCCAAGATCATCTCTTCCTTCTTTTGTCAAGTAAGTTGCCATGACAGTGATTTTTTTTTTTTTTTTTTTTTTTTGAACATGAAGGTGGGAATGTAAGATGCAGGCAAACAGTGAAATTGATTGATATTAGCTCAGCAGAAAGAGCTTTGAGAACTGTGTTTAAAAAGAAAGGTGGGGGGGGAAGGGGCAGGGGCAGAAACCAACAGGAACAGGGTACAGAGCTTTCCTCACATCATGGTAATGGAGATGATGATCCCACAGGCTCCTGTTAGCTCCCTGAAAGATATGAAAAGCAGCAAGTCTGGAAACTTGAGGCTGGGCTCTGCAAATGGCTAATTTATGCCTTGGGGATGATAGGTTAGATGTCCAGGTTGCTGTTGGTCCTGCAGTGACTGTAGGTTAAGGGTCTTGCTAGCACACTTTGTTCTGAAGTGAGATGTAAGAAATTAAGAAGTTTGCAGAGGGCAGCAGTTGTAAAGGACCTGCCTGCTGTCAGTGCCTGCGCTCCGCAGACAGGAAGGTTATTGCATGGCAAGGTCTCCCTGGAGAGCAGCAAGTTTTGACAGGCATGGGAGGGATGAGAGGATCTTCTCAGATAAAGTCTGCTTTTATTATTCTAATCAAAAGTATTTTTCCCACTATTTCCTTAGTTGAGTGAGTGAATCAACAGTGACCCTTGGTGGTTAGAAATACTCAGTGCCTGCTGGTCTGTCATGCACAGTGTTTCCCGGTTCAGCCTGTACATCTGTCTCCTGTGCTCCTGCAATTAGGCGTGCTGGCCCAAGAACTGGGCATCTTATTGCATAACTGATTAGACTATCATATAAGATGAAAATCACTTTAGGCAGGCCAGCGTGCAAGGAAACCAAGCTTTCTCATATAAGCATTTAGTTAGGGCCCTTAAATCTTGCTCTTGAATGTTCAGATCAGCCCTCTAGCATCTAAGTTGCTTTCATCTGTTCATAGATGCACAGCACTATCTTGAGTGAATAAAAGTACAGAAACAAGTCCCCTATGCTTCCCTTCTTTCTCTCTCCTTGATCATTGATGAGGTAAAATAACATGTTCAGTTTTGGAAGGAGATATTCAAGGCCTGTTTGAATTGATGCAGAGATTGGCTCTGTAAAGTATAGCATCAGGCTACAACCTGTGAACATGGCTCTCTTTATAGGCATTTCTGTGCTCCAGCAGACTTTCTAGCTTCACCGGTTCTGAGTGTGGCTGTAAAGCAAAGAGCAAAGGTCCTCAATGAGTTGTTAGTCTGATTGCTGTAATTGCTGCTGCTATGTTTTTACAGTTCAGCATTCATTTGTATTTGTTCTTGAACCTGGAATGGACTTCAAAACAGGATTTAAGTAGAGTCACCACCTGTTTGGTGTTTTTTTTTCAGTCAGACAATCTGTTTTTTTGTTGTTGGTTTTAATCTTTTAATAATCAAACAAACAAAAAAAAACCTCTTCAGCAGTAGCCAATTTGTTTCCCTGGTTGGCATCTGATTTCTGGCTCATTTTCCAACCAAGTGGCAGCCCTTCCTCCTCTCTGCATCTTTGCTTCCAATTGCTCAGTGTAACATCTAGCATGGGATGTGGCATCACTGGAAGCTGTGCTTGGCTGTTTGGATCCAGCCAGCGCAGGGTGAAGGTGCAAGATCTCCTAAAGTAATGGGATGCACAGGAGCAAGAAGTTTCTGTGAAATTTTCTACTTATTCCTGCTGCTCTTCAATAAAACCAGTTGCTGTTGCATCTTTAATGTATATAACACATCAGTATAGAGTTAGAGATTATACTAAATGTGTTCATAAAAGGCACAAACACAGGGACTTGAGCTTCCTTGAAGGGGTCCCAAGCATTTGCTATTGCTGGTCTTGTTTGAAAACGCAGTTGTTAATGGCTCACATGTACCTGTGTTTATGTTGGCAGGAACCTAGGCAGGAAACCTGTCTCTGTTTGTTTTTGTTTTTTGTTTTTAAACCCTTACCTGCAATAAGCCTTGTGTATGTCTGGCCATGCGCACACATTGATTTATACTGGATGTGCAAAAACTGTGGTGAACTTTAGGAGGTAGAGGTGGAATCTGCTTTTCCCCAACTCTACTGCTAACTGGTTTTAGTTATAGAATTTGTGAGTTCTTGGTGTTCTCCTGCACATATCCTCTCTAACCTGTATTTATAAGAGCTCAGAGGCAGATGAGGTGACAACAATATTTGTCTTTCAGACAGGTGGGTATTTGGGTAAGGTATTGCGGAGTTCTCCTGGGAGACTTGCACTAGGGCCTTGCCACTTTACAGTTTTGTTATTTCTGTTTTACAGATTTGTGTTTTAACCTAAACTCTCTCTGCTGGAGCTGGCTGCAGCAGTTTGTGGAAGAAACTTAAGAGTTTGGGGACTTTGCTGCCTGAGATTTGTACTGCAAACTGCTGCTTGCGTTGCTCCATAAAATACATGTGTATTCACTGTGGCTCTCATGCAGGCATCTAGGGAGACCTGTGAGTATTATGTTTTGAATTGTGACTTTCAGCTGAGTAATTCAGAATTAATAACTTTGTTTTCTTTGCCTGAATTAGGCTTTTATATAGTAGATAACCACTTCACTTTCAAATCTGTCTTATTTCAGAAACAGCACTTAGACCACAGCCTAAATTAAGTAGAGAATGGGCGTGTGGGAGCGCTTTGACTCGGAATTAAACAAGATAAAAATTAAAAACCCTACAGTGATGTCAAACTAATTATCCAGGTGCACTACTTATGAAAACTTCTTTTATGGCGGGAGGAGAGTTTTATGGGACAGTGCATATGTTAATTATAGAAGAAATTGTCCATGTTTATGTAATGTCTCTTGTGTAAAGCTGTAAAATAGCTTAATGACAGCGATTAAATCTTATAGTTTACAGAGACATCTTGCCCCATGTTACAAAACATGTCATCCCCTACCCTGGGCATATGGGGTCTATCCCCAGTACAGCTTTATAATCCTGAGGACAAACTTTGAGCCTTACTTTCCTGCTGGGCTAAGGGCAGGTGGGGCACGTGCCCGCACTACACCTGGCACTGCAGCCTGGTGCCAGCACGCTAGCTCTCAGTCTCAGCTTCGGAGCTCAAAGCTGGTCAGTGCAGGAGCACAGGTAGGAAGTGAGCTGGTGTGACATCTCTCAAATGGCGTGTTTCCCCTTCAGCCACTGATTTACTGAAAATCACCTTGTGCATCTCACAGCTTTCAAAGGTATGGATTAATGATCAGGGCATGCTGTAGTCTTGCAAGTTGATGTGATTGCAAGAAAAATCACCGATCTGGCATCATATTGACAATTTGAAGTGTGAGCTCTTGTAAAATTGATAAGGTGCTCTTCTAAACTTGCGTCCTTGAGGAAGTTTCTTCTGTGTCCCACATCTTCAAGCAGAATGTGCCTGAAAGGTAGATTAAACTGAAGCCCCTCCAAAGCACCATTTTTGTTTATTACACAGCACTGATGTATGAAGTCGCAGTGCTATAATCCTCTGTACGTGAACATGTGAGGAGAACATTCACAAGCATTTTATAATGAGGCACATTCTCTGAGGTTGCAGTTGGCCAGAATAAATCAATGGCCCATTTTATTTTGTTCCTAACTATGCAAAAATGACTAGCACTTTTAAATGGTTCTGTTTCAGTGCACCGTAGGAGAGACTTTAAAACTTCCTGACTGTAGGTATTTTCAGAGCCTTAAGTTGTGCACTGACTTGGTAGTAATAAACTCCCTGAAATGCAGTAGTCCTTTCATCTTTATATGCTGTGACTTATTCAAAGGAGGAAAATAATTATGGCTTCTTGTTTAAAGGAGTATTGTTCAGTGTACCAATGTTTAATGACTTCTCGGTTAAATACCATTCCTAGCTCATCACTTTTGAGCCATTTGTTAATTGTACGGGATGCTTAAAGGGGAAAAAGAGAAGAATAAGAGAAAGTAGTTCTAAAGTGTATATTGCTGTTTTGGCACCAAGTTGGACAATAGAGGAATTGCTAGTTTTGTTGCTTTAGACATCTGCAGAAGTGCTGTCATCATCACAGCTTATAAGCACAAAGAATGCCCTGCAACCTCTCAAAACCTGTCCTGCACGGTGTTCCCTTTGCAGTTGGCTGCCTCTGTAGGATACACGTCCTCCTACAAGACTTTGCACTCTCTGTTTGGGTCTCTGTGTTGCAAGTCACCTTTGCCCAATTCTTAGCTGGTCCTTGTCTTGGGACTGAAAATATAATAGGCTCTAAATACCTGTTTCACACCAAATGTGTTCCTTCTCTGCCCTCTGATTCCTTCCTGAGCCAGTACCCCATCACCTTGCCAGCACCTCTGTTCACTGGGAATTTCCTTTCCTGCAAAGCTTTCTACTACTGAATTTCATCTCGGTCCCCTAGGGATAGCAAAGCAAGAGAGGCTTACGTCTCACAGCCAGTCTTTATGGTGCTTCCTTAGACTGGTGTGCCATGGCCCTACATAAACCTGCAAACCTTCAGTAGAGACAGCTGTGCTTACTGCCTAAAGCTCGTGTAGTAGTGACTTGCTGTATGCTAAAGGTCTGGAATGTTCAATGGTATGGTACATACTAGGCCCCAGTTGGTTAAGGGAGGCTGTTTCCCCTTCCTGTTACTGGAATTGAGGGAGATGTGTTGGCCCGTGTTGACATATCATCTGGCTACAGCCTTTTTTTTTTTTTTTTTTGTCTCATCTGACATGAGCTCCTGCTTTTCCCCAGGCTCATGGCAAAGGCTAGCTCTCAACGGACACAGCTGTGGCAGGAAACCTGCTCTGTGACGCAGCCTTCGAGCTTGGCCGTGTGGATTTGAAGTCCCCTGGAGATCTGTCGTGTATCTATGCTAGTCTAATGTCTCCTAGGCTTAGAACAAGCTGTGTGTCGGGCTAAGGCACGCGCGTTGCGTTAGCGAGGGTACAAAGTCATACTTTGTACTTGCGGCAGAAAACTGAGAGGCTGCAGTGGATTTTGGTTATACCCAAGACATTATTGCCTACAAATATTAAAAGTGTCCAGTTCCAATGAACAGTGTTTTTTGCGGAAGTGTAGAGAGCTCTTTTCACCTGCCTGATGGGAATCTGTTTTTAACTGGTAGTGCTTCTGCTATGCTATGGTTTCAGTAGCTTTACGTTTAGAGGTGCAAGATGTTTATGACAGAGATGGTGGCAAGTTGCTTCTCATCTGAACAAGTGAATTCCCTATAGTAATGCAGATTTGTTACCGCAGCATCCTTGCTGGGAGAATGCAAGTCAGAGCAAGGTTGCTGAAGACAGATAAATCAATTGGTGGCAGACGAATTTATGGTCCACCACAGAAAACAGAATGGGAGCTGTGATTTATATATTTATTTACTTTAATAAATATGAAAAAAATAAAGTGTGATATTATTTATAGGATCTCTGACAGTGAATGATGATGATTTAATTTGTACGTGTCTGCCAATAGATGAGTCTTTTCTGGGAAGAAACTCTTGAGCAAAAATGGCATTTTAAGCATTCAGGTGATTTAAAAGTGTGTATGTGTGTTTGTGAATGTGTTGTATGACAGTTGCCAGTAGGTGTAAGTATGTATGAGCTAGAGGTGAGTCACCTACTTCTTAGACTTTAAGTGAAACCTATAGTTTTTGTTTAGCTATTACACTGTGCTAATTGAAAAGGGGCAGCTCCTAAATTGCTCTATCTTCTGCAATAACACTTGTTGTGTTTAAATGAGACACAACTGCTCTCTTCTTTAAATGTAAAACTTCAGATAGTCACAGCTGGAATGTCCTGCTCAAGGCAAAAGCCATACCATAAAAGCTGAACACAAGATAAATGGGCCCTCTGAGCTGCTGAGTGATGAGGCTTGGATGTGTTTGAATAGTTCATATGATCTGGGGTTTTTCTTTGGCTTTAGGCACCTTGGAAGGATTTTTACTTCCTCACTTTTTATGGTTATCATAGCCCAAAGAATTAACCGTTTTTATCTAAGGTGCAGGAACTATTGCAAGTAAGGGTTTGTGGAGCTTCCCTGCCATCTTTTCCCTAGGTTATGGTGTGGTACCTGGTGTTACAGCTGATAGCTGTTAGTCTAATTCAGCTCTTCAGAGTAGGAGATACTATTCAATATAAAGCCAAGTTTTGCAAACATCTCTCTCTTAGAGTGTTATCTTGGAAATGATTAATGCCAACAGGCTGCTGGCTACTTGATTTCAGATAGCTCCTCAAGGCCAATGAGATGAGAAGGTGAGGAACATTAGTGTTTGGAGGAGTTAACTTATCAGTGCCTCCAAAGCAGTGAAGAACTCTGTGTACGTTTAATCTGTCTCTCCTTTAAAGTTATACCAATAATATTATGCCAATATTATGAGGAAAAGATCTTTGCAATTTAACATGAATGGATCCATTAAGGTTCCATAGAAATTGCTGTAAAGCTTCTAATTACTAATCATTAGTGAAAAACATGGCCATGAATTTTAAATCCCAATAACTGTGCTTTCTCAGACCCTTACAATCACAAAACAAGCTGTTACAAAAGATGTATGCACTTAACGAATTTTTTTAATGTACTTTGGTTTTATAATCCATGGCCTTTCACATTCTGAGTGTACCCACAGGTGCTTCTGAGGAAGCAGACAGCTGCCTTTGAACTATTTAAAATATCTGAACAGATGCATGAGTTTACCACACATCAGCTCCTTGCCAGGCATCTCTCCTGCATGGCATAAATGGGGAGATTTCAGGAGCAACCTACAACGCTAGACTTCACATCTCTTCATCTGTCTTTGCCACGTTCTGTGGAACTGTTTTGTGCTGCTGTGTGTCTGGGGAGTGTGTCAAAACAGCCAGCCAGGTTTTGAAATCTCAAGCACTGGGAGGCAAATAGAATAGCCTGGTTCAAGCTGGTGGTATTAATCTGTCAGGATAACCCCAGGCTGCAATGTGATAGCTTTGACCTGCATTGCCAGTCTCAGCTTGGCTGATGGCTGCTCATCTTTAAACACTTATTTGAGGGAGAGGAATGGATTAATGCCAGCTCTGAAAAATCAGGAAAGGTATTTACACCCTTAAATGTGGATGGGCGCTTTGGTTTTATGCACCTAAATTACCACACTGAAACTCATTGTTTCCGAGTCAACCTATGGAAGACCCTAGAGGCTATTTCTACCAGACAGTAAAGTACAGTCTTTACAGCAAATCATGCGACACAAGATCCATCATATGCTCTGAGCATATGACACAATAGCATTTTGCTGTGGCAAATCAGTGTAATCAGCCCTGTAATATTGTGCCTCCTTCCTATATATTATAGTTTAATACCCAGCAGAGAGGAGCTAGCTTCTCAATGAAGATTTGGAAGAAAAATGCTGGTTTTGCTGGAGGTGCATGTGTGTGTGTGTGGGTGAAGTGGTGACAACTGTAGTTTAGCCTGGATATTTCTATAGTCCTTTCTATATGTACATGAGTGGAAATCTTGACAATGGTTTTCCTGCGTTGAGATTCTGAACCAGACTCAAAGCAGTTGCAAATGAATGATCCTAGTCTCTGACTGTGCTGGCAATGATGAATTGAAGCCCTTGAGATGCAAGACTGAGCAGATGCAAGCGATCTTACCTGACACAAAAATGAAGGCTAATCTGCATCAGAGGGAGTGTTCAGCTTGTCATCTTCATCTGTTTTTAACAGCAGAGATGGAGAAAGCCACAGAAGCTAGTCTAGGTAAACTGCCATGAGAAGGCATCTAGAAAAAAAATGGACATTTTTTTTTGTCCAGTAACCAAACTGCTAACAAATATTTAAAGTGTAATATGACCGTGAAGTGGTTTGAGTGGGTTTGTTTTTGTTTTTGCTTTTTCTTTAGCTATTCTCCCTTCTTTAAGTGTTCTTTTCTTCCAAGGATAGTCTTTGCTCTGTGCCTATTTGGGGTTTGTGCCTTTTCTGTTTTCTTTCTATCACCTTTGAACTTAATATTCTCTTTGACCAGGGCCTGACTCTGTTTACAGATGGACTAGACTGAGCCATTACTCGGGGCAGTGGGTCAGTCGGCCAGTGCCAGTGGTTGCAGATTTTTCCTTTCTTCATGGGAAAGAGAAGGCAAACTTCTTCCTCCCTAGCAGTGTGCTGAGCCGTTGCTTTACAGAATCTGTCATGTACTTGTATAGTGTTCACACCTGGGTGTCAAGCTGAGAATGCACTGTGGGGTTTGCTAAGGCAAGGTGGGAGGGAGGTGGTAAAATCACTGGTATCAGTTTTAGGTGACCCAGGCTGTTCTGTCTTGGGTGTTTGGGAGCTATTGACACAGCCTGCCACTGTGGTCTGGTCCTAGGGACAGCACACTGCTCCTGCAGGCATGCACCTTTCCACTCTTTAGGCTTCCCCAAGAAGTACTTTGCTGTGCACCATCATTTTCCAGCCAGTTATGTAGTCTGTCTCATTTTGTGCCTTGGTTTACTTTAGATGGAGACTTACAGGGCTTCCTTTCTTTGTCCTTTCGTCTGTCTATGCCCATTATAAACTTCTGCAGGCAGAAGTTGTCTCTTATTGTGTGTGCCTGTATTGTGCCCAGCAGATGATGTTGAACTTGATTGGAGATGCTAATTAAGGTAGAAAATGGTAAGTGTCATTACTTATGCCAGGAATATGCCTAGGAGAGGCATGTGGCCTTCTGTGTATAGATACTCTGCACAGAAAGCTGTTCTTGACTTTGCAAAGGGCAAGATATGGAGACCAGCAGAAAGACCTGACCTGTGTCTTGTTTTCCCCTGCATCTGTGTGAAGATGGAGCCTTGTTAAAACAGGAGTTACTGCAATACCAAAGCTGCGATGCAAGTAATTATGCCTGGGTGTAACTTTCAATTTTTAGGTGGTCTTACTGCTTTAAAGAATCTTCCTACAGACGTACAGGTTGGCTCAGACATAAGTATTTGCAGGAATGGCCTTTTAGTTAACGTGCACAGTGGAAACTGTAGTTTAATTCATTTGTGGAGCTCTTCTCCCTGCGGCTGTTGGACAGTGGCATGTCTTTTCTTGATAGTAATGGCACAAGCAATGCTTTCCTCTGCTTCCTTGATTTATTGGCTTGCTGGTAAAGGCTGTGTGGGATAGGAGGTCAATGAAATGAGGGCTTATTCTCATCAGAAAAGGCTGCACCCAGGTTCTGGCTTCCATCAGAAAGGGAGGGCCTGCAGAGGATTGAAATGAAATGTAAGCAAGACTGTGTTCAAAATTGGAAATCTTAAAGAACACAAGAGTCAGAAAAGCACTATTTCCCATGATGATTGATTGCTGTTAGCATGTGGCAGCACAAGAACAGGTCTCCTATTACAGTGGCTCTGTGTGCTTTCTAGCACACTCTCCATCCAAAGACCTCAAAGAGTTTCGTGAACTCAGATAAGTTAAATCTGGCAATTCTGTGACAGAAATGCAGTCATCTCTGCAGACGAAACTAAGGAAGAGAAGTTCAGATGCCTATGCAGAAACATTCAGTAATACCTTGACAAAGGTAGGAACTGAACAGGAAACCTGACTCCCAGTCAAGTATATAGACAGCTCTAAAAGCAGTGATAAACTAGACTCAGCCCTTGTATATGTAGTTGAACAAATAGCACTGTTTTTTCTCACCCCTTGAGCTTCCACCAGCTCCCATGGTAACCTGCTGTAGTGGTGGGAACTCAGCTGTTTCATAAATCAGACTTTTTAAATGCAGAGGATGCTGTACCTTGGTGGTGGGCCTATTGATTCTCCATAAAAGAAATAGTGGGGAAAGTGTGTTCATGATAGCCGGAAAAAGCTGCTACCCAGGACTACCTGAGCTGGTCTGTAGCAAAATGGAGAGTCTCCGAGACAAGGTGCTTGGTAACACAGGTGAATTGGGAGACTTGCCTGAATGTCATAAAGTCATACAGTGTGTCCCTGTTCCTGACCACTGCCTGGGCACTTGCCCTTTCATCTTCTGCAGTGCTGTCAGGCACTTTGGCAGCCTGTGTGCAAGGAAAAAGAGATGGGAGCTGATGGAGATGCCAAAGGAAAGCGGATTTACCTCACAGCTCTGACACCAAGGCATAGTTGGGAAATGGGGATTTGTTGTGGCCATGGATAGGAATTCTGGCTCTGCTGTGGATCTGTAGTGGCACCTTGGGCAGATCATTTCACTGCTTTTTCCCTCTTGCTGCTGCTGCCTTACAGCCAGGAGGGGATTGCATTATGTAGCAGGGGTCTCCTGGCACGCTAATCCGTCACACTAGTAATGATAGGAAGGAGGGCACCTGTCAGGAATTTCTTCTTACCTTTTAGTTATTAATACATTTTCCTCTCTTTTCTTTTTCTTGCTTGAAGGAGAAAGATAAGTCAGTTATCTTTTATTTCTTCTAAAAGAAATGAGTCTTGACAGGTCTGGAAATGTTTCCTGCAGTTGCTCAGAGCATGCAGAGGCCATGCTGGCTCGTTTATACACCCACATACCAGAGCCTGGACGTTTCATTAGCTTGGCATATCTCTTTTGTTTGCTGTGACAGACACAAAGTACAACAGAAACAGGGCTGAAGGAGAGAAGGGAGGAAAGGAACACAGTATTGCCTGAAAATCCTGGTCACAATGGTTTTTTTCCCCATATATGCAGAGCAACAACAAAAAAATCTGTGCTTACTGACACTGCTTTTGGTGTATGAGAGCTGGCATGGGCTCAGGTGAATACTGTGTGGCCTGGAAGGATGCTTGTGAACAAAGTTTGTTTGCTGCCTGAGGAAGAACATGCCAAGGGGGGTTTCCTATCAGTCATGAGCAAGGGGGTACCGTAGAGGAAGGAGCGCAAGGCTAGTGCCTGGTCAACCCTCTCTCCTTCCCAGGACTTGTCTGGTCGCGGTGGTCCTGCATCTTCCCCTGGCAGGAGCTGATACGCGTCAGTAGGGGTGGCGGCAGGCTGACGGGCAGGTGAAGGTGGAGGCAGTGCTGCTGTCTGATTGACACGCCTGCAGCAGGGCTCTCCTTGGGCAAGCGAAGTGTGTGTGAAATGCAGGTGAGGCTTTTAGAACAGGATAAAGCTGATTTTAAATCCCAGTAATAGATCCACGGCTGTTTGATTTGCACAGCTCCAGCCCTCCTGCTCCCTTTCTTGCTGCAGCTTCATCTTTCTTCTTTGGAGTTGTGCGCTGCTGCACAGTGCAGTTCCTGGGCAACTGGCTTTTGTCCCATTTGTGTGCTTGCAGCTAGTGTCCTAGAACTGTTTGCCCTTGTCAGATCTGTCCCTCTCATTCACTAGCTAGAGAGTCTGGCAGATCTAGGCCTCCTAACAGTGTTTTCACACAGCTCTGTTCTCTCAAGCAAAAGCCACTCTTCTGTAGGTAGCAGAGGCTGCTAAATGTTTTGGCTTCTGTTTTTGTCCCTGCACTGTTGTCCTGCGGGCAGAAAAGGCATGCTAAATCCAGTGTGGGTGAGATCAATCAAAGGTCTAATTAAACCATTGAATGAAACTGTTGCTGTCCTTGGCTGTACGCACCTCCATCCCCACCCTTGAGATGCTGCAAGGAGTAACCACTTCTAGTGTATTGTGCAGATATTCCTCATATAGTCCAGATTTGTTCCTTCCTGGCTCTCCCCTCCCTTGAAGGCAGGGTTAGTTCATGCGATTCTCCATGCCTGTGTTTAAACAGCAGTCTTTAGGTTTCAAGGTTAGCATGGTATGAAGGCATTTACAGCCCAAGCCCATCATTTTGCCCAGCACAGGTGAGATGTTGGTATCCTTTCCTTGAGCTTGGTGATGGAGTCTATTGTGGAAAGCCACTTATTTGCTGTGATATTTGACAACAAATACTAACTGTAAAATCAACTTTACCTTAAGAAAAAAAACTTGCACCACAGTAAAAAAAATAAATAGACATTATTTATGTGAAGAGCCACAGATTATTTGAAGCTCTGATGCCTGTTTAAAACCATTGGTTAATTGAACATCACAAAGAGTTATAGGTCTGATCTGGCAAATGCAAACACTATAATAGTTATTATTTATTTTACTGGTTTAAATTCTGTTTTTTAGTCATGTTTATTGACTTAGTAGCTCGGAGTTTAGGGCTTTTTACATTTGACAATAAATTTCCAGCATTATGCTTAGTAAAAGAGGGATGGGTAAGACTTTTAAAATACTTCTCTGTGTGTCCTCATCATCCTTCTGCACTGATGGCATTGCTTCTTGCTTGATGGCTTTGAATTGTTGTCACTGCAAGAAAAGTGTGTTTTCAGCAGCAGCCTAGACAGCACTGCACAGTAGCAGATCCATTGCTCTTTGGTACTGTTCCATCTTTAGAACACAAATGGTACTTAAAGCTTTGAATCAAGGCATGGTTTCCAGAGGTGCTTAAATGATTTAAGAGTGCAGTTCCCTCTGGCTTCTAGTCAGGCTTTGTGTTCCTTAATCTTGGGGTTATTAGGAGCCATTCCTTCTTTCCTTCCCCCAAGGGGTCTGCTGAACTGTCTCTAATATTAACAGGGCTGCTCTAACTGCTATGTCTAAGTACTGTCCAGCCTTAAGTATGTTATTCTGCCATTACCAGCCTGGTAATGGCAAGGAGATTGGCATCTCCATCCTACAGCTGGAGAATCAAGACGTGAGGAAGACCGAGTGTGTTGCCCCTAATCAGCCAGGCCTGTTGAAGTGCAGTGAGCTGAGCTCGGGGCTGGTTCCCTGAGCGTCAGCTTGCTCTTTCAGTACGGAGGCAGGGACTTGAGCACGTTCTGACATGCTTTGCTGAGCCGGGGCCTTGGGGTCCTCTGGCAACAGTCTGTTTGCGTATGAGTGCTTGCCAAATTGCTGAGGTTTTGCTATCAGCAAAAATGTTGGAAATGAAATCTCTCAGGGCTGCATCCTGATGAATACTTGTGTTTGCTGAGGAAGGGAAGGAGCATGCAGAGGAGAAGGCATTTTGATACTGAGTTCCACATGTGTTATTTGTGATTCGGCTGAGGATTTCAGACAGTGTAAGAGCTAAACTGGTTTCTCAAGATATCTCTGAGCGACCTGCATGTGCGCCACTGAGATCTCCATGTGTGAATGCTGGTACACTTTTGCACTTCTTTATTTGTGAAATTGGTTAATTATTTCTGAACAATTTTAAACAGTTGAAAAAACATTAAGCATATTAGATTTTTTTAAATACTTTTAACCATTGTTTTGAGTTTTTGGCCACTGCTGCTGCTTCCTGGTCCTTGGTTAACCTTGTTGTTTTGTGTTGGCTTGACAGTGTTGCATGTCTCTCGGGCCCTGTGTTTCAGTTATCTGGTTTGGGCCAGCTGAACAGCTGTTGTCCTCTGGCAGGATGTTTTCCTGAAACCAAAAAGGCGGGTTTGCTGTATTTTTATTTATTTTAAATGCTGTCTGGCAATCAGCATTTTATGCTCAGCACATTCTGAATATCTGCAATGGCAAAACAATAATTTGATTGAAGATTGCAAAAGCCCAAATAAGGTTGGAGAAAAACAAAACAAAACAAAAATAAGAAAAATCCACAACATGTTAGGGGATTTCAAAGCTGCAAAAATATTTTCCTTAAAGGGGGAAGGGCAGAGGGGGAAAGGCTAAACCTATTCTGGGTTGCGATCTCAGTAAAGCATCTCTTTGAAGCTTAGGATCTTAAATCATTCCTTTGCCTGTAATTTGATGGATGGTGTATGTGTTGTGAAAATGTCAGCTCTGTATTTAAGCAACTTTTAGAAAAGTATTTGACCTAAAAAGCAATGATAATGTCCATTTATTGTTTTTATTAGTGCTGCATTGCTTGTATTTCTAAATACAGAAAACTGAAAACAAATTGCATGAAGTAGACAGTATTTTCAGAGTATTTGTGTTTAATTTCCATCATTGCAGTCATGAGCCAGAGTCCCCTAGTGTTTCTTGGTTACACGAAAAAGATATACTTCCTCTCCTGCTTTTTCAGTCTTTCCCCTGTGTAGCACTTTGATGTGTGGATTAAAAATGGTACTAGAGAAATCTGAGAATAATGCAGAAGTCCTGGCACAAGGAGAGAGACAAGGCTTGAATATGTTGGGCACAAATATGTCTTAAGATAGAAGGGAAAAAAATCCTTGTTGGCCCTGGATGCAGAAAAGAAGTTGCAAGTTGCATAAATAGGGGATATTTTGCTGCTGGGTCCCCCACAGAACTTGGTATGAATGAACCTAAAAATAATGTTGCCGAAGGAATTGCTAATTTTCTATCAAGGACTTTTGTGATGTCCTGCAAGCACCTAATTCTGTGGTTTATTAGTGAAAGCTGGCAGTGCCCTTATGTGATTATATCAATCACCGCCTCTGTACTTCCTACCAGGCCTTCCATCTGTGAGCTGCTGCCAGGAGGAATAACCATGTACACAAGCCATCCCAACAGTGCTTTGTTTTTGGTGAATTGAATTAATTTTTCAAATATACACTCAATTAGCACCATCTGCTAATTCTAAAAGTATGTTTATTTGGTAGTCCGAGTCATTGTTACTAAGGCATACGGTATGACATTGTGTTAGGATTAGCCATTGGATGATCTTTATTTTATTTTTGATTTTGTGTGTGTGTGTATGTGTATCCTTTTGTAGAATATAAATCAGAACCAGGCTGGTTCCCTGTTTGCTGTATGTCAGGATAGCTCCATTTTCCTGATAATACTGTATGGATTTAGATTTGATAGGATTTGCTCCTTATAGTATGAGAAGACTAAATAGTTATTCAGTAAACAGAAGCAGACTTAGCAGGCTTCCAGGAGGAACTACTACGATCCCTTTGCTTTCTGGTTAACTTGCACTGCAGCCCCTCAGGCAGCAGATTCTGTGCCAGGTTGTTAGTTTTGACTTCCACTGGGGTGCAGCTTGGAAAAACCATGATGCTTTCATGGACAATGTGAAGTGACAGAGGAAGGCATGCTTTGGTAATTTGTGGCAGAGGTTAATTACTTTTCACAGTAAATGATTAAGTGTTTCCTAAGTCTGTATTTTGCCCGGCCTCAACTGAAACGGCTCTCGTTGTGCCTGTTTTGTTTTAACGCTCTCTTTCTGTTACTGGAAATCATCTTTCCACACAGATGGCTTCCCTAACTGAGGCAGTTTAAAGCTTCCAGTATTAAAATTCTTATAGAAGGCAGCAGATTTCATAGGCTTCCAGTAGGACTGGTAC
>NW_010586853.1:0-26882 GCF_000705375.1 Tinamus guttatus | reverse complement strand
AAGTAAATCTCTTCAGACTCTACATCCTCATTTTCTGTGGTAGAAAGTACTTTTGTTCTTGAAGCACATAATTCTGGCAGCTTGTTATATAGTGTAGCCTTGTCATATGTGTGTATATATTACAAATGAAATACTTTGCCTTTTGACATTTTCTAATTATTGCCTTTCTTGGAAACCAAACAAATGTGTTGGTATCCTTGACGTTTTTGGTTAGTGGCCAGTGCTGTATGTTCTCCCTGGGAATAAAGTTTGTTCCGAAAGGAATATCAAGGCCTTTTGATTTAACACCTGTATGTCTATAACAACAGTCTTCCAAGTGGAGATGTTCCTGTTTTTTTTGTCAAGCTGCTCCAAAGAGCAAGGAATGTAGTTGGCTTGGACCTTGTATAACTGGAAAGTTGAAACCATTGTGGAGAAATTGCTGGTAGTCCATCACCCAGTACTGCTGAGAGAGAACAGTCAGGGGCATCTATGTTTTGATTGTTTAGGTTTAGAATATAATAATTTAGGTAACCTGGGTAGTTGACAGAGTCTTTCATTGGGGTTCATTTTGTCCGCAGCAGCATTTGTACTATTGAAGTAAAAATCTGGCAGCATCCTACCATGGTGAACAGAGCTTCTACTTACTTCAACCCCTTGTGCAGGAGCCCTGAGTTTACTAGCTGTATGGTAGCAGGGAGGACAGGAGAATGTGATTTGGAAAGCAACCTATTAATGATTAGGTCTTGCTGTGCTCTTCTGGAGTGATTGTTCTGCTTTTTAATGCAGCAGAAATTGCAAAAAGCTCTGTGGTTATGGCAGTCATTTGTTGGATGTTTTTTTCGTTCTTTAGAACCTTCTAAATAGAAATGTACAGTTCTGTTGCTTGCTGTAGTTTACTGAAATTCAAATATTGTAATGTAAATATTGTACATTTAAAAATGTGTTACATTTTCAAAGCATATTCTGCTGAACTGAATAAAATTAGCCATGGGAAAATGTGGTGTACGTGGGGGGAGGTACAGAGGATACCAAGGGAGACTTGAGACAAGATAGCCCTGAGGAGAGGGGCTCCTGCCTGATATGCAGTGAGTACCGTTAAGCTGCAGGTTGAGCAGGGAAGTTAGAGGATAATGTCGGTGCCTACGCTGATCATTTTGTTTTGTCAGACTTTACTGTCACAGATGTGATGAGGCTATAAACACTTTACTCTCTCTCCTTCTTAATTCAGAATTTGGAATCTTCCCTGCCCCATTAAATCCCACATCTAACTTTATTTTGAAGAGTTCTAGTCATAGGAGCAGTGTTGGGAGCAGAAATGGTACATTTAGTTCTGCTGAATGGATTTGGTATTAGATCGACAGCCCCTGTCAGTGTGTAATTGCAGATTAATGGGATGTAGTGTGTCATTATGGCAGCTCGATAGCACAAGTCGCAGAGCTGCACGCAAGTCCAGGCTTTCATTTCTTCGTAGAGGGATCTACTCTGACCTGCCTTTCACAATTTGCTCTCTGATCTCTGGTGGCAAAGAATAAGGATATTTACAATTCAGGAGCTTAGTAGTCCCAGGAATATGATGTAAGACCATCAGTGTAATTTAAAGGAGATGGGGAAGAACTGATTCAAAAGTAGAGTGACAATACAATAATATTCTATGTATGGAAAGCTTCACACTGTGAATTGAGCAGTCTTCTCCTGCATGGCATCTGCCAGCAGATGCAGAAGTGTTATTTGTACCCAAACTGAATAAGAATGGAGTTACTGAGCTTTACTACCCAGTCATGAAATCAAGGGAGGGCTCATATCCACGCTCTG
The DNA here is from genome assembly GCF_000705375.1 of Tinamus guttatus. The sequence goes on along the minus strand of NW_010586853.1, from coordinate 25,088 downwards.
GAAAACAAGGGCATTCCATGGACGCATACCAGTTTTTGCTCGTGACTAGGTACGAAAACAGTATTTCTTACTAACGGCAGCACAGTGAGTTGTGTGTGGCACACTAATGAAGTTCTCTCTCTTGCTTCCGAGCTGGGAGATCTGTATGATTCAGAGCTGATGGAATCTCCATTTACATTATACCTGTTGGCATGAATGTTTGCCATAGATCTTCTTAATAGGCAACTTTTAAGTTGTCACTCTAGGCACCTTGTTTTTAAAACCCAGTTGTAAATGGATGTGTGCATGGTTTATTGAAGTAACTTTCCTAGTTATTGCTAAGTTGGACTTCTATCAGCCAGCCTTTGAGACTGTAGTTCGGGGCTAGAGGAGGAACAGAGTAAGCAACCAGATGGATGCATTAAACAACTGTAATCCTTCCCTCTAAGGATGCCTATACATCATTTCAAGGTGTGTTGGCTTTCAGCATGCTAGTGCTGGACCTCTGAACTTCAGCTGACCTCTCTTTTTATCCCCAAATCTCCATGATGGTTTGTCCCTTCACTCATGTGCTGCTTCCTGCATGAGGTTCAGCTAGGAATTTTCTGAGTAGTGTGAGTGCCCGAGTCCAGGGGATGACAACCTTTGTAGGGTGATGTGGCTTTCTGCCTGTGCTGGTTGGTCATGCCGGTAGAAATGTCCAGGCAGGGAGCAGCAGGGGAGAGACCGCAGGTAGCTACTTCTTGTGCTGTCCTCGCTGCATGGAAAGGACTTTCCCCAGGTCTGGAACTCAGAGCTGGGAGCCTAATCTGAATTTGGTTTGGCTCCCTGATGTGCCTGTGCTGCCCTGCATGCCATTCAGGTGTCCCCATGCCATAGGTTGCTGCCTAATGGTCCCTAGGATGGAGTGAGAACAGGAGAAAATCTTTGATTGCTGCATCTCTTCTGTCAGTTAACATTGCTTCACTGCAAATCTAATTATGCTTATCTGTGTCTTAGAGATATTGATTTGTGGAATGCAATAAAATAAAATGGACTTATTTCTTTAATGGAATAGGGAAAAGATTCCTATGCAGGATTGGACAGAGGAGGTATTTTTACCTCTCTGACCAGCTTTGTGTGGAGGAAATGCCAGCCTTAAAGAGATGGCTTGGAAGGCACCTAGTGACACGCACCCAGAGCTGCATCCTCTGGGCGGGCAAGGAAGCAGCAGTTGTAGCACTCCTGAAGGGAGGAGGTGAGTGAGTGAGCCCATGGTTGGGAGTTGCAGATGTGTGTGACATCCTCTGGGAACTTTCTCCCATGTAAAAAGTGATTTCTATCGTGTTGCTTGCAACGCACTATTTGCTGATGCCTCTTTTATTTTTTTATTTTTTTTATTTATTTAAATTTTTTTTTGGTAATGGTAGAGCCACTAGAATAAGTATTTTAGGTATCCAATTTGTTTGCTACCATTGTAAAAGTCAACACTGGCAGAGCTTAGCAAGTCTTCACTCGGATGATACCAGGTCTGAGGCTGTTGCTGCTGATAGGGATGCTTTCAGGAAAAAGAAATCCATCTATTGATAATATGCTGTGGTATGACCTTAACAGCGCTTCTACAGAGACAGGGATTGTAAAGAGCTCTCTTCTCTGCTGGGCACAAATATCCCAATACCCTGCGTGGGATCAGGGTCTGCGGAGACAATAGGATGCACCAGGGCTCCCTTTCTCATGCTGGCACAAGCTGGTTGCCTAGTTAAGGGCAACAATTCAAACTGTTTTATACTATCACCAATAACTTATTTTTTGTAACTACGAATAAGTGATTTTTACAAAAATAGCTTTGCAGGCGGTGCTGTGGGTAGCAACATCCAGCACGGAGCAGTGGTGTGTAGCCCAAAGGTGTGAAACTCTTCTGAAGGCACATGAGATCTGGGAAAGCAAGTCTGTGATGACCTCAGATTCCTAGTGCTTGGCACAACTCTGCCCCTTGCTCAGGGTTTGTTGCAGGTTCTTAGGTCAATTCTTATACATAATAACTATATGTGGATAGTAATGTAAATGCATGCATGTTAATGCCACAGAACCATCAGTCTACTTCAGAGAAGTGGCAAAATCCCAATAATGCCCTTTATTTAAAAGGGAGGAGACACAAATTCACCCCTAGAACTGAGCAAAGTGTTTATCATTAGCATCATGCTGCCAGATTTAGTAGTGTGAAAATAATGCAAGCACTGTCATCTGTAATGCAAATGTTGATGTCTGATTAATAGAGAAAATAACATGAGCAATTAATCCACAGGGGAAGAGATTGTTGTAAATGTAAATTAGATCATCAAAGTATAAGCCACACAGAAATAAAACTATCTCCAAACATGATTAATTATTGAAATTCCAGTAAAAAAGGAAACTTTAAACAATAGAGTCTTGGAAGATGTGTAATACAATTCATCAAAATTCTGAACAGAGTTATTTTACAATCCCCAAATTGATTAGCTTCATTATAAATATAATGCAGGTATTTATTCTACCCAGGATAATATGCTGTTTTAAGAACAGATCAGAGCTGTAGCACTAAGCTCACTCCACTCTGATTTATGCACACCCTATTTATGTTATCTAGTTTGCTTGGTTAAGTCGGGGGATACCTGCATGCCTCTTTCAGAAGTAGCTGCTACAATTATCTCCTAAAATAATCCCTATTACACCTGTATGTGATCTTAATCACCCGAAGATATAATGTTGGCAAAAAGATTGCCTTGCTGATAAGGGCGTAGAGTTGTGTCAAAAATGAGTTTCTCTTCTTGCTCTCAGGAAAATTTCCAGGTGGCCTCAGGCAGGTCACATTACCCCTCTGCGCTATGTTCTCCACTTTCATTTTGAATGCTTCAGCTTTCTGATGGCTAAGGTGGAATCATTAAAATGTCTCCATTTTAAATACTACTAGAAAGCAGCTCTTGTGAAACCCTGGTCACTGTTTAAAAGCTCAGGATATTATTCTTTCCTAACAAAAGAAGGCTTATGGCTCACCAAGGGCTGTTAAATGGTTCACTGAGTTACTTCATACTTAAAAGGTAAACAACTCACTCTTAGAGACTGGCTCAAGAAGGTGTCAATCTTCCCTCTTTCTTTTAAAACAAGATGCAGTGTGTTTTACTGCAGTAATTTAAGTACATTTTGTATGGCATCATGGTGTCATGCCACATGCTGCATAGAAGTGGCCTTATACAAGGCCAGCTAGAGTGTGAGCTCCACAGCTGGAATGAGTATTTCGGAGAAGAGTGTATCACTGAAAAGATAAAGATGCAAAAAGCATCATGAAAACAGGTACAAAAGGCAGCAAGAAGGCCTGTGGGCAGTCAGAGCATTGGCTGCGGCATGGGTTCAGAAGAAACTGAGAGCAAAATTTTTGGATACAGGGCTGATGGAGGAGAACGCTGAAACCAAGCTAAAATACGACTCCAAAATCCAAGCCCAAATCAAAAAACTCTTGCTGTTTTGTTTTTTGTTTAATTAAGGAAACAAAAAATTGTAAATATTCCGTGCATAAATAAGATTATTTCCAGAAAATACAGTGTCTGTCCCTAGTTTCTATTCTTATAAGAAATGACTCGCGTAATCTCAGATCTAGGCTAGCCTCTTCATTAGAAGATTTACGTTCAAAACAATCATATGCTTTTTGATCTGAGCTTGTTTTTGTGTGTGAGACATAGTGCAGATAGTCCTGAGTTGGCAAGTTGGGTGGTCACCTGTATTATTTTTTTGTTTGTTCTCTCACTTTACCTTCTACGAGTCAGTTCTACTAGAATTTTTTCTGGTGTCACCCAGCTGCTAGCAAACACTGAGCATTGTCTGATTGTATACAATGATCAACATCTTCCCATTGCTTGAAGTTGTTCTTCAAAAAATTAACCTTCACTAAGAAGTAGTTTTCCTATTCCTAGAATATTTTTTCCAGTGTTGGGAGTCTTACCTTCTGCAAAATAGCATTAGAGTTGGTTTAATGTTGCAGTGCAATCTCTGGTGGTTGAGAAGGCCACCTGATGGTAAATGATTCCTCATGCAGTCAAAAGGCTTTGAGGCATTTCTTGCAGGAAGCTAATTGGAATTTTGTATTATGTTCCTTTGCGCTTTTGAGACTCCAAAGCTAGATTTAATGTCTGTAGAATATATACAGAAACCCTAGAAAATGAGAAACAAATGCCTCCTAGGAAAAGCCATTCTTTCATCCTGATGCAGGCATTATCTCTTAAAAAACAACCCTTCTGGCTTGATTCCTTCATACAGCACTGCTGAATGTGAAGAAATGTGCCTTTGACTAGCCTTTCCTTTTGTGCACCTAAGCCTCTGGTTATACAAACAAGTCATTCTCAGCACTGGAAGCACGCAGATTTAAACAGCAGCTCTTCTATTCTGTAATGAAGAGTGCCCCAGGAAGGTGTCTTCAGCCTGAAGAATAAGAGCAGTGCTTTATCCTAAGGACCCGGGAACTTAAGCAGAAATGGTAAAATATGTATTTTCCTTAGCTTCATTATGGTTCTAGGGAGAACCTTGGAGAAAGAGAGGCAGCTGAAAAGAAATGAATTTTGGTAAAGGGTATTAAAAACTAGCAGAGAGGGAGATATATTAATGCAGGATACATATGACTGTTAAGTGCGCGAACAAGCTGTGAACCCAATTTATGCCTATGGCATGAGGAAGAAAACGAGAAAGGTGGCACTCAGTAGATTCCCTCAGCTCCTCATAAATTTCAAAGTTGCTGCCTTTCATTTTTAGTAGCCTGTAAAATGCAACCATGGGACCATTAGAAGATGTGTTGGTGAAGGTGATAGGAAATGAGAGAAGAAATTTCTTCACCCTGGCCTTCCTTTCCCAGTTCTTTAATGATTTGTCAGTCAATTAAGAAGAAGTCGGATATACCTGCAGGCTGTGAAAGCGTTGCACTCTAGTAAAGCATTTGATTCAACGTACCTTGGCTGCTGCTTCAGAAACGCCCTTGGGGAGCCAATATCTGGGTGCACAGTGTCCAAGAAAGGGATTTTAATTTTTCAGTACTCTGTGCTATTATATATACTATATAATATATATAGTATATTTCTATATATAAAAACCATTTATTTCTATATATTTAATAGATTTGTTTAAAAAAAAAAGCTGGTGTTAAAACAAAAACTTAGAGACTAATGAATTCTCAGAAATCCATTTTATTAAATGAAAGAGAAGAAAAAGAATGAGAAGCTGTCTTCTGGTGTTCCTGTTGTGGGTTGGTTGACTCAAGTCTGGAGAGCTGGTGGTTGGTTCTCATGATGTTCCTCATTAGGATGCTAGTCCTCTGCCTCATTGCCTAGTGCTTCCCTAGCCTGGGAACTCCACAAGTGTCGTCATATAATCAGGCCACTGCTCTTTAGCTAATAAAATTTTAGGCCTGGATTTGTTCATCCGTTGATTTCACAAGCCCCCAAGAGGCTCTTGCAGCTCCCTGCTGTCATGCATTCATGCAGGAGGCAAGGGGAGCAGTGGCATCACCTTATTCATGCGGAGAAGGCTTTGGTAATCCTTTCTGCTCTTTCTTGTCCATCATATGAAGCAGCTTTTTTCATAGGGGTGCTTTTAAACAGTTCCTGTCTACATGATCCTAGCAGGCACAGTTTTACACAGGATAGGAGAAATTGTTTTTTAAAGGAATCGTTGAAAATAATTCCCTAACACAGGGGAGACAAAGCAGTGCCTTTGGCTGCATCTTGTTGGCAGCTGATCTGAGCTAGTGGACTTTAGTCACAGTCTTTCTATTAAAATTGCGGAGTGGTGTGAAATGTTGTTGGTTCCACTTGGCAGAATGCAGGGGCACAGTCAGCTGTGCTAGCCAGTAGCTGAGGCTTTGGGTGGAAGTTGCTTCCTTGAACAGTAGGTAAGTTAAATCAGATTAAACTCAATTTTAAATGAGTGTGTGTATGAGGTCTAAAGGCAATTTAGTCTAAAGGCAATTCATGCCTTTCATTAATTTCAGTGAACTATCCTCAGTGCCAACATAAATGGGTCTCATTTCCTCCCGATTGCTCAGTAGGTGATTCCCAGCCGCTTTAACATTCCTCTTTTAGAGATTCAGCTATCAGTAGGTGATTCCCAGCCGCTTTAACTAACAGTCCTCTTTTAGAGATTCAGCTGATCAGTTGTATAGAGATTACCAAGTGCTTTGGGCTTTTCCATGCCCCCATGTGTCCTTGAAGGCCCTATTCTCTTGCTGCTCTGTTTCCAGTTGGCACTGGAACAGTGAATCCTGTTAGTCTTCCTGCATCCTCAGCGCCATGTGGCCTGTTGCATCTCTGGCCTCCCGGCTGTTGTGATTCAGGATTGCTGTAGCGTCTGTTCGTGGGAAACCTTCATTGGTACAACCTAGGTAGGTCAGGTACCCGTGCTCTTTTGGCTTTCATGACAGTTTTCTGGAGCCCCTCCTGGCCTGGGAGGCTGTGGAGTGGCTTGAGTTTCTTCCCCAGCCTGGCAATGCACGTCCCTCCTTCCCCTCCAGTTGCAGATGATGGTGCCTTGAGCTGAACTCTCAGTGTTTCCTAGGGAAGTCACCCAGCGCCGCCTCAGTGCTGCTGTTCATTGATGGAGGCCCTGCCACCTGCTGCTCCTCAGCTGACAAGAAGCTGAACGTGTCCATGTGCGCATGGTTGGGAGGTCACACTGTCATGGGAGCTGCTCACCTGGCGCCCTTGGAAGTGCCCCTGGAAATGCATGTGTGTAGGAGGGTAGTCAGCACTCAGGTGGATGTGGGGCCTTGTTTTGTACTGCTCCCATCAAATTGTAACCATAATAGTGATGGTAGTGGGGGAGGTAGGTATCGAAGTACTTTACTGATTCAAAACAAAGCAGTGTAGGTCGTTTTTAAAAAAGGGTAGTTGTTTCAAAGTTGGGTGAATCAACCCATGCAGCTTCACTCCCTGCCATCACAATGTTAAGAAAATGAGTCTTGCACTGTCTAGAGAGTTTTCAGCTGAACTTTTAATAGTTTTGTAATGAGGTGTTTTAAAATTCATCAGGTAATTGATCTATGTATAACCCCAAATGTTTCTACCAGAATATGTAGGTGAGCAGCAGTTGGTACTAATTAAATGATTGCTTCCATTAAGTTGAGCATAATTACTGCAACGTAGATAACAGCAAAAGATATGTTGGTAATTTAACCAGTGTGTGGAGTTGGCAACAGTACTAGATGGCAAGGTGTTGGAAATAGTGCTGCAGAATAAGTTGAGTGTAGGGGATCATCTTTCAGTTGGTTGCTTCAGATATTTAAATTAAAAATGAGTGTATGGCTTCATATTAAACTTGCAGTGAAAACTATGTATGCTCTTCTGAGATTGGTAGATTGTGGTTAGAACTGGAAAGGAATTGCATTTTTCATCTTGAGAAGCTTTTAAGGATTTGAGAACTTGAGCGTATTTTACAAGGTCATACCAGGTCTTGAAGCACAGGTGCAGTCTGCAAGCTCTTCCCTACCTGTTCTGAGGGGTTTAGCTGTCTGTGCTTAAGGCCAGCATCAGAGCCAGGCTTCATGGTGCTGAGCTCCGAGTTCAAGCATGGGCTGCTCCACAAGGGAAGGGGGCCTGGGAGCTGAGTGTGACAGCAAGACGGGCTCGGTACTGCCTGTGCTGGCAAGCCTACAAGCCCTGAACAAGAATAAAGCAGATCAGTGTTGTCAAGCAGGGCTGACCAAAGGTCTGGTGATTAGCAGGAAAATGTGTAGGGATGAGGCAGAAAGAGATCAAGATGTTATGGTCAGGATCAGGAAGGTACGGGGCCAGGCATACACCTGTTTGAACTCAGGTAAGAGCTTGAGCTTAAATGCAGTTCCATAGCCAAGCAGTGAAGGCTTTCACTTGGAGCAATAGGGTTTAAGTCAAAAGCCTAGAAGGTTTTTTTTACATCACAAAAGAAATCTGCAGTCTCTTCATCTGATATTGCCAGTGGCAGACTGGTTAGCGTGCTTGCTGGGACCGTGGAATATCCCAGTTCAAGACTCTGCTCGTCCTCATCACAAACCACAACTTGAACCCGTATCTTCTACTCCCCAGACAGATGCCTTGATTTCTGAGGCATTGGTTCTTCTCAGCAAGGATTGTTTTTCTCCCTCGTTAGATCTGAAATTCCAGTCTGGAGCTGAAAAGTCTTTATGAAAGCCAGGTATAATCCCAAACAAAACTTTGAACAAAAGCCTCTCTTAATTTACCTCACCTTCTGGGTTTGTTGCCTGTAGTCATAGGAAACAGGCTCCAATGTGAAACTGTGTGTGCTAATGTCAGCCTAGTGTCATGCAGTAGTGAAGTAAATTGTGCTTTCTACATTTTTTCCTCATACAAAGATTAGAAAGTATTCATCTCCAGGGTGCTGTTCCTCTGGCACAATATTATAATGCCAGTGAAAACCTGTTGCACTGATTGAAATTGTTTTAAGTGTCTCGTACTATTTCCAGTGCCAAGAAAGCCTAACATCAGGATTAGTTGCAATGCCAGGAACAGGATGAAATCCTTATCGACAATCTTCTTGAGCAGAGACCAGCCAGAAGCATGTCCTCCAGGCACAGAGATCACTCTGACTTCTTCATTCTGAAGTGCCTCGTATCCGAGAAATACCCTAACAGCTCCTGCTGCCAGCAGCAGAGCTGGCTACTGTGGAACAGATGCTCACTGAGGTCTTGATAGTTGTTATTGTCGCTGCTGCCCTCGGAGATAAATTGCAGCAGTTCAGACATCAGTAGAAGTTGCTGTGTGGAAGCTGTGCACCACTGGAGAAGTGGGCAAGATTGTTCCTGCAGTGGTTTCTTCCTTTGTTCTTGCATATGTGTCTGTCCATGCTCTTAAATGTCTGGAGTCTGGTGCTAGAGTGGGATTTACCTGCCTTGTTTTGTTATTTTAGCTGCCTCCTAAGCATCAGCTAAGATCATAACTTCAAGTGTATCTAGATAAATCACTTGCTCTATGTAAGCAAAAGCAAAAGATTGAATTGCATTGACATTTTTGTAATCTTTCTCTTCTCACATGCTGAAGCTTAAAATATATCATGAAAAGCTCCTGTCATTTTTCTGAAGACTGCCAGGTTACTGCAGACAGGAGTGATATCACTTCCTCACAGTCTCATTTGTGTATATGGTCCTGTGACCTTCAGAAGCCTGCAGTAAGGTTTTGCTTTCTTCAGCACTGTGCTGGCTTCTGGTCAGTTTAGGGACATGTGTTACGAAGTTATACTTGATGAAGGAATATGAAAAGATCAAATCTGGTTTTATTTTCTGGAGTTCCTCAGCTAAGAGGTGCTTGAGGATGGAGCTGAGTGATTTCTGGTCAGACAGTACTGCCCTGTCCTCTGTGGTACCATACTCCTGTTCTACCTGCTGGAATTGGTTTGTACAAAGCTTTTGACAGGCTCAGCATTAATGCTTAGTTTGTGAACAATCTGTGTACAGAATTGACATGCCAGGCTAATTTGCAGGGCAAGGGAAAACGTACTGAGATGGCACTGTTAGATCTTGGAGCCTGTGAAGCTGATGAGCCTTCCAGCCTTCTCTTGTCAAATAGCAGGCTGCAGTATCCTTGTGTCATGCAGCCCATCAGAAATAGACAATTTCTGCCAAGGGAGAAGACGACAATTCAGGCTTTCTCTTTCTGCTCTGTTGCTCCAGGAGACGCAGAGAAGAGAAATGTGATCCCTGAGGATCCTTGCAGATAGCAAGGAGAGAATATACAGAGATGACAAAAATCAGCTGCAGGATGCAAGACCTTTAGGAATCCCAGGTTCAATTGACTTTTGATGCCCCAGGCTTTAAGTCATCTCCTGGTACCAGGCATTGCAGATGATGCAATCTCAAGGCAGCAAGCACCACCAAGCTGTCCTTTCGAAGAACATATGTTCTTTTTGTTGTTGACAATCAGGTTCTTTTATCAAAATGACTTTGGTAGTGACTTTTTCCTCAAAAATGTCAGAATTGACATTTCTTTGCTGATAAGAGACAAAAGCAATCCAATTTATAATGCTTAAAAGAAATGTTTCATGAAGGATTGAAGGTGAACAGCCAGATGGATGGTCGCTGTGTTAGATGTGCCCGTGTATCTGGGACTCGGGTGTTGTGTACGTGCATCACAGGTGCTACCTGTCCATCGTTGTCTAACCACGCTGCCAGCTGGGTTAGCTTGGACACTGAGACCGGAGCAGTGATGGCCATGGCCATTGCCTTGCTACCTACAGAATTAAGCTGTTTCTTGGAGCTTCTCTCATTAATTGGTGGTAGCTGCAAGGGCAAGGAGGAGTGGGATTTGTATTGGTGACGTTCAAGTATTTCATAATCCATCCTGCTTCTCTAACAGGTGTTTAAGAAGTCACAATGTGATGTCAGGTAAGCCTGAGGTTGCATAGGCTTTGTGCTTGCTGTGCACGAAATCATGAGTTTCCTCAGGGAACAATCGATGGTCACAGTAAAGGGGCTAACAGAGAATCCAGGTTTAACAAAACGTAGGTGATGATGAAAACAGTCTTCGGGTTTTTCACCCTTTGAAAGTTAAATGAAAAAGTTTAAACAAAAACTTTGAAAATAATATTTTTGTGCGGCCAGTATGTTTTTAGAAATGTTCAGCAAGGTGTATTCTGGCCTTCGCTATTAGTCAGGTGTTCTGACAGACATGAAAAAGTCAGTCAGTAAAATGTGAAAGAGTAAAATGAGGAAAAGGAAAGAAGCAGTACTGTTGCCAATAGATGTGTTTCATTAGGTGGGAAGTAGAGCTTTTCTTCTGTCTCTCACAGAAATTCAGAATTTATTTCTGCGCTATCTGCCTGATCACTTGTATCTTTACGCATAGATCTCTCTGCTAAAATTCCAAAAGATTTCTAGTAGAGGAGCTAGAGTGGTGGTGATATCAAAGACTGTAAGCTAAGTAGTATATTCTCTATGAAGAAGGTGTATCTTCTCTTAGGATCAAGTAATATACAAGACACACAAGCCCTAGGATCTGAAACAATGCAGCAAAGTTTAGAAAAGTATGTTGAGGGAACAATTACTCCAAGTTTAATTTTACTCAACTTTTTGTTGGTTTTGCTGCTTTTTTATTATTTGAAAATGTAACAATCGGAATTCTGCTTGTTCTGTTGAGGATGAAAATAGACAAATTTCTCCCTGTGAGGTCCTTTCTTTGTAAAAACTCTTCCAAAATGCCCTTCCTTTTGTGCTGCCCTTCTATAAACTCTTCTGGCAAGAAGTGCTGGAAAATTAGGATCTGAGTGTATTTTTGCATTTGAACATACTGCCCTTGTGCTAGGGGGACACACTTGTAGCTGAGAATGGTGCTGGGGAGTGCAGAGCTTGTATCTTGCATGGCAACATAGGCTCTGAGCCTGGTGTAGTGATGCTGTTTTAAATAGTGTAGTGCAGTGTAATTAGTGGTTCATTGTCTTTGTTATAGGCTTGCTTCTTACTTGAACGGTCTTCTAGCTCTGTACTTAATTTATACAATGGATTTTTCTTCTCATGACTCACCCTGAACTGAGAAAGTGCTTAAATGGGAAAGAATATCCCTATGTCTTCTGTCTGCCTAATCTAATTAATCTGTCTCATTTATCTGGTAATTGGAACATACAGATTATTTTGTTCCCCAAATAGAGGACTGGAGTGCTGAACATCCTTGTTTGCTCTTCTAGAGTCTGTCTGTTTGAATAAAACACATCCTCTGGTGCCATCCTTCTCTTGTGAAACAGGTGTTTGAAGTTCACCATTTTGACTGACTTTGAACTGAAGGCAAGAAAAGCCTAGTGGGAAAATGAGTGTCAAAAGCCTTGTAGGCCTTTTTGGAAGAGTTAAGTAACTCTCTGATCTCACTGTTTTAAGACGAATGATTGGGTTTTTAAGCATCTTGTCTTTGAGGATTAGCCCAAACTCTTACTAGTCCATTCCTGATGATTTCTATCACCCAAAGTGCACTAATTCTGCTTTAAACAATAACCATGTTCATCATTATGTTTGCATCAAAACTCTTGCTCTGCTTGTAACACTTCCCACCTAAAAGCTTTTGCTTCAAAGCATTCCAGTCCTTCCATAATTGGGTGATGGGGATCAACAATGTAGGCAAAACTGAGCTGAGCAATGGCACTTGATATGTCCTGTGTTCTCAGGGCAAAGATTTCTGATCTTGCAGAAAGAAAGGTAATTTCAGCAAGCCTTATTTATAATAAATCTTGCTGCTAGCAACTTTGTAGAGTTGATTCCCAAGTTGTCTAACATCTAACAGGTTCTAACATCAGCACTTGCCAGGTGCCCTGGGGGATTTGAAAAGACAAGTAGGAGCAGCTACATATAACCTCAACTGGGGCTGAATGGAGAGGAAAGCAGTTGTGACCTGGGAGCTGGAGTGCTTTTTGACTGGAGGTCGTGACAGTCTTGAGATGTGATATCTCTCCATTCAAAGCTGCTTAGCTTGTTACCTTTCGCTCTGTTGGGTGCCTGCGGGAGGAAGCTGTGGAATATGCGCCCTTACTGTGACTGAAGGGGAGAAGATAAGTCTGGAGCATCATGTGAGCTATGACTTGACCAAGGATGGAGGTTTCATTTTTCTTTATCAGTGGGGTTGAAACTCTAAATAGAACATGCATTGCATGCATGTGTGGGTTTGTTTGTTTTGTCGTCCTCCCCCCACCCCCCCAAAAAAAGAATACTGTATTTATAGTTTACATATTGTAAATGCATAGAATTCATGCATGCATCTCTCTTCATTCTCAAATCTGTTAAAGTGTTTGCATCTGATCCAGTGTCCAGTATGATTCAGATTATGCAAAGAAACTGATATTACCCTGTTTTGATTAAGTGCTTGAACATGTGCCTAGGTGGAAATATGCTGTGTGGGATGTGTAGAAATGCCCCTGGGATGAGGTGCTCCAGTCCCACGGAATGTGAAGGGCTGATGCCACTGCCTTGAGGACACCACATCTCCAGGGCTGTCAGTTTGATGGTGCTGTCAGTTTGATGGTGTCATGAGCCAAGCTAAGGGCTTCACACACCCTTCCCTTGCAGCTGGGCTGCTGGAAACTTATTCCTTACCAGGATAAGCTGTAGTTTTTCTCTCTTGTAGGTGAGATCTCTATCTAGTGACCTAATCTAGTGACTCTAGTGAAGTTAATGGGAGTCTTTTTGCTTGGTTTTGGCCTGTGTCCCTTTTGTCCTCTGCAAAAGACCTAGTTACAGAGAACAGTTTTCCTTGTGTTTTATAAATGACGCCTGGATGGTGGCACACAGGCTCCTCTTTGCAGATCTCGTTTCCCGCTGGCGCGGAAGCCCCTCTGTCAGCCCTTGCTTCAGCGCCTTGGCGCTCCCGCCCTGCATCAGGGTATGCGGGTGGCTGCAGTCAGTGTAACGATCAGGAGCGAAGCTGCAAGAAGATAATTGCATTTAAACTTAGGGACTCGGCGCATGGCTTTCGAAAGAGGGAAGATGCCAATCCTTAGAAACCATTTCGGTTAATATAACGGATCAGGCTAGTAACTGAGAGATGCTGTTTACTGCCTTGTGAAATAGGCTGGTGGGAACTATGTTTCCTCATTTCCCTCAATTTAGGAGGGGCTGCAAAGGTGAACTGTGCTGAACCCTTTGGGTAAGGAGAGAAGTAGGCACTGAATTATTATCCCAAGATCCTGTTTTCTCTTTTAGTATTACTGGCAAACTAATCTAACTTCAAGTGCAATGGGGACTGTTTAGTTAATACATAGAAAGTCTGTTTTTCCTAAGACAGATGCACTTTTCCCTTTGCTGTAAAGGTTGATATATCCTGCTACTTCATTGCTGCAAAAATAAACCTGCAGTTAATCATGTCTACAAAAGTCATTCATGAAATATGTCTGTCTAGGATTCTTTCCTTCCTTGAAGCTGCTGCTTTCATGCACACTCTTATTTTGAACAGGGAAGAAAAATACAATCTGGTCCATCCATTCTTGTTATAAAAAGGATGGTGGGAGTACCAAAAAAAAAAAAAAAGGCTGTAGTGAGGGAGGAAAAGATAAACAAATTAAAATGGAGATGCTGCAGCCTCTAGTACAGTTGCTGTAAGCATATGGCTGATCACCTAGCGACAAATGACTAAGACATCCAGATATATCCTCCTAGACTCTCCTCCTCCTCTACTCAGCCCTGGTGAGGCCACATCTGGAGTATTGTGTCCAGTTCTGGGCCCCACAGTACAAGAGGGATGTGGAGCTGCTGGAGAGAGTCCAGCGCAGGGCTACAAGGATGATCAGGGGCCTGGAACATCTGCCCTATGAGGAGAGGCTGAGGGAGCTGGGCCTGTTCAGCCTGGAGAAGAGAAGGCTGAGAGGGGACCTGATCAGTGTCTATAAATACCTCAAGGGAGGCAGTGAGGAGGATGGGGCTGGCCTTTTTCAGTGGTGGCCACCAACAGAACTAGAGGAAATGGCCACAAACTGAAGCACCGAAAGTTCCACAGGAACTTAAGGAAAATTTCTTGCCCGTGAGGGTGACAGAGCACTGGAACAGGATGCCCAGAGAGGTTGTGGAGTCTCCTTCTCTGGAGATCTTCAAAACCCGCTTGGACGCAGTCCTGTGCCACGTGCTCTAGGTGACCCTGCGTGTGCAGGGGGTTGGACTAGATGATCTCTAGAGGTCCCTTCCAACCTTAAGCATTCTATGATTCTGTACATACAGGATAATCTCACAGAGTGCAGCCCATGAAGTGGGGAGAAAGGAAGAAGACAAAACATTGGAGTTTATGTTCAGTTTCCCTAAAGCCCTCTGGGTAAAGGTATTTCTCAACCTTTGGCAAGAATAAAACTGCAACTAAAATGCTAGAAGAGTTTGCAGATTGGAAGATCTAAAGATAATGAAACCTTTAAAGAGGCAGAGAGCTAGTTTTCCTCTCTGTTATTAATCTTAAATGCTCCTTGTTTTGTTCTCCCATAAGCAGTTACAGGGGACATAGTGACCAGATCTAACCTTCAGTTTAAAGACAGATTTTGTTAGTCATATGGAGAGAAAAATATTTTTCAAGTTTTCATTTCAAACAAACCAACATGATAGTGAATGGCAAGTACTCACTGTGGACAAGCTATTGGAGGCACTTGAAAAGCAATCACACTTGAAGGGTATGCATTTTAGCTGAGGCACAGTAGTTATTTAATCAGGAGAACCGATTCTGTAGTGCTTTTTGAGCACATACAAGCTGAGGATTTGACCAAGGTCTGTGGTGTCAAGTAGATTTGAAGTCCTGCATCCGATGGTCTTAGCTTTTGACTCAGCTTTTGACTCCAATATTATCATGCTAAGTTGGTCCCTATCAGCAATTTTTGGATTGCCTAATTTTCAGCAACCTTTCTCAAGCTTATTGCTTATTGGTTCTGTTAGAGAAAAATATTTTCTTTGGTTTTCTATATTTATGACTTCCGTGTTAGTCACAGCTGGAAGTGAGGCTTGCAAGATTTGTGTGACATAGTTGACATTACCCTGGGTCAAGTGAATTGTATCAAATAGTGCTCAAAGATATATAATAAATCCTTTAATCATTTTTCTACCCTTGTGTTCATCTGTGGAAAAAATATCTCTGCCTGTCAGAATCCGCTCAGAGGGCTATTATTTACCTATAGGCTTTACAGTTAAATGGAAGAGGTTAATTTCCAAGAGTCTATAACTTATCACCTACCAGAGTCTCTACAAATTTTTCCTAGTGGAATTGGCTTTGAACTCTGAAAAAGGAAAGATGTAATTCTCTTAGCTTTATGGAAATAAAAAACTTCAGAATGAGTTTCTTTAGTAAAAGTTGTTAATTTTGATGCTAGAAAATGTACCTATGTGCCAGTGTACATCCATACACACACAGTCTCTCTCTCCATTAGGGATTTGACTTGTTTTCTGAGTTACTGTTTCAAAATCTGAGCAACTTTGTCTTTGCTTCTAAAACTGAATTACAGGTTTGGCCAAAGAGATAGAGCAAACTCAGAAAAAAAGTACTTCAGCTCTTTGGCTGACCCAATTTTCTGCATTGCCATTGCCCATTTTGTTGTTTTGATATAATTATATTTTTAACTCAAGCAAAACTTTCAGTAGAAAAGGATGGGAGAAGAGTAGGTGGCTTCTTTATTTACTTTGTTATTGTAAATATTCACTCAGAATCCCTGTATGATTTGGATGATGCAGCTCCTCGGAACTTAGGGCCATGTTTATTGCATCATCTTTACAGCACTGCGACATACAACGCTGCCATATAAAGCATGCATGAAAATATAAACACAATTTTTCTCTGCAAAAAATCTGAGTCTTTGTCCATGCAGCTTAGGCACAGAACCTTTTCTCTGTGGTGCAAGGACTTCCCGGATCACAGTGATTCAGTTACGGACGCCAACTGGGGTGATAGTGAATGTATTTGATTGTGGATAGTGTTCCTAGTTGAAATTACATGAAGGAAGCGTGTGTTTCCTAAGCAGTATTTCGTTGTTGAAGTCATACCGTATGAACTGCCTTTTCAAATGCAGCATTCATCGGGAGGTAGGATTTAAGAGGGTCGCTTTTGCTATACTGACAAGGAGCGGAAAGCCAGAGGGAGAGGTGGAAGAATAGCACACCTTGTTTTTCATTCCCCTGGCAGAGATGGAGGTGTCTGCCTGGGTTTGTGCAATACTTAAACACAGACAGGGAATCTAGACTAGAAGCTGTCAAATTATAGACTCTGATGGATTTAAAATGTTCTTTGGGCCATCAAAAGTCTCTTTGCCCATGTGCCTGATGGCAGCGGTAGAATCACTGAGTAGGAGAATAATGCTCTGTGCTCCCCACCAGCTTTTGCTTTTCTTTAGCTCTTCCTGCCTTTTTACCTTACTGCTGACAAGGAGGCTGCTATGCCATGCTAAACACCTTCTTGCTGACAGGATGGAGAAAGTTACAGGCTCCTTTGACAGCTGTAATCAATAGAAAGTAAAAAATTTACTTGAAGCCTTTTCCAACTATAAATGGCAACAAAAGATATGAGACTGAAAGTGGTTTTTAGACCAAAAATCTAAAATTGGGTGAGCAGGGATCTTAGCCCAAGTAAAAGCTTTGCAAACAAAGAGTTACTCATTTGTGTGCACTCATTTTTCCTGTGGCATCTCCTTAATGCTACCATATACGTAGTACTTAGGCATAGTATTCTTCTGTCCAGATATACTTTGCTACATGTAGACTAATGGTAGTATGACTGGAGAGCTTCTTTGTTTGTGCCTCAGTCAAGGAATGAACTCTGTAGAAGTCCCTTTCTCAAACAGCCCATAAGCTGTAGCTTTGTCTAGTGCATCTTGGCGCTCAAGATGCTCAAGAAACAAGGCTTGCTGCAAGGGCTTTCGTTATCATCTTCTCTACAAGAGGCTCAGCTTCTCCAGCTCTTGTGCGGGCCACTGGGAGATGTGGAAACTTCATTAACATCTAGGCAGAGAGAGAGATAGGAATTAAACTTTTAATGTAACAGATCTATTTTATTTTTAGCAAGAAATAAATCATTTTCATGGAAGGAAAAAGTTATTTTCCAAATAGATTTAATTGCCAGCAGGCCTGCGTTGGAAATGGGAATAACAACTTTTAATTATGATTAAGGACAGACAGGAATTCCCACAGCACCTGGTTAATCAAAAGAAGAGGCTGTCTGTGCAGTGCAGCATTTTCATGCTGTAGTACAGTGACAATGGCAAGTCATTAGGAAACCATAATGGGAAAAGTTATGCCTAACTGATAGGTTCTTGTTTGTGATGTCGAGTAACTATGAGCGTGGACTTCTACTGTCATCTTTGTTTTGTAGGAAGTAATGAAAGTGAATAGATAGGGCTATATCCTGTATTGTTGTTTTACTGACACCTTGGCTGTTAATTTGGTATACATGAAAATTTTACTCTCTTTATGCTATAGGTGCTGTTAGAGAATTATGCTATAGCTATTGTTGGAGAATTAAGTAAGGGCAAGAGCAAAGGACTCTGCAGTGCTAGATCTCAAGATGTTTTAGAAAGTATGATTAATCTAACTTTGCAGAAGGGAAGGTTTATGTAACAGAGAACCAACCTTGTCCCCTCAGGCACGTAGCAGGCTGGTGGGAGACTGGGGAGGGGGATCCCAGCCCCGCGGTGTCGACGTGGTGTCCCCGCACGGTCCTGTGGCCTTGGCTTTGGCTCGTTAAGGGAATGGCCAGCAGTATCCTTCCTTTTGAGGATGCGGGGAAGGTTTTGCTTTCCCAAGGTGTTCATCAGGTACCTCTCTGTCAGCAGAGAATTGATTTTAAAGAGCAGTTATAAAAATAGAGCCTCCCTTTGTATTAGTTACCATATGTCCTCTGGAAGCATCTTTGCCAGAAGTATAAAAGAATGCAATTAATGGCTACTCAGGAGATTTATTCTATTATCTTGACTAGCTTATTTCTAAAGTAGTTTGACATTTTATTTGTCTGACTTATCTGTTGTTGCCAAAAGATTTTGTTTTATTATCCTTGAGAAGACTGAAATGTTAAACAGGAAATACAAGAGCTTCTTTCATTACTTTTTACTGCAAAATGTGAACTCAGACTGACACATCAGCTTGGCAGAAAAGGGAAAACCTGGGCTTGTGGTTGGGACAAAACAGTGCTCAGGAGATTGAGATTTGATTACACACAGTATCCCAGACTCTTGGTGATAAGCTGCTTATACTTCATTCCTACAAAGCAGTTTTAAGCCCTGCAAGCTCTGCCTAGAATGCAAAATTCAAGGCGAACATTGTCTTTGTGCAGTGTTGTCACCCTCGCAGTCAGAGCCTGTGTTCAGTGTGCCAGGGAGCCACCGAGCACGTGTGGGGTTGAATCACGTCCACCTCCCACCCCAGGGGCAGACCTGGCTGCAAAGCTGCAGGAGGGCAGGTGGGCTCTGTAGTACACAGGGGTGTCCAGTCCTCTCTGCAGCAATTCCCAGTTTCTCACCCCAACCTTCGTGCTTGCACACGCGTCCTCCTTGTGGGACCACGAGCAAAATCTTTGAGTTAGTTGCACTGTCTGGGAGGCAGCGCAAGCATTTGGAGTGACTAGAGGAAAACTGGAGGGAGTCAGATCAGAAGCAAAGAAAACCCACCAAGAGTAGATTTACTTCTTTCTATGTGTGTTAGAATAGTATTTTATTTCACGCTGCCATTTTGAATGAAAGAATATGAGAAGCATCATATTGATAGAAGTTTGGATGATGAGATGTGCCATTACTATAGCGTTTTTTGGGGAGTACTGTGGATCTTGGGCTTGGCATCCAGAAAATCTGTCCTTTTATAAGGTGTTTTGCAGAAATAAGATAAAACTGCGAGCTGAATGTGTAAGAAGAGCAGACCTATATTATTCTAAAAGGAGTCTAAAATAAAGCTCTACAAAGCTTCATCTTAATACACAACACCACCAAAAGCCTCTGCTTTTGACTTTAAACCTTCATGCAGCAGAGATTTGAGCTCTCATTAATTTGAATTGCATGACCTTAGTAGGTCATTCATACGCTTACAGTTATTGACTGTTTAAAAACTTGGTGTAAGCGCAGAGTTGGATTCCTCTCACTTTTTCTGCCTTGATCCCTTCAGTAGGGTTGCTGCCACTCTTTGCCAAGGGCTGCCTACAGACAGAGTGATGTTTTACTTGTATTTGTTTTTAATCCAGACTGCTTTTAGCAGTTCTTTTCTGGGTCAACTGATTTCAGTATGAGCACGTTCATTGCAGTCAAGCTGTCTTGTAGCAACAGTGATAAAAAGATAGAATCAGGCTTCTGCCAGCTACAGTGACAAGTCTGGCTGTGGATGGATAAAGAAAGACTGAAAGTGGAAATGACTTCATATGGTCAGAGATGGTGCTGAAGGTTTGTTTTGTGGCTTGGTGTGTATTTTATGGCCTCAGAAGATTGAGGCAGAAATTGTCAGCTAAGTTTATAAACCTCTGTCTCCCTGTTCAGCTGCCCAAGCGTTTGCTAGCTGGAGCTCTGCCCGTGTAGCTGTGGCATCTCTGATGGCAGGAGATCTCTCCCCAAGGTCCATGGAAGCTGAAGGCAGAAGAGCTCCACTCTGGATGCAAAGAAGTTTGCATAAAGCATGGTCTGTGGTGGAAAGCAGTCCTGCAGGACAGTTATCCATGTGATAAGTTCTTCCTCTCTTTGCCAGGAAGGCCAGTCTACACTGCGGTTTAAAAGCAGATGCATTTTATTGGCAGCTGCTCATTTGAAATTTTCAATGATGTTCAAGGTAATAGGATTTTATAAATGTGAGCTATGAGTAAGGATGTCCTCTTTCTGGTATAATTGCAGATAACCCTTTGGTCTCAGTTTGGCTGTGACATCAGGGTCAGAGGGAAAGGAATGAGATAGGAAGGAGGCAAAGCTTCTTTTTTTTCCCCCTTGCCTCTACCTTGGGATTAGGCTCTCAGTGGTGGCTAGGACTTGTTTAAGTCCTGATCCACAGTCCTCTCATTTCAAAGACACACATCTTTTCCAAGAGATTTGAAACAAACTTGAAGCCTGTCTCCATTAATCCAGCTGGTAGTATTGTTGCTTGGCTAGCTCAGGGGAGAAAAAAAAAAAAAGTGTTAAAATGACATTATTACAGGGGATGCCCCTTCAGAGATCAGGTTGAAGAAAGTACTTGCTGGCAGTGGCACTCACACCTGGTGAATGGTGATGCGTTGATGCCCTAGTGAGGGTGGAGAGGGAGGACGCTCATTTTCTCACTCACTTCATTTACACACCCTGGCTTCTGTTTGCCTTGGGTGATCAGTACCAAATCATGAGCTCCTGGCTTAGCTCTGTTCGTTAGCTCCTCACCTAGTGTGAGGAGAGCCTGGAATTTGAGGGAAAATGCTGTATTCCTTTTATAGCCGTGGCTATTCTGATTCTTCTTCAGTGCAGTGGATTCTTTCCTTTTCTGATTTCTTGTTATGGCTCTAAGAAGATGGACTGTAATGGAAATGACCTAAGTAGACAGCAAAGACTTGAAATGATCTTGAAATGAAAAGAGCAAAGATCTCTCTACGCTTGAACTGTTCCTCAGGTAAACTATGCTAGGTTAATTATATGGACATAATCCATAGTAAAGGTGCTTCTGAAATAAGAGTGTTAGCGCAAATGGAACTGAAGTAACCACCTGGATATATTTACTCTGGGATTGTTCTTTGATCAGTTCCCAAACATGCCGGGCTCTTTTGTGCATCTATTTGACAGAGCTTCTGAAGTTCAGCGGTAGCTTAGAGTAACTCAGAGCATGTCCCCAGTAAAGAGAGTCGGGTTCAGTATTGCCCCCTCTCACTTTATTCAAGCTAGCAGCTGCCAACAGTCTTTTGTGCACATGGTCTAAAAATGTGTGTCGTAGATGGAAACCCTGCTCTGCTTATCTGTGCATTGGCTCCTCACAGCTCCCACCTTTGCTTCCAGCCCTTTCATAGCAGTGGAGTTTAAATAGGGAAAACATCTCCTACGTCAGACAAAGATATTTGGCTCAGAGAATAAGAGGAGGTCAGTGCATTACACAAAGCAAGATGTGAGAAGAGAAATGTTGGATGAAAAAGATCAGAAAGTGAGAGAGAGAAACATGAGAAGGGAGTAATGGGGATGGGGAAAGAAGGAAAGGGAATGAGAACAGATGAAAAAAAAATGCAGAGAGAGGCTGAAGGAGCCTGATGAAATAGAAATGAGGCAATATTAACAGGCAGGGATGCCTGGTGACTCGGAATGGGCCAGCGCTGCTCTTGGAAGCTGCAGCTTCATTTATTTATGTTTGTATTGCCTTAGGTGGCAGATTGCGCAGGTCTGACTTAAACAGTGGCAATGCAAATAATTGTATTGGTTTAAGTAAGAGGCAGAGAGCTCTGCTGTGAGGAGGCCAGAGTCATGGTGGGGAGAGGGTTAGACCCTTAAATCAGATGTGCTGTCAGTAAATAAGAATGTGGAGCTATAGCCTTAGCAGAGAGATACAATTTTATACCAACTCCTGATGTGACCTGTGAATTTTAGCTAAATCTTAATATATTTCCCGCCTCTCTCTCTCTTTGCCGAGTATTATAATCACTAAACTTCTCTCATCTTAAAATGATGTTAAGAGCTATCAGTATGAGGGCACTAGAGGTAGGCCAAGAGCAAGTCATATCCTCTGTACCATGAATTCACAAGCTAGTTATATCCTGCCAACAAGATTATAACAGGAAGCTCGCATTCTGGAAGTCATTTTATTAGCACTGACATGGAGTGCAAATGCATACTGCAATTCTGCTTCCATTTATTTAATAATTAATCTCAGTGGGGCCTAAGTTTTCTGAAAGGGTAGATTTGCTGCTTGGATTTGTTCTGGAAAATACAAGGTTTGTTGGGCTCAATCTCGATATCTTCTTTCATTGTTGTAGGGCTGATTCAAATTTAGTTTGGGGTTAAATTTTTGAAACTCTTCATAAATCAGTCAAATTCATATCATCTGAATAATGCTTCTAGTGTCTCTGAGAGTGCCTTTTTCCCTTCCCCCCAAATTTTATCCACTTTTAATGAAGACCTGAAGGGCACTTTAGGTAACCACTTTTAAAATATTATAGTTTTTGATAGTGTATAAATGATATTTTCTCTGAGATGAAAAATTGTCCTGGCTTAAAACTTTAGTTTAATCAGCCTATGTTTAGAATATCTGGACATGTAATTGATAAAGGTTTAGATCCTTGCCATTTTGAATTTCTTCAAGTTTCTTTTTGATTTCAGCAGGTACTAAATCTAATAAGAGCAACCATGCCACTATAAAACTGAAGCAGAGACAGGAAATAGGCATTTATCATAGGGATGAATTTCAACAAGCTTTAATTCATTTTGCTTTTTGAAAAGCAGGATGGCATGATAAACTGCAGCAGATGAAATTCTGCTTAACAGTTGCTGACCTCTTTTTTTTGATAGTATTCCTTCAGAAAATGCGATGTTCAAACCTAACTATGGCAAAACTGAAAGCTTATTATGAGGCTTTCCATGTTTATGAAGTGTTTTATAAAGCACTTTGAGTAATGTGGTCCGACTAAGTGCAACCGTTTTTTTCCATTATACAGTTCTGCTTACCAGTCTGCAAAGGAACTACGTAGACTGGTGCAGATGTAGCTTATGCTTCCTGATGCACATCTGGAAGCTTCTTGGACTTTGTTGTGCTCTTAAAATTGAACTGTCTTCAGAAGCATTAACACTTGTTCTTTTCATTGATTCTCGCCTCCTTTCCTTCTCAAAGATGCTACGCTGGTGGGTTCTCCTTGCCACAAATGATAGTTGTCCTAATTTTAGAAGCATTCTTCGCCAAAGCTAAAAGGAAGTGGCCTGCCAGCAAAGGAGGGGAGGGCTTCTGCCCTGAAAGAGAGAAAATCCTCTAGTGCAGAGAGCTTAAGGTCAGCTATCTTCATACCAAGCCTCATGCAGAAGGTCATGCAAGTCAAGGCTTCCACTGCTGGGGAAGTCTCCCCAGCAATGGGAGAGTCTCTTGACCTGCCTGGGTAAAAACACGAGGATGCAGCACGTACAGGAAAGTGTCACCTTTCTCGACTGCTCCACGTGGAAATGGAAATCTGCACTGGTAACGTGTGTCCCCTGGAGGGCTGAACACGCAGCTGCCACTGCCAGCAGAGCAAACTCCTTTAATATATCCTCGGGGCCCATTCACATGCCTTTTAGCAAAAATAAACATTTTTGTGTAAGGACCCAGACAAACACTTGAATGTACTCACCAAGATAAATCACTCTGAGCAGCAAAGAAGTCTTAAGTATTCTCTGTCATCTCCTTCTGCAGGAACTCTGTGTAGATCCATTTAAGAGCCAATCATGGCAAAAGCAACTCTTCTAATCAACTAAATATCTGGGAAGAAAAAAAAAAGCCTTGCTTTGCTATCAAGTAAGAGCTGTACTGAAATTTGTATAAGGGAGCATACTCTGTTATATCTATTTTTGCATTTATGCATGTGTGGATACGAATATGTTTAAATTCCTATGTATAGCAAATTCCTATGTATGCTATAGAAACAAGTCAGAAAAGTGCACTATAAAAAGGTGTTGTTCACTTCTTAGAAACGTTGAGTGCAGCAATTCCTCCCACCCTGACTGTTTCTGTACTTGTTATTCCTTTTCCCTGCGCTCTTTCTTGTGCCATCAAGGGAAAGGAGCAAAGGGTGCCTTTGGCAGCAGTAACTTTCCTTTGGAGAACATCTGCTCTTCGCTGCATGTCAGGAGAGCTTCTGAAACAGATTAATTAAGTTCAGAGCAAGTTCTAGAGCTGTGTGGAAGCTCGCAATTTGTGTGTTCAGGCAGCCTTGCCTTTTTTTCCTCTTTGCCTTTTTGACAGAAGATTGCAAAAGGGTTTCAAACTCCAGTATGACAGTATGATAGCACGGTGTCACTGTCTTCCCTCTGCCTTGGAAGAACTGCTTTCCAAAAGCTAAGGTGGAAAATCTCCTGCACCTGCTGTGAAGAAGGCAGCAAGGGCAATGGCATTTTGCAGTGAGCGCCCATGAGAGGCGCAGCGAGGTCTGAATGTTGAGCTGGCTGAGAGTGCTGCCTTCCTCCCAGGAGGAAGGAAATCCCTCTCCAGATGTGACTGCCAAGAGCCGGGTGGGTGCCGCCACGTGCAGCTTGTCACCGAGAGCCGTGCTCGCTGGCCGCCAGCACCCTGGGCAGCCGGTGGCCTCGCACAGGCTGCTCCACGTCCAGCGTTAGCTTCCCTGTGAGCAAGACTGGCTTTGGGGGAAAATGGGATTCCGGGCTGGGGGGGCCTGCTAAGCTCCTTCCCTCAGGCATCGCTACAAAGTAGCTATGTTTGTGTGCCATTAATTCCTCCTGCTCGGAGCAGTGCTTCGATCCCTCCCGTGGCACGGCGGTGGCCACTGCAATGAGGTGTCAGCACCAAGTTTGACTTGCTAAAATGTGCTTCCTTGTGAGGTTAGACAGTCTCTCAGGTACCTTCTGCCGGCTAACTGCTCATTTAACATACTGACTCTCCAGAGGAGTTTTTGACTTCAGATCTGGCTTTCAGTAAAGTTGTGGGGTTTTTGTTTTGGTTTTGTTTTTTTTTTGTTTGTTTGTTTAAAAAAAAATAAGATAGATTCTGAGCTTGTATTTCCTTAGCAGAGCACAAAAGCTTG
>NW_010586852.1:7731-19041 GCF_000705375.1 Tinamus guttatus | reverse complement strand
TGTTCCGGCAGATGTCGTCGGGAGCCATCCCGCCGAACCGGGGCGCCGCGCCGCCCGCCGCCCCGCTGCCGAGGGATTCTTCCACAGTCTTAAGCACAGATCCCGAGGGAGACAAACCGCGATTTGCGTCAAACTTATGATCCCTGGATAATGTGGGGAAAAACAACAACAAAAAAAAACAGACTTCGTAATGAACTGAGAATCATCCCAGGAACTCTTTTAGCCTGTTTCCTATTGTACCCCAGTAGTCTACTACTACAAAAAAAAGAAAAAAGTATTTTAGACAGCTTTGCCCTACGTAACGAATGTAAAAATTATATATATATTTATATATATATATAAAATATATATATATATATATCCAAAAAAGAGGAGTTAAGAAAATCTATCTAAATTCATGTCTTCCTTTCGTAACCATTAAATGAGTCAAAATTCCGCTGTAATATTGTTTATTTTTAATGTGTCAACTTTAAAACCAGTCTAACAGATTTCACTGTTTATAAAAAGGTTTCCTGTTTTCATGGGAAATTTTCAACACAATAGCAAGCTTCTAACAAGAACAAAACACAAAAATAATCGATCAAACTAAAACAGCACTTACTGAGTGATATTTTGAAACCTTCATCCTTTCATTTATTCGTACACATTGCTATTAATTTCTTATGTTGTTGTTTCCCATTGCATTTCATATTTTAAGGCTTTCCATTCAGGATTAGATTGAAAAATAAATATACTGCAAGCATCTGCAGTCCGAAGGCTGGCACTAGCACTGCTCTGGATGGATTGTAATCTCCAACCATGTAAACCATTCTGTTGTTTCAGAAAACTGGGTGGACTTCAATCTTCGCATTGCTAAAGACTTTTACAAAGACTATAATTGCCATTGTAAATAACTTTTTAGACTCAAACAAAAATAGCTGCTGTGTGGGGTACCATTGCAAGGTCTTTGTTTAGGAATTTAGGTTCAGCTCTTCACTTCAAAATTTACAGTTTTAAAATTTGTTGAAGCTAAGTACAACACAACTCTTAAATTGTAATATAATGGCTTAAAACCTACAATGTTACTTTTACATGCAATGTTTTATGCAAAATTGTACGCTTGATCCTGTAAACCACTTGTACTTCACCAATACCATCACTTTTCTTCTCCTTGCCCTAAATAGTATCTGAAAATATTCCATGCATGCTTTGAAAAAAAAGGCTATAAAAATAGGTTCAGTCAGCCATTGTAGGAAGAGGTTTTATGGTATCTTAGAAAATAATAAGCATTAATTAATTGTGTCTACCTTAAAATTCCTATAATGCTGACATTGAATCTCTGGTTTAAGGCTAGAAGTGAGGTTTTTCATGTAAAGGATTATTTGTAAATCACAGCTTGTTTTAGGCTTTCAGGTGCTTTCCGTGTCTTCACTGTAGTTTTGTAGTTGGCTGTGGTGTTAATTTAAAAAATATATATATAATATAGCATCCAAGTCTGTCTGGAAATGCACTATTTGCTCTGTGTATATCGTAATTAAATGGATAGTATATCCTAAGGCATGTAGTTTCAAACATAGCCCATAGATATGAGGTTTATTCTTTTTTATGTCTTCAAAACAGAAAGGAAATGGTGACAGAAAGCAGAGTGAAAGCATAGCGTTTTGTGAACTTTTTTTTTTTTTGCTCAAATCTTCACATTATCTTATATACAAAAGAAGTCCTTTCATAATCATTTGTGCCTGATTTGTCACATTAAATAGAGATTGAAACTAAGTGCGTCATGATTTAACTCATTGAAAAATCAGCATTATGGCTATGATGTAAGCATTTATTCTGTTCTTTAACACCCAACTGAATCATGTTAGGGAAATAAATGCAAAAGCATTCGTCTTCTCCCATTAATGCTGAGTTTAATGATGCATGGAAAAGTTAAATCACATCACGGGCTACGTAATGCAGTGAATCCAGATGTACTTGACAGACGAGTAAATATTCTAAAGCTAACAGAGCTCCGGCCCATGCTGCCTGCACCTTTTATTGAAGTGGTACATTAAATAAAAATTTAAAAAAAAATCACCAGTTTTTGCTGACTCCTACTTCCCAGTACAAACCAATGTAATTAACCCATTAGCATGCTGCTGCTGTTAATCTGAGTGGCCCAGAATATTATATGAGGAAGCAATTGTTTAAAAATGTTTGGAACATTATGGCTACGCTGCAAGACCATTTATTTATCAGTAAAATACCCCTTATTTTGCTTAAATACTAACAAATCCTGTCAATTAAGATCATATTCTGATCTTTCAAACTGTTTAAGGTTTACATTTGATAGCAGAAGGGTTAGTAGCGAAATATTTTTATATATATTTTAATTTTAAGCACTATAAAGAAATATTAACTCGCATGGTCTTTCAGTGAAACCATAAATAATTTTTAATGACTTTGTAACAGAGTGGACAATATCTAGAATTTGTATGTTAATTCAACAAAAATGGTACAGGGTAAAAAAATATATATGTGTGTGTATATATATATATATGTATGTATGAATGAATGTATATATACTTAGATTAAGAAACAAATTACTCACATTCCTGTAATATAAAGGTCCATTGCTAGTTTCAGAACTGACTTATTTTCTCTGTACATAAGTAAGCCCATAAGTATGGAATCTCACATCTGTACAGGATGAAATGTATTAATGAAAAAGGTTGGATCTTACTCCTGCTGGAAAGACTATAGATCTGATTCTTACAACTGTATGATCAGGGATGAGTTAGATTTTTTTTCTTTTGTCTTTGCTCAAAGCCATAAATAAATATATATAAAAGATTATTAATAAATTGAAGAAAATATATAAAAAATAAAACCATTAATATTTTCTGGTTCCAATATGTTTATAGCTGAGCAAGTTTTGCCTTATTATGAAAGAAGAACTGTTTGGTTTTGTCTTTTCATTGTTATTTGGCCCAAATTTATATGCACTAGCTATGGGGAGGTGGGGAGAAAACTGCTGGAGTAATTATGGGCACCATAGGAAAAATAGGCCTTAGCAAATTTGAAGATACTACCTGAAATACTCAAGTAATTCCTAAGCAATATTTCCTCTGTAGATTTGAGGAATTCATTGTGCTATAAAACATTATCTCCACAAAGCTCAGATTAATCCACTATCAATAAACTGTAATATTTTGTGAACACAAATATTAGAACCTAGACTTTGTTTATATATATATATAATCTAAAATATGCTAGTGGAGAATACCATGTAATTGTTGGTGTAATTTATGAGAAATACACTTTGTCATAATCTCATCAACACGTATCTCACTATATGTGCCAATCCCAAGTGATATACCTCTGAACCGTATAATATCTATGATTTATTTCAAGGGAATATTTGTGTGAAATGACTGTTCATTAATGACACTTTAGGTCACTGTAAATGAAAAAGCTTAATCCATTCAAAACAATAGTATGTGTTTTGGTATCAACTTCATTAGTAGCAATATATTAAATAATCCTTCGTTGATAAACTGTGATTATAAGCAAGCATGAATAGTTGCTTTTTCAAATTGCAACTTGAAGTGCATTGTGATATAAATCCAATCCACCCGCAGTAATAAGGATGAGGATTTTACTGGAAACTTCCTGACTAACAGCAAAATCCTATTCTCCATTCTAACACTGCACAGGTGTTGGAGTAGATAACAGGATATACTTTGTTGTTCTGGTTCAGTTGTATTATTTCATACATATTTTTGTTCAAAACCAAAAAGTAAAAGGGTTGTTTTCACACAATATTTTATACCGCTGTATATGATATGTATGATACACATATATATATACGTATACACCAATGAATGTATAGAAATGTCTGTTATATGTTCTTAATATCTATCGCTACCTCAGCTGACCTGTACTTGAATTTGAATTAGGCAATGGCAGCAGAACTGGAACTAGCATGAGTTTTATTTTAAACAGGAAATTACTATGTCTTGATGCATGACATCAAGAGTTAAGCTTAATATTTCTTTCTCAAAATTTACTTGCATTCAGTTCTCTCACTGACTTTAGTATGTCTATCCATGGGAGTTATTTTTCATTCACAGGTGTCGTTCATATAACATGGTGACATCGTTCAGTGAAGAAAACTGTTTTGTTTTAAAAATAAGATATTGGATTTTTAAGCAACTGCATCTTGACTGCTCTGGGAATATGCAATCTTTTTAATAATTTCTACTGTTCCAAAGTAAGTCCACTGTTCACAAAAGAAAAATGTTTCAAGATAGAAACAGAAATTGTTTTTCCTTATAACTTCTGGGTCTAAGCTATAAGCGTAATGTGGTACATTCTAGGACGCCTTCTGAAAATTTGATATGCATAAACTGAGAGCCATTACCAGAAAGCTTTTTTTTTTTTTTTTTTTTTTTTTTTTGCAAGGAAGAAAAAGAGTATTAAAACTTTTCTAGAACATAGTCTGTGAAGAATATGATTTG
This sequence comes from Tinamus guttatus, assembly GCF_000705375.1. The sequence goes on along the minus strand of NW_010586852.1, from coordinate 14,563 downwards.
TAAATCTCATTGAATCTATACTTTTTTTTGGTTAACCAGCAATCATCAGCACCCTGCACTCTTGCATATTCAGTACGTTTATTGGTGTGGTGGGTCATAGAGTCAGATGGCTTAATTTCTGGCCTATGATGACGTTTCCATCACTTCTGTGAATCCAAGCTATATCTTTAAGAACTTACGATAGCACTGGAATGTCCAGATCAAACAAGGAAACGTAGGAAACAGAAACAAGAGGTACTAGTTAAGCAGGCTATCAAGCTTCCTGAAGTGACTTTAAATTAATCTGTGTACCTTACATATTTTAATTATACTTGCATATGTCCCAATTTATACAAATCACACGTTGTATGTGAATGAAAACCACATTTACCAACTCCATTAGATGATCTAGATTATACAGTGTGACTCAGATGATCTTTGGCCTGTGGTCTAAAAGTTTCCAGTTCACATATGAACAGAAATTAAATTTTGCCCTACCCTTGAAAATAGCTCCAGATAAGGGATGTTCTTTTAACGATTTGCAGGTGATACTGTTTTTCTTACTATTCTCCAGCTTTACATATCATATTTGCAGTATGATTCCCTCCATCTCCACCTTGAAGACAGCATATAGTGCTGAGGTAGTTCTTGCTGAAAGGACAGTAGCAAAATTCAATTGAACAAAACTACAGGGAATTGTCGAGGGTCACTCGAATGTTGAGGCTCACTCCACAAATCAGAGTGAGCAGGACTTTAATATGAAGGTGGTTTAACTTGTGGCGAGTGCCGAAGCCTTCTCCACAAGCTGGAGAGAACAACACCTCTATGGGAAGTGAAGTCAACTCCACCCTGCTGTTGTCTGTAGCAGGGCTTTATACCGGTGCAGGTGGGCATGCGCTGAGGGGCAGCACTCATTGGCCACAGGCTCCCAGCTGATTGGTTCTCCTCCAGGTGTTCGGTTGCTAGGCGTCGGTCCAGTTCCCCACAAACTCCACTTTCCTATATATTCTTACTAAGGCCCCAACAGGGAATAGTTAAAGAAGATGCCAAATGCCAAATTTAAAGTCATTCTTCAAAATAGCCTGTATATGAAAGGGAAGCCGGTACTTGAATCATCTTCCCCTTTCCAGAACCCTACCAAGATCTTGATACTGCATCATGGTGCCCAGCAACCCAAAGTCCAGGGAAAAACACATCTCCAATGTTGGCTGCTTCTGAACTCCAGTTACTAAAAAGCTTATATGACCATAGACAATAATTCTCATTGCATTAGCTAGGAATTTTCTCTCTCTTACATTAAGTGACTATTCTGCACTTTATAGGTTCCATATTGTGATTGTCAACACAAAATCTGAGACCTCCACTGATTTATATACCAACCATAACCATCATTATGGATTTACTTCACATTTTCTTTAGGGAGACAAATATGCAATGAGTGTCCTGTTTTGTTGGTGTGGTGTAGGGGTTCTAAAGGGAGAGACCTGGCTTTGAAGTAGAGAACAATTTTGAACTTTTCTGCCAAAAGCTCCAAGGTATCAAAGGGCAGTAAATGTAGACCTCATCCTGGACAGTTAGTCATTTCCGAGTTTTAGACCCAGGCATTCTATGAATTTGATTTTGATTTCTCTGTGAAGTCAATGAACACAATAGATGTGTCATGCTTGTTATACCACCAACATAGTCTGAATTGTTTAGGAGATGCCTGCAGCATTTTAGATTAATTACTTTTGTTCTAAGTATTAGAGGTTTTATGTCCTATTAAGATAGTCTATCCAAGAGGTGAGTGACGATTAACTGGTGCTAAGACATTGTCACTGGAACAGACAATCTTCCCATTAAGTAGAGAAGAGGGGCAGCAATATTAGGAATGGTCTGATCTGAACTGATCAGCTGGTGTCTGAATTCTTCATCAAAGGAGATTATATTGCTATTGCAAAGCTTCAATTTTTCAATTTTTTGCTCTGGCAACCAGTGTCCTTTCTGCTTACAAGTTGTCTTCATCCTATGCAAAGTCATCTTTGCAAGAGATGTTTACCTTTATTTGGGGTCAGCACTGTATCTCCAATGTATTTCACTCAGTTTAGCTGATAGCTGTATGTTGATGAAAGATTAAGAAAAAAAAAGTGTGTTTTAAAACCTTATGAAGGAATCGCATTGTGGTTCATTTTACCAATCACTATTCTGCTGATCTTGGGTAATTTTATTCACTTGGGCTTTTGGTCTTATATCTCAGATATTGGTCTCTTGCCAGAAATGGTGAATGCTGTGAAAAAAATCAAGAGAATAAATGGCACATCTGGTTTCCTTTCTCCAGTAGCAAGAAGTCATTTATTAGATTCACCAGATGCTTCTGAATCTAGGTTGGCCATCTCAGTGATTTTGCTTCTGTTACTAGCTCCTTTTCAAGACAAAAAATATGGACACGATTTATATGTAGTAGTTAAACACTTGATTTAACTAATCAATTACCAAACAGAGAAACAAACGTCCTCCAGAGAGCAGATGAAAATGCATCATCTGGCACATAATATCAGGGGAAAAAAAAGCTTTTAGGCAGTGGTATAAGGAAAAAAATGTTTCTGACCATTGTAAAAATAAATGAAGATAGTATGTGTCCTTAGTCCCTGTGCAATAAGGTTTAGTTTTTTGGGTTAGAGGAAAGATAACCTATGAGCCAGCAAGTAAGAAACTGAGTTTTTGGGCTTTTCATCTCTTTTATTTGTATGCAATGTCTCAGAACAACAAATCCAATTAGAAATATAATGTCTGTGAGTTTATTAATCCATTAGGTTTGATCATCTATAAGAACTACAAGTACATTGCTTTTGGCTCTTATGAGCTGAATTATTCTAAATGAAGATGTCTCACAGAAGACATCTCTTAGATTTGGAGTTTGGCAAGATGAATATTTTATATTTGGCATTGTTAATAGTTGGCTAAAACTGACATATCTGGAGTGAACTTCCGTGGTGTAGGCAGTGTTATTACAGAAGGCAGCGCTGAGCACAGCACCATCTGCGTGGGTCCCAGTTACTCTAGCTGTTTCAGATCCATTGTTGCCAAGGAGGTCGTGTATTGTTTATTGTGGTGCTATTCTGGGTCATTTCTTGCTCCCTCATCCTGTTCCAAGTAATCCTGTGCAAGACAGACGTACTAGATATCTGGAACTTGCAGATTTTTTTTCTGCCTTAGAACAGTTTCTTATAATTTCAGCTGTGATAGGTGATAAGATACATTGTGCCAAGTGCAATTATTGTCCTCTTTTTTTTCCAGGATGGTCTCTCAGATATTTTGGGGATGATAGGTATAGTAATAGGTACATACCGAAGTCATTTCCAAGGAGCAATGAAAAGAGCAAAAGTGACAGTAACAGTGAATAGAAGAAAGGTGAAGAGAAGTGCCAGCAATGGAATAATTTCCTTGAAATCAGGCATTTGTGTTTTGGTTCTCTGAAGAACATGAAAGGGATAGGGGAAGGAGGATAACAACATGTCATGTTCTATTTAGGGTTGCCAAGTTGCTCTGTCATGAGAGTAACAATAAAGCACAAGGAGTAGGAGAGAAGTCAGTGTCTCTTGTGCTTCCGTCACAAATATATGGACTTCTTTTAGGAAATTTATTCAATTTCCTTTGAGAACTGAAAGCAAATAGAACCTTTTGATTGCCTTCTGTTGATATCAGAGATGGGTATTCTGGGTGCTTTTCATCCCTGGCCCCATGCATCCTTTTAGCATGCTTGGTGCAAATTGAAAAATGCTGTGGTAATTTTTTTATCATGTTATAATAGCATTGCCCTATATGTCTAAAAATTACTTTTATGAACATGGAAAATATGTGCAAGTGTTATCCACAGAGCTAATTAAACTCCATGGTAGGCTGGTGAAATATGACTATGAGAGGGTACAAAAGCCTCAGAGATGACCAAAAAATACTGCTGATAAGGACATAGTAGAAGCTGCAACACAGCCTAACCAGCATGTAAGATTTCCAAATATGTGTTTTCCAAAGATTTGTTCTAACTCAGAGCAAATCTTACCCTCCCACACATTCCCTATCTTCCACATTTGCTGTGGCCAGCTTATCTCCCATTTCTTTTTTTGCACATCCTGTAAGTCATTTGTTGGCTTCTGGGAGTGAAACCAGAACATCACTGAACTGGTGGTGAAAGAAAACAAATCGTGACAGTACTCTGCAGAAATACGATAATCTTCAGAGTTTTTGGTGGCCACAGAGTATAATCAGAACAGGTTACTTGCTTCATAGTGTGCCCTGCAAATATTAGGGGTAAACAGAGCATTATTTTGAAATCTATCTAGAAAACAACATTGAGAATATAATTGAATTTATCTGTTTGTACATTAAAATGTGTTTTAACTTTGCAGTTGGGGAAAAGCGGAATTCATTAGAGATAGTATGAGCAAGTCTAGTATGAATAAATATATTACCACTATGTTTACCACCCCATTAACATCTAAGAACACTCATACACATTCTGTTTTGTGATAAAGCATCTTCCATTGATAAACATTGTGAAAACTTGTTAAAAGTGTATTGGCACTAGCACTCTGAAGGTATGCCCATCTAGCAAAAAGATGAGAACCTATCCAGTAGTGTATAAAGAAAGTAAAATAAACTAAAAGATAATGAATGAAAGAAAACGAACACATAGTAATGTAAATCTAGAATCCCTGGGTGGTCTTTTCTGCAGACGTCACTGTAGCACAGATTTCTACATCTTGAATGTGAAAAATACACATTAGGTGGATTGTTAAAACTCTCTCTGATCTTCACCTTTGCTAAGTGGATGCAGTACCAGACTCAGGAGCTGACAAGACAGTTTTTTAGCAAGCAGAAGAATGCTGAAAATCAAAACTATTGATTCCAAATTTTAGACCTAGGGAAATGTTTTAGCCAAAAGTGTTTGATAATCTTAAATTGTTGCCAGATGTTAAAATATTAAATGCAATACTGTAGACATCTCATTTTAGACTTTTTTTTCAGCAAGTAGCATCCATCACCCTCATTATTCCTTATTCTAAGATTGAAATCTCATCAATATGGTTGAGTTTTGGTTATTACCTTTAATTCTTATATTTCCTGTTGGCAATCAACAGTACTGTTTAAAAGAAAAATAGAAATCCTTATCTGATAGAACGAGAGTGATCTCTTTAAGAGACAGAATAAAGAAATCTCACACTCTTCCATGCACTACAAACAACACTTCTTCACATCTGCTCCCACACTGTCATTATGGTACCAGCCCTTCAGCTTAGATGCAGCTGTCCTGCACCGCTTTATCCAGTTTTCCAGACACCAGGTGGGGTTTTGTTCTCTTTCCAGGACAAACACAGGTTATTCACAGTGTTCATGTACATTTTCAAACTGTTCAAATGATACACATGCATACACTATGTTGGTTGTGGGATAGGTGCACAGTGCAGCTGGTGGCCAGTAACTAGTGGTGTCCCTGGAGGATCGGTATTGGGGCCAGTACTGTTTAATGTCTTCATTAACAACATCCATAGTGAGACAGAGTGCACTCTCAGCAAGTTTTCCAAAAACCTCAGTCTGGGGGGAGGAATGGGAATGAATATACTGGAGGACAGGGCTGTGCAGAGGGACCTTGACAGGCCAGAGGAATGGGCTGACAGGAACCTCATGAAGACCAACAAAAGCGAATGCAAAGGCCTGCCCCTGCCGTGAAGTTACCCTAAGCAACACTAAGGCTGCAGTCTGACTGTGTAGCAAGCAACTTTGCAGAAACGACCCTTAGAGTCTTGGAGAACAACATTAACTGAACCTGAGCTAGGGTTAGGCCCCGGCAACAAAGGCAGCAATTGGGGTAGTGGGCTGTTTTACAGAAGCATAGCCAGTGGGCAGAGAGGCGCAATCCTTCTCCTCTATTCAGGAGTAAGACTGAATCTGAAGTATTGTGTTCAGTTTTGGACCCCTGTTCCAGATGGGCTTGGGATTCGGCAATAATCACGCCAGAATGCATGAATTCCCTTGACAGGTTGGTCACTCAAACCCCAAACAGGAATTACTTCCCCCTTGCACTTTTCTGGGTTCCCATGCACTACTGTGACCTCCGCTCCCGTGTCCACCAAGGCACGAACCATTTGTCTATTTTGTTCCGAACAATAAATGGCACGTGTAATGAACGATCGATCATCTCGGCGAGCGATGTTACATTGGAACCCTTTGGACACTGGAGCTTGCCCCTCCCCCCGCCTCCCCATTCTTGTTTTGGACGTCCAAGCCCCTCCTGAGGGAGAAAAACTGGTTCCAGTTCTTCCTTCGGTCTGAATTGTAACACCGTCTGCTCTACATCCTCCCATGGGTGCAACACCTGTGATCTATCAGCCTTGGACATTATTCCTGAGCGTTGCTTCACAGCTTGGACCGCACGGACATTATGTCGGCGTGCTAGCTGGCATAATCCTTCTGTTGGTTTCCCATCAATTTCCTGTCTATCAACGCCCTTCTGTAAAAGCAGACGGAAGATCCGAGCTCGCTCCCTGGATTCCGACCCCACGTTCCCACTCAGCCCTCTTTTCTCATTGCCGCCTTTTCCATCCACCTCTAACGCCAGTCCTGGAAGGTCCCCCATCTGTTGCAACTTTTCAGTTATGTTCTCAGTAGGGTTTCCTTGTTCTGACGTCAGAACTGGAGTTAGATAGGGGCGCCACACTCCTGGGCATCCCTCCAACAACTTATTTCACATCCCGGGTAACAACGGCTGTTGTAGGTAGAGCTCTGGACTTCCCCATTCTATATCAATCTTCATGGCCTCTGCCTTAAGCATCTGGCATGCTTGTCTTATAGTTACCCAGGAGGAGCTGGATGGGGG
>NW_010586846.1:0-47235 GCF_000705375.1 Tinamus guttatus | reverse complement strand
AAGAGGCAAGTTGAGAATCCAAAGAGTAAAGAATCCAAAGAGCAGGTGATGAAGAGGCAAGTTGAGAATCCAAAGAGTGAAGAATCCAAAGAGCAGGTGATAAATCAAATGACTAGTGTACAAAGGAACAGAGATCAGGGAAGAAGGAGAAGGTAAAATGATGGCCAGCTGGCAGACTGAATAGGCAGGTTAAATAAATGATCCTGCAGTGCCAGTTTTAAAGTGTTTGAATTACAAATTTTAAATCTGGTTTGAAACAGAACATTGTTATTTGTGACTATACAGTCACACCTGGAGCAAAATATTCTCAAAGACAATGTTATGTCTTTTATATTTAGTTTCTTCATCCATAAAAAAAAAAAAAGAGAAAACCTCACTCTCATCACTCAAAGACTCTGGGAGCAAATAGCTCCCACCTCCCCACGCAGTGAAATAATCCCACCATCTGAGGAGAAAAAGAAGCTTCTCCTCCTTTTGGAAGGGAGACTTGTTCATTCTAAACACAGCAAGCTCAGATCTTTACCACAGCAATATTCACATGAAGCTTTCCTGGACAGAATACTGTAGAAGTGGTCCAAATTTTTCTTTTCCCTCTAGGGTCAAGCATTAGAATAAGTTAGTCTTCAGAGAGCAGATTTGTTGTGTTACTGATAGTCCTTGATGCAACTAGAACAACTGTAGAGCTGTGTTCTTTCAACCCGTTACTTTGTTTGCCCGGCTTTAAAGGAGGTGCAACTTCCAGTCCTGCGTTGCCCTGGGTTTGGATCCCACCACGGATGCTGGACACGTGCCCATCTCCTGCTCCTGTTGACATCCCCAAGCTCTTGGCACTGCAGGGCTCTCTGATATTCAGTCCTCCGGGACGTTCTCCAACACAAAACACCATGATATGAGTGAACCCCAAAGTTTCAAACAAATAATACTAGCGCTCACTATTTCTTCTATCTGAAAAGATAAGACCTTTGCACACTTTCACAATCTGAAGAATAATGTAAAACCTTACCGTGTGTATGGCCTGTGTTGACAGCCTATTTCCTCATAAAGTGAGGGGCTTTCTTGGGTACAAGTAGTTCTCTCTGAAAAGAACGCGATAACTTCTTAGCTTAATTTGGACCTAGAAGAAGGGGTGAGACACATGGGTTAAAAAGGCAGCTTTTCCTATGAAGCAGTTCAGGAAGGTGGAGAGGGGTGAACAGTGGAAAAGAAGAAGGCTTTTTATAAGGCAGCTTGTACCTGGCAGGCCGGGCCGGATGCAGAGCGGATACAGCCCAGCTCTGCTCTGGCTGGGGACCTCCTGGGACAGCAGGAAGGGCTGCCACAGCTGGACGGGCTGCCACAGCTGGACGGGCACAGAGCTGCCCAGAGCCGCAATGCTCAACAGTTTCATAACTGTTCATATTAGCTGTTTCTTCATAAGGCTTTAAAGTTTTTGTAGCTCCAGTCTTTCATTATCCATGGTGATTTGCAATCCAGAAGTATAATGAGAGTTGGCACAGTTTTAAAAAAAAGGAAAGAAAAAGGAAAAAAAAAAGACTTTTTATCTTAGTCAAAGCAGAAGTCTGTTTTCAGAAAATGTGCAAGGGAATTGACTAACACAACATGAACCTAAATGAGTATCACAGTAATATATCCCCTACTTCAAATAAACACCTTGCTTCTTGATTATGCTCAAATAAGTGGCACGGTATTTTCTTTTTCAAATTTCCCAATGTGAAGTGTATATGAAGAGATATTGCTGATTTTCAGAGAAATTACTGAAAGCCAAATGTCTTCCCCATGAATCCCCTGTTTCTTTCTTGGGCAGGAATGAGCCCGTGGTGATGCTCTGCCTTTGCAGTGCCTGGCCACCTAGCAAGCATCAGGACCTGCTTAGGAGGTAGAAGTTAGGCATATTTCCCATTAAGAAAATTAGCTTGTTTGCTAAGCTGTAGAAACTGCTCTTTTGCGAACCTTGCTAGGAACAAGTATCAGCAAACCAGTCTTCAGAAAGCCAAGTTTATTGCGTTACTGGTATTTCTTGATGAAACTAGCAGAATTATTATAATACCGTGTTCTCTGACTGAGGCACCCCTGCGACCTGTTAGTCTGCCCCATTGCAGGGGGGTTGCAGCTCCTCACGCTGCGTTTCCCGTGTTGGGATCCCTCCGTCAGCACTGAGCCCAGGCCTCTCCCACGCCGTTTGACATCAGCAAGCTGGCAACTGTCTCCTCCAATTTGCAGGCTCAGACCAAGGTGTTGGCATGGCTTTCCTGCATGGTAAATATCATCACGGAGTGTGTAACAGCTGAGATTGCTGCCTGTAGCATCTGCCCACATGCTGCAGGACTATCTGGCACATCCACAGTCTGTCTGCTGGCAGAGAAATTAAAAAAACAAAACAAACCCCAGCTCTAATTGGAATTAACCCTTTCTTTAACAAAGACAAGAATGTCATCATATCTGTTTCAAAAAATAAGATTAATATGAGAAATTCACTTATGCTTCCCACACCCTCCCTCCTCCAATGCTGAAAACATGATACAGTAACTGAGAAAGAAATTCTGTCAAATTTCATGTGGTTACTGTTACTTGGGAAACCACTTCCTTAGTAACTAAAATAATTCTCAGCACGTCTCTATGTCAATTTTTCTCTAGCTCTGAGACACAAAAACCTGCAGTATGGTGTGAAGAGAAAAAAAAAAATCATAAAACCAATAACAAAATCAACCTGAAGGATAAAGGAGAGAAGGAGCAAAAGATTTGTTGTTGCACTTTCAAATACATCTAAATGAAAAGTAACATAATTGAAAATACATCTGGAAGGTGTCTTTAACATTGTTTGGAGAGAAATTGCAGATATACGTCAACGTGTGTGTCTGGAATCACAATGGAGCGAGGGGTTGGAGTTAGGTGCTTGTGCAATTCTCACGTACCAACACCCAGCATCGTGCAGAAACTTAAGTGCACTGGTATTTTCTCATCTGTGTTCCACCATTTGCCAGGGCATTTCTTGCTGAAGTGAGTTCAGTTTCTATCCTAAACATTTGTTAAGGATAATATATTAGTATTTGGAAAATAATTTTGCAAGAAAACCATTTTAGAGGGAGGAGGTGTAAATCACAGGGTCCTAGCACAACTGCCTTAGCAGCACAGCTCTGGGAAGCCGTGACACTCTGCCAATGACAGTTTCACTGCAATAATTGCTAAAAACATGTTTATTTCTTTCTTACTTCATTTTTTGAAATATGTACACGAGGGATTTGCGTAAGAAAGTCATCCTTTCATATTAAAAACCAGACCTGATGCTTACCAAGACCTCCAGTTTCTCTCCAGTCAGGTCCTTGCAAGCAGTGCAGCATATCTGTTGTTTTTGAACATCCTAAAAGGAACTCAGATTTATATTAAAAAAGAAAAAAAGAAAAAAAAAAAAAAGGAAGCAGTGGTCTAGTGAGAACATTAGGGAGAAGAGCACTGGATTTGTGCCAGATTCAAGGCACCATTTTTGGCGCAAGGTGCAATAGCTACCTTAGGACTGCGAGTGCCTCTCAGCAAGCACAGATAAATAAATAACGATACTATACAATTAAGTTAAATCACCTGGGTTCATTATGTTTAACAAAAAACTCTTTTTCATATGTCTGTACAGGACAGACATGCACACTCCTGCTTGTGCAAAGGCAGCAGTAAGTTTGCCTGTTACTTTGCTGCAGACAAACTAATTTACTCTCAGAAGTTCTTTTTGTTCTGTTAAGGAGGAACATCCTCCAGTACCATTAATAGTGGCATTTTAACACCTTCAGTTCAAGCGTGTCTTCCACCCACACTCCACATGGTGGAGGATAGATGCAAACCAGAGCTCTTCAGCAATTCGCCAAGTCAGTGGAAACATTCGTGCCAAGCTGCAAGAATCCACTCAGCTGTTTCCTAGGGCAGTCTCCTGGTTTAAACTTGAGGACAAACTAAGAAAACTGAAATACCCAAGAATAGACTTTAAAATTTATTCTTGGGAAATTCAGCAGTTTGCATGATATCTGCAGTGCAACAAATAAATATATGACAAGGAGGAGAGGGCAGGGGAATAAGTCTTCATGTTTCGGTTACTAGGAAAGAGATGATGGAGGGATACAATAGATCCATGTGACAGTAATGGAAAGGATAGTAACTCTTTCCATGATGACTACTTAAGTCAGCACTAGTCTCTCATGAAGTATAATGTCTTAATTTAGAAAAATAAATGAGAATGTCAAGAAGAGTTGGGCTGATAGTATATGGACTACTATTCCCACATACTTGAAATATTTTTTCAGCATATGTTAAGGTTCTTTAAGAATGAAAAATGATAGTGGGAAATGCCAAGTCTTCCACAATGCTGAGATACCGTTTAAACTGTTTTGGCAATGTCTCTTTCTCTCCCTGTGGAAGTTTAATTACTGTATCCAAAAGCACTGAGTAGCTGGAAATATCAAAATCATTCAGCTCTGGAAGCTCTAGAATGTGAAGCGTTGGCCTTCCGATTGCAATAATGGTTACCAAACTATTCTTTAGTTGAAAGAAGGAAGTTACACACATATAAGTATATATGTTGCATATAAGTGTGTGCATATGTGTATTTGCATGTATACACATATACACACCCTATGCATATATATATATTTATGGAATAGGAATAATTCAAGTTTTCTGATTCTTCATTTTTGGGCTGTTTTATAGGCTTGCAAGGATTGAATTGAATAGTCAAGAAATGCTATTCTTCATTCCTGCCCTGTCAGCACTACTGGACGCTAGTTGGAATTGAAATCCTGCAGTGTGACTCCCACATCTCTTCTGTCCTGGGTTGGGTGAAAAAAGCATTTGAGTATGTCAAGTTTCTCTGTAAAAGATTATCACTATATTTTCATCTGTAAAATTTGCATCTTATGGGATAATTATGGATTCCTGTGACCACCTTAATATAATAATGTGTTCATATACTAATTTGCAGTGTAGGTTTCCATAATCACTTACAATCTATATCTGTGTTTACAGAAGTTTTTGAAAAGTTTATTGTTATAGTTAGGGTCAGAAAACTGTTAAGGCCAGTATTGAGCACATGAAAATAATCATGCGGTGTCCCCATATGTTAGACTTGGGCATTGCACGTATAGGTGAGGACCCCTGCATGGCCTTTTCCAGGCATCACGGTATAAATCCAATGGGATCCAAGGAGACCAGACGGCCCTGTGAAAGGCCGGTAGCTAACGCACCGGTGCAGGAAAGGCCGTGCAGCCAGGAGAACTGCACATTCAGATAGAAACCCGGTTTCCCTGGGTCATTGTGTAAAGTGACAACAGGTATCTATGTGATAATGCATTATACTGGCTAGTCCTGAAGTGACTGCACGTTTCAACTGTGCAGTGATTTGAAAACTCACCTTTATAGAAGCATATCATTGGTAATCAAAAGTCTTCTGTATGTTTTCAGCCTAGTATTTCAATAAAAATGAAAAGAAATCCATCTTTTAGGCTGCAAAAAATTCATAGAATGTGAAACAAATCAAGACGGTGTGTATACATTGGCATTTAACTCTCCCTGTCTCCAAATATCAGCTAAATGAGAACCTGACAATTTCATTAGGATAAGATTCATATTTTTCTCACAGCACACCAAGTACCATCATAGCTCAGGAGCAGCCCGTCCAGTCTAAATGTCAGTTCTTACTGGAAACATTTAATTTCAGACAAGGAATAATTTTAAAGAGGTAGAGGCTTGGCTGAAAACGTCAGTTCTGTGTTCTCTCACATAGCTTAGTTTAGGATCAGATCTTACCTATCTCTGTCAACTCTCCCTTTATATAGGTAGACACTCCTATGCTTTATATATAGCTAGCTTGATTCAAGCAGATTCATATATCTTTTTCAAAGTCAGTGTTCATATATTTAATTTCTCAGAGGATGCAGTTATCTCTACTGCTCTTGGAACTGAATTGAGATGATTATTCTTGCCCTCCGAGTAACAATTTGCAGGAACATTGACCTGGAAGATGTTTTCTATGATTTTTAAAATGCAACTTTGCCATAAATCTGAGGGAGAATTTCTTTTAACACAGAGTGAATAGTACTTATCTTTTAGCATTCTGCAAATCAAGATACTAATTTATGTTACCTCAGTGTGCAAGAACAACACTATTGTTTCTTTGGGACAAATGTGACCAAAGCCATTTCCAATATAGTTTCATTACATTTACATTACATTTTTAATTTCCTTCTGAATGTTCAGCACTTGCCTGTGAAGATTTCCAGAGCATATTATACTGCAAAACATAGTGCTCCACAGTAGTAGCATATACTGATAAATATTCAAAAAAGTTTTTTTAAAGAAAGGAAGCAGCATTTTTGCATCGAGACATACTGATTGAGGAGAAAAGCTGCACTAGAAACAATTGAGAATCCTATTGAGAGAGGGTTTGGGCAGAGCAGGGATGAATAACTCGCTTTCTTGTGCCTTTGGTGGAAGTCCTAATCACTGGGATGTTGGTATTCAGCACCACTTCCCATACATCTTTAAATATTCATCAAACTAAGGAAGGGTGATTTGGAACATTGCCCGTGACGTTAGCGAATCGGCAAGAACAACATCTCGCTGCTCGGGCTCCCAGCAGCTTTTCCATTGTTACCCTCTCTGATGTTTTCACAAACTTAATTTGCACGGTCTTAATTTGTTTCAGTGAAGAATAAAGAACAAAAGTCAACGCTTTGCAATTTCAGCTGAGCTTCCATCTTCCAGCCAGCCTTCCCTACCTCTTGCCCAAAGGAGTCCCATTCTCACAGACAGCACCCAAACACAGTCCTGTGGAGCACAAGTTTCCTCCGAACTTGGATGAACAAGTCATTTTTCTGAAGGCTGGTGAGAACTTGCTCCATAGTTGTAGGGAGCTCAAGCAAAATCAGCTCCAAACGTTTTGCAGAGGAGCACGCTGGATCATTTGGGCCAAAACAAGGCCCTGTCTTTCCAAACAGGCTTCTAAACCCCAGTCAAGGAGCCATAGGTGACACCTTTAAGACATTAGAAAAAGCCACAGAAAAACCCAGAGACCATCAGCAAAAGGGCAACTGTTACAGTGGCCAAGCAGGAATCTTCCAAAGAAATGTCCACATATTTTTAATAAGACTTTTGTTACCTTCAGCCATGGCCACTAACTTCAACTCTTTTGACACTTGCCTCTCACCATCGGTCTACATTATTTTCTACTAAGCTTTACCAAGCTTCTTCCTTAAAATCTCCTTTTTATCCTATCCTGGTTTTGCTTCAGAACTGAACTTTCCATTTAAGAGCACTCTTTACCTCCCTCATCTGTAAGCTTAGGCATTATTTTATTTTTTTTTTAAAGTACCTACTATCATTCTGCCTACTTTTCCTATGGTTTTCAGCCACTACTCTATATATCACAGAGAACATGCTTATTAGGAAGTAATAATTAATTTTCCCACTGAAGCTCACTGAATTGCAAGTGAATTGGTAGCACTAACTACCAAAAGTTTTGCTAATAACAGTCATGTTAAATTAGCTGAAAACATTCCAAGCAAAGCTGTGTCTCCCTTGGTAAGGAACAGTTTGCTGATTTTCACCCCGATTGGCATGGGATGCCCTGGACTTGCCCATCTAGGCATTTCCGTCCTTCTTAATTGCCAGTATGGTCACATACCCAGTCTCGCTAGGATCTCTTCAGTGTGTATTTGAATCAACAGAATTTCATAGGAATATTAGCTCAAACCATCACATATTATGAAATCTCTTTCTAAAGCAAATACTGCAGAGCTAATGCTAATAAGGCTGATGTTTCCAAATCTTCTATCTACCATTGGTTTATTTGCTTTTCCTTCTTCAGCTTCCAAAATATCCCCCTGTTAGCAAGTACTCATATAAGTGAATATGTTTCTGATACTTTTTTAAATACTTCTAACACAACAGAATACCCCATACATAAGGAGAGACAGGGATCTTTGCCTGTCAATGTCTTAAAAATTCAGTGGCACCATTAGCCAGGCTAGGAAAAGGCAGAGATGAAAGTGAGATATAACAGGCATCTATAATATTAACTGTGATACAGAAAAACTTAGTACTGCAGCGACTGTTAAAATTAATAGGGGTAAAATTCAAATCAAAGGGAGAAACTTTCTCACAAAAATTAAACTTTGGGGATTATTGCTAGGGGATAGTTAAGATTGAGAAGTTTTTGTAGATTCAGAGAGTGCATGGACTAATTTATGGAGGAAAACATTAAACTAGGTATATTAAAAACAGGATATCATCTCTAATTTGATTGATGCTTTAGCCACAACTCACTTGAGGCTAAGAAATACCAGTCTCCAGTTACCTTCATATTCTTCTCTTGACAGCTACTTGTGGCCCCTTCCCAAGGTGGAGTCCTGCATTAGATGTAGGCCAGGCATAGAGTGCCCCTTGAAGTGAAAAGCCTCAGCTATCAGCTTGGACTAATATAAGACACTACGTGGAGCTGAAGAGCATCTGGGTCTAACTGTATCCTTAGTGACAGAACTGTTCCACATGCTGTGTTGCCTGTGTGAAAATTTGAAAAGGCCTTTTTAACATAGGAGATCACAATCAGTATCACACAGGACAGAGAAACCATCACGCTTCTATTTCTAGAAGCAACTAAATACATATGTGGTCCTCTTCCAAGTTTCTTAAGGTCTTATGCCTATATATCTAACACTGTACCCATTATGCATCAGTGCTTTTTAGGATGCAGGTGCAGATGAGAGTCAGTAATTTGCTGTTTCAGCTGCTTCTGCCGGTTCTTTACCACCCACACCTGAGCTACATTATCTACCTTCACCTGTTGAGTAGCTATGGTGATCAGTTAGCACAGTTCAAGGCTGTTTCTTAGGTAACAGCATTCCTTAATTACTGACAGACCAGCATTTAAAAAGTCACAAACAAGCCAAGTAAAACACGAGTGAGAGAGCAAGGTGTTCTGGTACAAAATAAACTTATTCCTGCTATCCTAAAATAACCAGGATTGCAAATGAAAGCTGGGAGAAGCAGTCTTCTTTGTCCCTTCACAGCAACAACTGTGCAATATAATACTGGTTGACCTGAGAGGTAGTTAGAACAACAACTATTACGATGTGCATAGCAGCTCCCTGACAGAGAAATAGATTCCCATATGCAGCTTCTGCAAAAATACAAATATCTTCTGCAAATATGGCCATGGGTTGCTTCTAGGAAAAAAATACCAGCCTTGCATTTTAAAGGCATAAAAAAAAATCATAAAATGCTTCGGGTTTGAGCATGTGAACCATGCTTCTGCAATTGGAAGGTTCTGATCTGGTGCACTGGAACTAAGTGCTTTGCCCTGAACAATTACATTAGACATGTGAGTTGTTTTAAACACTTCATTTTCTTAGCATTCAGATTAATTTCATTTTAGATTTTCACAAAAATGGACATAGGTATAGTCTGGTTGAACATAAAACTTTGCCCTTTTAATTATTCCTCTAATTACAGCACAATGGTGGAACACTGTAAATTTAAAATATGTCCATGGTTCTAGGAAGCGCTTGTATGAACAATGAACTTGATGGTGGTGTTTATATTGCACTCAAAATTGTGTCAGTCGAACTGAATTTTTTGTAGTGTCACCGTCATCAATTAAATGAAAAGGACAAGTAAGCTAAAATTGGCATTTTGCTCATTGAGCAGTACTGTATGCACAGATCACTTTTTTAAGAGAAATCTTTGACCAATGCTTGGTACTGAAGCACGATACCATCATACACCAGAAGAGGCTTCTGCCCTTCATCTGCTGGGGATCCCTGTGCTGACGCTGCCCCAGACACACTTGGCCTCATTGCCACAAGGAGCAATGGAGCCCACAGAGACTCCCGCATCCCATTCTGCACAGCTACCACAGAAAACTCCAGAGTGATTCTCCAGAAAAAAGAATCCCTAAACCCTAGTTCCATATTCTTAGACCTTTTTACACTATTGATATTCATGAAGGCTGAAAAGAGACCTTTCACCATGCTTCTCTATTATTTTAAAAGCATCCTATATAATCATGAGACCATGCAAATTAATGTTAGTGTTTCTGAGTCTATTATCTTCATTAAAATGTAGAAATATTTTCCTACCCAGGAGGAGCCCAAAGAAGGAAATCAAACAATTTCCAGTTGTCTTCACACATAACTGCAGTCTACATTCATAAATTCCAGCCTACATTAACCTTTTTCTACTCAAAAACTAATGCATGAAAGCTCTGGGTCTTCATTAAGTTCAACCTAAATAAAAACCAAACAAATGAAAACCCACAAAAAATCTTTTTTTATTACTTATGGTCCTTCAGGTTATGCATGAACTTTCTTGATGTCCAGTTGATCAGAAGGAGTTTATTAACTTCCAGACTTCACACAGCCTGCAAAGAAAGGTTCTGTTTTTATTAAGAAAAAAAAAAAATCCTCCTCTTGCCCCCAACTCTTGATGTTTTCTCCAATTTCATTTGAAATGGTCATGTTTATACCGTGTATTTCTTTGAGTCTGATTTGGATATGTCTTCCTAGTGCAAGGCTGTAGAGCTAAAGTGAATTTGCAAACACATGCATGTGAACATCTGCTTTTTTTTTTACACCGACACAAAAAGATATTTTTTTTTTTTTACACCAACACAAAATTTACACCGCCTAGCAAATTGTTTTTCGTAGGAGAGAAAAGTACTTGTTACAGAAAATATCTTTAGTATGTCTTTGAGTACCCCTTCAAGCTGTCAGAAGGACAAACCTGATTTAGAATCTGTGTTTTGGAAATGTGTTTTAATATCAGTAGAAACGCATTTCTATCCATACGTTGCTGATAATAGATACATGTAACCTAAATCTGCTAAAAAATCACAAGGGGAGTAGATGCAGAAAGCTGCAAAAAGACCAACCTGAGTTCAGAGGAGGACAGCGAGACACCTGAGGTGCTCCTCTGCTCCTCCTTCATGGGTAAGAGAGGAGTCGTCTTCCCCTTTCCATGGATAAGAACAACTCCAAAGGAAGAGGACGGCGTGGGAGCTGGGACAGCTGCAGATCCCACGTTCATTATTGCACGGCCCAACCCTGCAAGGGAATTCCAACATTCAGCCAAATAGGTCTTGTTGGATCAAAAATTCTAGAGGAAGAGGTGACACTTTCACCACCCGTCTCGGCCTGTCCTGTGGAGAAAACTGATCTGATGGTTCAGAAAAGACCATTATCATTGCACAGAATTTCAGTCAAGAAGCCATATCAATTAGTAGCAATTAGTGTCTTGCCATACACTTTTCTAATGTACACAAAAGCAACCATATGGTTTAGAGCAGAATTCCTAGGAAGGTACTTCTCACCCATAATAATATGTGTTATGCAGTAACCTGAAGATGCTATATGCCTAATTCTGCTCTTACTCCACTCTAAAACAAAAAGAGGGGGAAACTTCACTGCAGAACCAAAAATTTCTGCTTTGGTTTATCATTTTGCTAAGACCAGGCTAGAAATTGGAAGGATTCTTCTTGTCACACCTTATCTTAAGCAAACTGCTTTTTAAACTGTATCACCGTGCTTGTTTTCATATTGGGCAACCTAACTGCCACTGTCTCTGTGTTAGGACAACTGTGTGTCCCAGCCTGGTTTTTTCTATTCATTATGAAAACTGCTTCAGAGCAGAAAAACTGTAAGCTCTAGGAGCCAATCTGCTACTGTTGTCTGTTTATGTAGTTCGATAGCATTTACACGAGCTGGCAGAGAGAATTGCCCTTTGCATGCTTTGTCTCTAGGGGAAATTGGAAGTATGTCCAAGTCTTATAAAATAATGATAATCACACTATACCAAGCACAAAAAAAAACCCCAAGATTCTCCAAGGGCCTTTTCTGTGCAAGTTAAAACTGTGGACAACAAAAAATAGCAAATAACACTTAAAAGAAAAGCAACTCATTTATGCATCCAAGTTAAAGTGGGTCACTCTGCAATGTAAAGCACATTTTTAGTGGATATAAATTTAGCAGCTCTCTACAGCATTATGCATGACAGCAGTCTTGTGATATTTCAAGTACAGAACAGGTCCCCGGAGACACAATGTAATTTATAATGGACTAACCATAATAAATTGTAGCAGTCAGAAAAGGAACTGGTTCCAATGCAATAAGGCATGTTGGTTTATTTGTCTTAAAGGAATGTCCTGTTGAAGCTTTAGCTTATCTGAGGTCAGATAGAAACAACAGGGAGTTTGATTTAAAAAATGCCAGAATGGAAGCAATCTTGCTTGGTTTTTCAGAGAGTAAATAATTAAAGAAACCAAATACAAAGCATCCCGGAACACTTTTCCAGTCAGCTAATGAATAGCAGCCCTTTCCTCCAAGCGTGCAGCAAACGTGTTCTGCCTTGTGCTGGCACCGCTCTATCATAATTGGTGCAGCAGCAAGATCCAGCTGTACCTGCGGGGCCAGGGGCACTGCCTGCCTCAGCCTCGCTGCTAATTAATTAGGTGCCAGCTGGCACCAGGATGCTCCAGTTTCAACATATCTGTAATTTCATTATTTCACAGTGTCCTTGCAGGAGCACTGTGGGTGTCTGTTTGCTCTGCTCGTGCTTACCAAGAGTTGATACCCGAAAACAATCACAAGAACATGAGAAATGATAAACAGATTGAAGGCGCTTGTTTCTGAAACACAGAAGTATCTAGCATGTGCACTCAGCACAGAGATCTATACAGCCTTGCATTAATGACAGAAGGACATTAACATGACGCTTACGTGAGGCCTGGAGCTTTGCTGCATCCTAACGTCTTACAGGTCTTTGACAAACTGATGAACTATAAAAGACATCATCTGCTTGGCTCTCTGAAGAGAAAGTTTTACTTGACATTTGGCTATTTTGTCACTGGGTCCTTCAAAATAAGAAGTGCTTCAGTCATCATGTTTTTCAGTTATCAATTAATGATACATTCATTTGCATACCTATGCAATGAAGCTTGGGTATTACAATGCACCTTGCAGTGGAATTTAACATTTGATTTAACCGCAGTGTCATCATGTTTTTCAGTTATCAATTAATTCATTTGCATACATATGCAATGAAGCTTGGGTATTACATTGCAACTCGCAGTGGAATTTAACATTTGATCTAACCGCAGTTAAAGGAGGTGCAGGAGCTCAGTGCACGGCTGGTGGGTTGCAAATCGCTGGCAGGTTTCAGTGACGCACATGGTGCTGCGGCCCCATAAGCGGCTGCAGGGACGTTGCTGGCTTCACCCTCCTACATAAAACCTACTCTCTTGGAAGAACTGCTTTGTGTTTCTTTTTTCAAAAAGAGGGGGAGGCCACATGAGATGCAAACTTAGGGCAAATCCCTGTATGACAGCAGGATAAATGATCAGCTGACAAATGCATTTAGAAATCCTCAAAACAGCCTTTTAAATTTACAATCTGCACTAGATTCCACAAAAAAAAGTGATAGTTTTAATTTAATTCCTCATTTTTAAATGGCCTGGGTGCCACAAACAGGGCAATACATATAAACTTGGGAGATAGAACACCATGTCAAATCACCATGAGTTTTCTTTTCCTACTATCCTGACACCTCATCATGCTCCTCTAAATATTTCAGAAGTTGAACATTCAGTTAAAATATTTAGATTTTATTTTTCCAGATATCATGATCAATGCATCGTCTTGATGAATGCAAGATCAAAACTTTAGCAAACACTGAATTGAAACCCCATCTTTGGCATTAAAAATGGAAAGTATTTTAATTTAAAGGAGGAATAAAATCCCCTAGAAAAGGAAATAAAATACCATTTCTCAATACAAACAAACAAAAACAAACTCCCCAAAATAACACAATAGTACTCGCTTTTCATTATGGAAAATATTATTTTGGTTTCTGAAGACTTTTTCTTAATATTTTATAGCTACTTTAAAGCCAAGCTTATTGCAAATCTTCAATAATATGTAATTTTCAACTAAAACAAACACTGTGTTTTCATAAGTAAACACCCACAAAGCATATATTTTTCCATATACACTTTTGATAGAAAAAGACTCATCCTATATTAAAAAGAGCATGAGATGCATAGCCACAACAGTCCAGCTCTCAACTGGGGTATAAAATTCATAAGAGAAAATCATTCACTATTATACACTTTTGATAGAAAAAGACTCATTCTATATTAAAAAGAGCATGAGGTGCATAGCCACAACAGTCCAGCTCTCTCTTTTTCATAAGAGAAAATCATTCACTACCTTCACAAAGCAAAGAAGTCTCTGGAAAGGACAAGTTTAGACATCTCATTAACAAAACCAACCCAAAACTCTTCTAAAGCATTAGGCATTATGAATTATGAAGATATGGCACACAATTGGCACGACAGAGTACAAAATACTGGCACATAACTTCCATCCTCCAAGGAACATTCTGCATCTCTGTGCTACAGCTGACCGATGTAGGGGCATTAGAAAACAAGTTTGTAACTTTCCGAAGTCCGTTTCATTAGAATAAATAATTCCCTTGACTTCTGGGGCAAAGCAGCAGTCAGTGGCTCTGGGTAATGTAGACATTTTGCAGACAGTGTAGTTTGCAATTCAGAACATACATAAATGCTTGCAAGATATAAGCAAGCTAGTCAAATTTACAGGCCAAACTGATCTTGTTATTTCAAGATCTTCTTATATATTATGTATACATATATATATATAAATAGTTATTAAAAGAGGAATACCATTTCCCCAATTATTTTAACTGTTCTGATGATTTTCAGAAGTTGCACAGTAAATCAAAGCGTTTATTCTCCACATGATGGTTAGCACCTCGTGATACCTGTTGGGCAGGAGCTGCTTACCTGGTTAAATGGAGCAGGGTCTGGCAGGTATTTCCACGCACTATCAGATATCAATTCCTTGCAGAGGGTGGCAGTTGCTCTGATTTCCATTGTACATCCTTCCCTCCACATCCAGAGGAATGTCTTCACGTGACTTCCCGCTTAGGGGTGTGAAAGAGGGAGACCAAGTGATGGGTAGATATGCTGCAGATAAAGGACACAGGAGTCTTCTCTGCAGGTTGCCTTAACTTTAAAATCTTAACAGCATAGGTTGAGAAAACATCCTTTACTTCTCCTTTCCATTTTTTTTATTTCTTCTTCCTGAAAATTGTTTGGATCTAATATAAAGGCTTATTTCTCTTTCTCTCATCTTTAATTAGTCTGAATGTCAAAGCTGTTCAGCAATCACAGAGCTTTTGGTAGTAATGAAGGCAAAAAAAGTAATTCTTGACCTTTCTTAGAGAGATCTGGAGACCCTTCCAAAACCAATTAAAGTTTGTATGATTTACTGAAATTCGCCAAGATCTTCAAGCAAAGCTTCCAAACTTGTGCAATATAACATTAAAATTAGGGAGAGAGAGGGGCAGGTTTCATCTTCCTAGTTTTAAAACCTTCCCACTTTAAAACATTTGCTAAGAATATATTTAAAAAAAATAGTTCCTGTACTGCTAATTGTGCTTCACTTGCTGTGGAGGTTATCATCTGCACTCTCCCACTGTGGAGTTTTTTTTTTTTGGTGAATATTTCTTCTACATGTTTGGTGCATATTTCTATCTCAGATCACTTTTGTGACTAACAAATTTTTAGTAGCATATGACATGAAAGTAAACTGTTTACTCATTCAAATTTAGGCTTGGAAGCTCATAGTCTCCTAAACTGGGCCTTAACATATGCAGGCTTGAAAGACAGTCTGAGTATTTGGCCTTTTCTGTACCGTGCTGTGCTGGTGCAATTAGCGCCATTATTTTATCCATGCAATTGTCAAAGTATATCCAACATTTAGTATTTTTTCTTGTTAACTTAGATTTACATTTCTGAGCATACAGCCAGGATCTGTGAAGAAAATTGTGCACTTTTTTAGCTTAAAAAAAAAAAAAGCCTAAATCTGTCATAAGGTAAAATATCATCAAACATCAAAACATCAAAATTGACTCAATTTGAAAATCCGGCAGGCAGATCTTGCTATCTTGAAATTAGGTTTCTCTTTATTATTCATAATTCTTGTGAACCACCATCGCTTGTAGTTCTCTCCCCAGAATGATTTCTATGTATGAATGGAAGGGAAAATAGCATCCTCAATGCAACCAGACCGATCCTTCCATTACTCCAGTAATCTTTGTGCTGCAAAAATTACTCTAGTAATTTTTGAGTTTATCCCTACATCTTGTCCTTTTTACTGAGTCAAAGAGCATATGAAAGGACTTGGTTTCCTATAATCTGCATGACATTGTACTCCTGTGACCTCCCTTTGCAGTAACTTCATAAATATCAATCCCATAACATTAGAACAAAAATTGAATACTAAAGACATAGGCACTTATGATACTCAAGTACCACTTGGAAAATAAATAGCAGTGAAACTGAAAATGCACACAGTTTACATGACTTATTTTAGCATTCATAAAGGAACCTAAGTAAGTCAATCCAAGACTCAGAGCTTCAGCAAGATTTGTTTCCTTGTTTATATTATTTCTGAAAAAGACAAAGTTCAAAAAAGTGGTCCAAGCTGGATGCACTCCTTTAGCCACTGGAGTACCAAAATGAATGCTCTGTCTATTCCTGCAGACTTTCAGGAAGAAGGGGAAATAAATAGCTTTGTTTACTGAATAAGATATATTCAAAAGCTTTAACTGAAATGGATTTTTTAAAGTTTTATATATAT
This sequence comes from Tinamus guttatus, assembly GCF_000705375.1. The sequence continues at coordinate 30,544 of NW_010586846.1, read as the reverse complement.
ATATATATATATTTTTTTTTAGTCTGCTACAGGGTTAAGTCAGGTATATCTCCATCTACATAAACAGTTTACATCACATAAAAATCCCATGCTTATGTGTAGAAAGTGATATAATGTTTTCAATTCATTGATTACCTAGTCTGAAATGAGCATTGTGATAAATTGGTCATTCCAAATATTCTTCAAATATAACAAGCATTACAAATTAATAATGTCATGCTGGTAATTAACTTTGATAACCAAAGAATTTCCATTAGTGATTTTACTTGCTATTTAGTTATTAATGCTACATTTATTTAAGAAGTAACAGCTACAATGTGTTAGAAGTCAGATCCCATTATTTCATTCCTCCATAGCTGTTTAATATTTGTGACTGATACGGCAGTTTATTCCTTTAAATGCTGCTTTTCCTTTTATAAATTGAGAATTGTCATTTGTTGGATAATTTTGGATACATAGTTTGTTATTGTCAAACTGTTAAGAAATATCACTAGTATATTTACCGATAAGATGTCAGTATTAATATTTTTAATTTGCAGTCAAGGAAATTTAATTAGAGCCAGCCCATGTTACACAAGTCATGAAGTGTCAAAGTGCAAAACAGAATAAACAGAACAAATTGTTCAAACACACTTCAGCATTACTTGTACTGATAGATTTGACAGAACACTTATGATGTGAAAACATTAAATATATTGCTAAATAGACAGATTAATTTGCTCTATTTTGATTTGGAAGTGAGATATCATAACAAATATGAAATTTTTTTGGACCTTGAGCCAGTTTGAAAAGCGAAATATATATATATTTTTTAGCTTGTAATAGTCTCTGGAAATGAGGGCCAAGGTGTATCACATACTTGGAGCAAAGCAACTTGCTGACGTTTTATCCTTTTCTCACAATTCTGTCAGAACCTTTAGAAACTTTACAGAAAGGTGGGATATACACTAAAGAGTAAAGACAGAATCACAGAATGATTAAGTTTGGAAGGGACCTGTGGGGATCCTCTAGTCCAACCCCCCTTCACAAGCAGGGTCACCTGGAGCACGTTGCACTTGGTCACATCCAGGCAGGTTTTGAAGATCTCAGGAGGAGGAGACTCCACAACCTCTCTAGAGCAGCCTGTTCCAGGGCTCTGTCACCCTCATTCAAAAAATTCTTCCTCAAATTCAGGTATAACTTCCTGTTCTTCAGTTTGTGGCCGTTGCCTCTTGTCCTATCACTGGCCACCAGCCCAAAGAGTCTGTTTCCATCCTTTGGCACCCTCCTTTCCAGTATTTATATGCATCTCTCAGCCTTCTCGTCTTTAGGTTGAACAGGCCCAGCTCTCTCAGCCTTTCCTCACAGGACAAACGTTCCAGTCCCCTGTTCATTTTTATAGCTCTATGCTGGACTCTCGACAGTAGTTAAAGACAGAAAATCCTACTTGAGTTTTCCTTAACAGTTCTTAAATAGTGTTACTGCTATGTCTGCTGATATGGACCAGCATCCTACCACCAGCAGCTCCTCGCCTCATTACCAGGCCTAATAATCACAGGTCTTCCCGTCCTCCAGGCTCTGCTCTCCTCTCCACATTAGTGGAGCTCTTTATCGCCAGAAAAGCAAGACAAAACATCAGTCATTAATCCAGTGCTTTTGTGAGACTGGGAACAGAAGGTGGTCGGGTAGATAACTTCAAAACAAATTACCAGCTGCTGTCTGCATTCCTAGAGGAGAATGACCATTTTAGCCATTCCCAATGACCAGTTGTTGTCTTCTGTAATGCTTCATCTGCTTCACCTGGTTGGACCAGCTGGAGAACAGAATTGTGGCAGGACCTGTATGTAGAGCACCCACAAGATACTCCAAGGAGGAGAATCTTGGTGAAACTCCAAAAGGACAAAAGGCTCTTGTTGCCTCCCCGCCCCTTAATCTCCCCGTTCTTTGAAATCTTTTGAAGCACCATACATGCCACAAAGGCAACAGTTTGATCCATTCTGTTTGGATATTTATGCTAACAATAAGAAAAAAAGAAATATAGGCACCCAAGACATAACCGGATGGAATTGAAGTCCATAACTCTGCTATCTTGTCAACTGCAGCTGAATTTCTTCTGAATATTCATGGTCATGTAAAACTGATGCTGCAGCACCCAGACATAACTTGATAATCTGGGAGACTGAAATCTACTTCCTGCTCACTAGCACAGGAAGAGGCAGCAAGAACATGACTGCATTATTCATCATGCATCTTGGAAGCATGAGAAGGGACCCAGATTCTGGTTGCTGCTATTGGCTAATAAAGTTTTGTATAAGCCAACAAATGGAATAAAAGCAACATAATTGTGTCCCCTGTGCTAGATTGCACCCTCTTCCACATCTGCTCATCTTGATTTTTTTTTAAAGCATTTAACAGCTCTGACGGCAAGAGATGGTAATTCCCCTATCCTGACACAGTCAACAAGTTCATCCAGGCAGTCTCCTGTTAGAGAGAGGACTAAGGTCTTCCATATCTTAAGACCGTGTAGATAGACCCACTTAGGACTTTACAGACATTTTTCTAGAAAAGGAAACCAGCAGCAGCTACCACGCGCGTAAAAGGAGGACACCAGCAACTTATCATGAACAGATTTACAACGGATTTTGAGAGGAAGAAAGCATAAAACTTCTGAAGGCAGATTTTAAGATGTCCTGCTTTTTTTGGCATTTCTTGTTGATTGGTCCTAAGAAGCTCACTGTTCCCTGTACTGCTCCCACAACTGCACACACAAGTTAACACTATGTTATGGCCTCCCCTTCACATATTGGGCACCGATAGTTCGGCTGCCTCGGTGCCCAGCTTTCTGGTGTCTCGGACCCAAATTCAGACATCATCACTCCAGATGAGAACTGTGACCCTAAAGATCTTCTGCAGCTTCGAGAAAACAGCCTGCTCAACATAATACAACTACGTATATGTTCTTTTAGGTTTTCTTTATTTATATTTTTTTAGTTCAAGAATTACACACTAGCCAACATTATTATATATTTACATGCTGAAACTGGCTGCAATAAGTTTAAATTCAAGAAAATATCTCTTATGTGCTACTCATTTACAATCATCATTTTTCTACCTCATATATCCCAGAGGTTAGCAGTCCTTTTGAGAAAGACATGAAGATCTGATGCAATGATATCCACTAGTATTTTGCATTTTCTAGCCATTGGAAAATGTGCATTATGTGCATATAAGAAAGGCTACAAGGTCATTAGTAAGGCTGATGATTACTACATTATGAAGTAAATAGTACTAAGTAAAAAAGATAAATCAGAACTGTGCAAAGACAGTACTAACAGAACCATTTAAACACCCATGCAAATAAAAACGTGACAGAAGTCAAATCATAGTCAGCTTGTTAGAATTAATCATGTTTCAAATGCTCATTTTGTCTTCAACGGAAAGTAATAGAACAGACCATGAACAATACAGCCTGGCGAGTATCTGTCAAATGGCAGTAACAGTGAGAACATACAAAACATTATCAAATTGGAATAGATGACCTCATGTCTGAAAAAACATTAAAAAAATACAACCCTCAGTATGAAAGTATAGGTGAGATTTTCATCACTTAAGTTTCTTTTTTTTTTTTGTCAAAGCACTTACAAAGAAAATAATTTTATACTTATGAAATGGTTGTGTTGCATATTTTTGTAGAGATGATCTATTTCAATTTAAGATTAATGGATATTTAAATTATTACTATTTTTACAAAGTAGAATAGGGCAGTATTTTTGATCAACATTCCATTTGCCTCTTAAAAATTTAGACAAAGTTCCTAGTGCATTTTATTAAGCTTTACCTTTGGTGTTAAGCAGTGACCTATTAGATTTCCCTTTTAAACAATTTCTGGAGTGAATATTCTTTGGCTTTTGGGGACTACACTATATAATGACAGTCAAACAACTTTTTTTTTCCCAAAGAAAAATATAAATCTACTATTAGATACCAGAAGAGATAGAGATTTCAGACCCAGACGCAGTGTGCAGGCTTGCTGTAATGAAATCACTCACTCACCCTGTATTCCTCTACCTCTCCACTTCATGGAGCAACATAAAGGGTCCTTATTGTAAGTGAAAATCATGCCCTGGTGGCATATGCTGATCCGAGTACTGAGTGCCAAACTGCAATCTTCATTTGCTTGAACATTTTAACCATACAAAAGAACCTACTGTGCCAGCAGTAACATTTCTGCAGTGGCTATTACACACTACAGAACCTTCAGGACTTTTTATATCTGTGATCCAAATCTGTTTATGCAAAAGGGTGTTTAAATTACTCTGCTAGAGCACTGCAATTATTGGACTTAGTAAAAAAAAAAAAAAAAAAAGTCACTAAACAATACTGTATCTATTGACTGCTCATTTACAGCTTATTTAATTATTTACATAATTTTAGGACACATTAACCTAAACCATAAATAGAATTAGCTTTTTGCCTTACCATAAAATACAAATTAGAAGTTAAAAATGTTTTAAGAAATCTGATAATATTTACACACGCTCAGCTTAAGTTATGATTGCTCACATTGTATGTTCTATGTACACATAGCAAAATGTTATGATCACTACTGATATAGTATCGTACCCTGGCCATCCCACCCTAGATTATTTTCTAGAAATACTTAATATTTTTGCCTTTTATTTTCTTGGTTCCCCTAGGACTTCATTGTTTTTGAAAACTTACTAGTGGACAATGCTGTTATAAAAAGAGAGAAGAAATAGGCAAGCAATGTGAGGACTAGTCTAATTTCAGATGCTAGGAGGTACAGTACTACTGGTATGTCAAATGGTGCAATGCTCCATACGAATTCTATGCATTGATCTGCTGATATAGAAATGCCCAGTTACCCTGTATATTTAGTTTTTTTTTTTTTTTTTAATACATTTATCTGTTTTCTCAAAAATATATTCATACACTGGTTGATGATAGAAACAAAACTATTATTAGCTTATTCCTTTAACACGCCAACATATGAATGCGTGTGCATATACTCAGCACAGGTGTATATATACACACATATGTCCATATAGACATTTATGCATGCCCATATGCACATACACTTGGATAATGTGTAACATCTGTTTACTTATGTTTAGCACTGTGTTAATTGTAGATCTGCAACACAGTCTAACAGTTATAATGAAAATTAATTGAGCTTTAATCTTAATGCATATTTTGTCTGAAGTAAGAAAGATTTGTTCCCCAGGTATAAGACCACCAGTCGTTTTCTCTGTGCATTGTGCTTTTGTTCCTTACATATTTTACGTTCTTTGTAATAGATTGTAAAACTGTCTGAAGAATTCTGTGACATACTGTTATTTGAGACTCCGTTTTCCTCCCCTGGGAATGAGAAAATAAATGTTCACAATGTCATTGCTTGAGTCTTTCTTCCCAGTCATTAAACTGCAATAGGACAGAAACATAACATTCCTTATGCAAACACAGAAATGTTGCATGAATTTTCAGTTCTGAAAATTTGTATCGTACTTACTAGCAGTCATATACAGTATATATTTACAGATTGATCTCAAAGACTTCATTAAAACTGTGCCATGTTATAGTCATAATTTGCCAATGAATTTCACAAAGATGAAAAACACCTTAATTGCTGGCTATCATGTCTAATAGAACAATAAAATATGTAACTATAAGCAAGCTTTATCTAAATTATTAACTTAGCTATTTTACTTAGTGAAGCTAGCAACAATGAACAGAGTAGAAGGATCTAGAATACTGATTTTTGGTCAGCTCCAAAGAAAGAAGTTTGCTCTAATTTACCTGGTGGGTAGCACACATAGTAAAACCATATCATGTACGGTGGCAGAATTCCCACTTTCATCCAATCACCTCGGAAAAGCAGCAAGTGCTCAACTCGAGCACTCCAGTCCTCCTTTTGCCTTGGCAGTGCCTCATCAGTCTTTCTTGTCCCCATCTTCTTTGGATCACAGTGTTTAGCCTTGGTATGTGACAGCCACTCTGCATCTGAAAGAACCCTTCCCTTCTGCTCATTTTTACACGACATTAATAGCCAGAAGGACATAGTAAAAGCAAAAGTGCTCCTTTTCCCAAGATAAAACACCTTTTCTAGTGACACCTGAGCAGACACCAGACATTTTCTTTCACTCTCTGTGCAGCAGAGAGTAGTATGGCTTGTACTATAACTTCAGATAAATTAACGTGCAGTTCTAGGATTTAATCTCTGCCATTTTGCAGTAGGTGATGCAAAAAACTAATGTGAAAAAAAAAAGTTCTCTGAAAGGTTTTATATTTGAAGTGCCACAAACATGCTGTGAGTTCCCAGGATTCACAGCATTATTCTCTGAATATCAAAAGAAAGTCAGAAGTAATTTGTTTTAAAAAAAAAAAACTTGTACAGAAAAAAATCTGTAAGACTGCTTTTTATTTATTATAAAAGGTCCCATTTTTGAAGAACAGACTTTGAGGAGAAATACTGAATTTGGTCTGGATTCTTTTCTTAGAATTGTGAGAAGATTTCCAACAAGATTCAAAACTAGCAGCTGAAATTTCAAATGCATCTACAAAGCTTTCTGCTTTGTGCAGGAAATGCAGCCAGAAACCAAGTGTGTGAGCAAAAAGCAACATTTCGACCTGGGAAAGTTCCTACCCTGCACACTCCAGGTGGTAGCTGTGGCCAGCAAACCTCATGTCAAGCTCAAAAGTATTACTTCCCATTTGAGACAGAAATAATTGTATGCTGTGGTTAAAACAAAGTCAGAAATAATTGAATAAACCTGGCAATTCCCAAAACTATTTCCTCCTATGCCATCATTCCTCTAAATGGGGAAGAATGCAAAGAGTTATGTTATTCTTAAAAGAACAAAAAAAACCCAAATATTCTCCTAAAAATATTCTTCAGATCTATCTTAAAGGATTGTTAAATTGAGAAAGCATCTGTCTGAAAATTCTCCCTTCCTCTTTGAAAGATAGAGAAATTTGAGGGGTTTTTTCAGAAGTTTGTAGACAGATAAGAGGTAGCAGAAATATAACAGGATGTGGCTTTTGCTTCATTAAATATTTTCTGTGAACAATATTAGGATCTGGTTTTATAAAAGTCAATATGAATTTATACTTTTGGTACTGTTCTTGTGATTTTTTTTCATTATATAAAAATATTTTTAACAACAGAATAAATGGAAAATTTTATTTACTTTGCCCACACTTTAGGAATAGTTTGCCTATAAATTTTAAACGCCATGGTTTTAAATTGACATGGAAAAAAAATATGTTCCCTTTTAAAGTTTCCTAAAGCAAAACGGAATTTTGCTATTTCTCCCCCCCCATAAGTCACTCTGAAGCAGAAAGTACTAAGAGTGTAATTAAGTAATTAAAGGTGACGCCTACCAAGTCTTCCTCTTGAAAACAATGCGTTAAGCTAAGCAAAACAACAAGAAGGGAAATGGCATTGCCTAATCCAACTTCAGAAAAATACCCTGTCGTTATTTTCTGTACAAGGGTATGTATGGTTGGATTTCTCTTTTCCAAAAAGCCATGAGATCTTTAAATCAAATTGGATGTTAGGTGCTAAGCACAACTACAGCAGCAAGCAGAGCACTAGAAGGATTGCAAACGTGAAAGAAATCACAGAACTCCACGTGAGAATTTTAGACTAAGGTACATACTGTGACTGACAACATATGTTTATATATATTTGTAGCCTTCCCTTTCTCTAGCTCTGTATTTTTGAACTGTTGTCTAACTTTTCTTTCTCTAGACAGGCAGGGCACCGCTGGCTTTCTTTAGCCACCTGGACATTTACTTTTTGGACAACCAACATTTGGCACTTTGGACAAATGATTCCCTTTCCCTGACATGAAACAGCAGCATTATCTACCCGTTCACAACAAGACCATTTGATCCCCCTTTGTATCTACTGATCACAACCATAATCATTGTGATTGTCACCATGTGTTATCACTTAAAAATGCAAACAAAACTACTGCTTTTTACTTCAGCTTCTGTGCAAACCCCCAACACTCACATTATCAGTCAAAACTTCAGTTCTTTCAAAAAATAACAGGAAATACCTGAATACAGCTGGGAAACTTCTGATCATCGTCATCTTGGAAAGATGACAGGCACTACTTGTTTTCAAGTTTACATATTCAAAAGTTAAAATGTATGTTTTGAAAGCATGACAACATCTTAGCACACTCTCTTAAGCGTAGATGCACATGTATTGGATATGCAGTTTCACGAGGAAATAACACACACTGCCATTGAAACTAAAACCTGTATCTCAAATGTCTCTCTAATTTATGTCATTTAATTCATATGAGTATTAAAGTGGAAAAGAGAGCATGAGAGACAGCAAGAGAGAAATGATTGTCAGAATCCAATTCGCCTCCACACTTGAAATGCACTTATATTTTGGAAAGGGGGATATGTCCACGCTGCAACTTAAGAAGGTGTTTATGGTTTAGCAGAAACAACCAAAACTATAAAACAGACCATAGAGTGGGCCAGCAACTAAGGTGTTTTAAAATAACATTTTGTCCTGAATAGAATTTTTCTAAGTCCCACTTTTGGCTGTACAACCGATTTGAAGAGAAATCCAGTTCTTGCTTCCTGTGTGACTTCGTTTCTTAGTTCACATAGTAAAGCCAATAGACAATATTGAAGAAGGAAAAAACAACAGGGAAGAATATGCGCGACCATCGATCTATGGCATTTACATCAGTCAAGTCAGGAATGGTAATTTTCAGTTGAGATGCACGTCTCCGTAGCCTACTTTTCTTTTGTGCCACGTGTCGCTCCAGGGCGTTGCGACCAAAGCTGTGTCTGGGCAAGCCGGCTTTCCGGTACTGGATGCTTGACGTATCGTAGGCCAGCATCGTGCTCCTAGGGTCCCCAAGCCCCATCACAGCCTCGGAGGCAGCCATCTCGTTTTTAATTTCGAGCGTGCTCAACAAAATGTTTTCGTGTGGATCCATCTGTAAGAAACATGGAGGTAGACTTAGCAAGGAGAGACAGGACGTCCAAGCAGTCACACACCAAAGCCACGCTGACAAGGCTTAGCTCTAACATCTCTGATTCATCGGACATCAGTCTATAAGACTTTAAGCACAGCCATGACTATTTTTTTGTCATTTGTTTGTAAACTGCAGCAGCAGAAAGGGCAGAATAAAAGGTATTTCCCTGGGCCTCACATTCAGCGAGCAGAAGCAATACCTGGAGAAGGTGCATGGAGCAGTTGCCTGAATGGGCGATTCTACCAGGGGGTGCGACACCTGGGACTAACATTTTACCCTTCTGCCTTTTCTGGAGGGAGGTCAGATGGAAAAGAAAAGGAGCTGCATTACTTTGGCTTTGCTTCTTCCCTAGCCTAACTAGGGAAGCTCCATCCCTGTGCTAATGAATTTCATAAATAGAGCGCATACTAGGAGACCTGAACACTGACCTGCACAGAATAGCAAAGGCCTGCAGTTTAGAAGGAAAAATGTAGACATATAATTCATAGTGTAATCACATCAAATCTACACTAAACAGTTGTTTCAATGAATGGCTTCAATTACTTTTTTAAGAAAAATGGGAATTCAGTGAAAAATATTAATGCTCAGATGATTAAGAGGATTTCAAAGATTAGGGAGCAACTTCTCTTAGGTAATCTGGAGTAGATCCAAAGTATGGCAGAAGAACTACAAAATATTCCATTTGCAGAAAATGAACTGAAGGTCACCAGGGAGACACTCGCTTTCCTCAGCCTTCCCTCTAAGACTGCACTTGGAATTGTGCAGTTAAATAACCATACTTTAAAAAGCAGTAATGGCTAATAGAAGCTAATCAAGTACATGAAATTGAGTGGTGGTACTGAAGATGTACTCCAGTCCAAATAAGAGATAAAATTGTCCCAAAGTTTCTTTAGAGATAACACAATCACATTATCAATTACCATGTACAAATATTGTGATTATTATTAGGACATAAATGGTGACTTTTGAGGATTTCTACACAACATTGCATTAACCTGTTCTGTAACATGTAAAACACAGCAGTCACCAGTAGGTACCTCACTGTGCTACCAAATATTGCATAATATTTTCCAGAATCAAGAAAAAACAGGTAAGATTTCACATGCCTTGATAAGGCTGCTGGGTAGGAAGAGGCTGCTATGCAGTATTATCCACTACGCAGCATTATGAAATGGGAAGACAGAAACTTCATACAAGTGCTTTGGACTAACTGAACCACTGTCATTTGAGTGATTACATCTGCTCAGGTGATGCACAGAAACTGGTATCTTTAAGATGCCAGATTTCCTTAGAATATATATATATATTTTTCAACCTGAATTTGCACCCCTGTAAGTTCAATGTATTTTAGTTTTGGACTAAATGTAATGACAATGTGAAACAGTCAAAATCATCTATTTCTGCTGGTTTTCAATCAAAAGCACACGAAAACTTTGAATTTCCTAGCATGTTAGGGTAATGAATCTTTTTTTAAGAAGCAGAGAAAAAAATGGAAAAGTTGAGCTGAAATTCAAAAAAAAAATTTCTTTCAGAACACCATAGCATTAAATTAAGCATGGAAGAGAAATAGTATGTTGCAGTCAGGAAGTCCACCAAATCAGTTCTCATCTGCATTGTGCAGAATTAAAGCAAAAAAGTTCTGTGCTATTGCAAGAAATACAAAAGCTTTCAAATAGACCTGTGAAACTTCTCCAGAGAGCTTGCAATTATTTTCTTATAATGAGTGTAATGGTTCAGAAAATTATTAGAGACGTCTGATGTAAGACAAAATTGTCATTCTTGCCCTAAGATTGCAGACAAAAAAATGAGACTTTTAGTATCCTGAAAATACGAGCAATTATAGGCATTTGGCATACATTGACCCCAGGAAGGTATATAAACAAATAGGGTAAATATCTTACAAGGGGGGTGCAAAGCCATTTCGAAACTAGATTTTCCATCATCTGAAGCCTTAGCAAGAGATGAGACATGTTAGTTGTAATGATATTGGGTAAATTTGACGTAACTTCCACTAATGCAATGATTTTACTCCAAAGCTTAGAGCTTGGGTTATTTTCATGTCAGAGCTGTGTGTTCTAAGATGGTGCCCACAAACTTGTTCACATCTTAAGTCTTAGTCTCCAAACACTTTTTCATTCTGATCTGCAATGATAACAGAAATATGAGTGTTCCTTAAAAACTCATATGCTTTCCATGAAACATCACATACGAAAGGAGCTATTAGGTAGGCATAACTGCAGCTGGCATTTTCCCTTTGGTTAATGTTTTGCTTTGATTCCTTTGTTACTGTTGCTTATATTAAGATCGCTTGTGCAGGAACCTGTACTTGGTAATTTTGCTAAGGCAGCAAGTTGCTGCAGGTACCTGCAGATATTTGGTAGATCTGGCAGCAGTCAGCAAGATTAGATGGGTGAGCAAGATCAGCAGTTAGCAAGATTAGCTACACAGAAAGAGCGTTAAGTAATAATATTCTAACCTATCTGCTAGGGGAAATAGTCATCCTTCTGCACGTATCGCACTGATACAACATCAGAATTGCAGCACATTTTACAATATTCCAAGATAAATATTTTTTTAGTAACTCGAAATATAGCAAAAATTAGCGATGGGCGAACCTTCAAGTGTTTGAATGGCCAGGAAAGCACCATAAAATTCAGGGGCTTCTCCAGCACTAATCTGACTTTCCTGCACTCAGAAGAGTGAATCAACCATTACAGAAACTTAAGTCTTTTCCATGTTTTTTTCAAATTCCCAATCTGAAGAAATCTCGAAGTTCCAATCCGGAAGAACAAGAGAATGTGAAAATAAGCCAATAAAGAAAGAACTTAACCTGACTTTAACACCTCTGACAAAGGTTCATTGGCAGAGTAGCCAGAGCTGGGAGTGTTATTCTCACCAAGCAGGTTCGCCCAACTCTAAATCAAACATGCTTTTCTAACTACGTGAAGCTTCTATAGAACGGCAATGAATTACATTTACTGTACACAGCACCACCCCTTCAAAAGGATCCCAAAGCGCTTTACAGACTTCAGAAAGAACCACTTCACTTGGCAGAAGTGCAATCACCTCTGAGGTGAAATGTGGTGACTGACAGTGCAGAACAGTATACTAGATTTTAGTAGAGGAAATGAGGAATGCTATAGCCAATTGAAACTATGGGGTGGGTGAGTGGTGGTGGGAATGTTAGGTAAGCAGAACAGTCACGTAAATTAGTATTTGGCCAGATGCTTGGGGTTGAGATGTCCATTCTGTAAAAAAAGTGCCATGGGATCTTTAATGACCACGAGTGGTCAGGACCTCAACTTTAAGTCCCTGAGGTTAGAAAAAATATTAGAAAACAGTGAAAGATACCTTTGTTGAATACATTTCTGGACAATGATATGTGCCAATTATTCTTCTGTCCTGTAAGTTAATAAAATCAAGACCAGTTTCCTTAGAGATAAGGTAGCTTTTATCTTTCATTTAAAAACTAAAGCACTCTAGGGTATTAATAGGACAACTAATTAAAAGATACAGGGACCTCTAAGCCAACAATTAACATAAGTATATTCTGGCTTCAGAGGTGCATTTACTGCCTTGCCCTTCTACTCAAGGTAACATAACTTTGTGATGTAAATGTGCTTTTTCCAACTGGTCATCGTGACCAAGGAAGATATGATGATATGAAAATAATTGTTGAAATTATTCTGGGGGAAATTAAGTGTAAAAGTGGTTTCAAAGGGAGGTGGAAGAAGGTTAAAAAGATCTCTGAGTGCTGGAGGATTGTTCAACCATAGAACTAGATTCTTCATGGTGAACAGGAGAGTTCAACTTAATGGAGAAATTCCCAAGGGCAGGGAAGGAAGGGAGGATGTGAAGATGAAGAAAAGGCAGCAGCAAGTGCCAATGAAATAAAAAGTGAATGCAGAAGTGGAAAAGTGACTGGAGCTCTTTAACCATGCAAGATTTTTCTTTTTTAAATCAATCTAAAAGGTGGATGGCAAAATATATGATATAAATGATATTCACTTATAGGTCCAGGTCAACTAGAAGAAAAGATGACTCTGGAGCCCTGAAAGAGACCATGAATCAGTCACTGACCTTTTTGATGGCCTCAAACAAAGGGAATACGGAGGAAAGTGCAGAAATGTTACCGTTACATACTCTTCCTGCTATCTAGACATTCCAAAATGATGGCTATCTTGCGGAATTCCTCTTACACAAATACATTAACAACCATTAAATACAATGGAACTACAACTCCCACATTCATACATACCTACGTGTTTATGTAGAAAAGCAATCCTTCGGCGTTGGTTACTTCTCAAACAACTAGCATTTAATAAATCAGTATCTTGGTGATTATGTAACACCAAACACAGCTTTATAGTAGGACATACTGGTACTGATGAATCAAAAAGATAAAATATCCACACTTCTACTTCTGAATGTTCATTTTTACCCATAAACTAATGTTTAATTGGAAATCGGTATTGATGGCTCATTTTAATGCGAAATGGAACAGAACCCACAGATAGAGAAATATAATTGCTGTGTGCAAAATCTGGTGAAACACACACAGTTGAAAACTGCATAGAAATAGTAAAACAGAAAGTCTTCTTATAAATAAGGCTGCCATTAGGCACCCCATCATCAAGGTTTGCCTTCTTGATTAGCGACCTCTGAGGCCTGCACTGACTACCCCAGACAGCACGCGGGACGAAGACAGGGCTGCTGAAAAAGCTGCTGCTAATTTCACTCTGGAAGAAAAAAGTTAATGATTTTCAGCAGGCCCCTGCTGACAGCTATGTAGACGTTTTGACATGAAAAGTGATTCTAAGAATTCATAAAACACAAATGCCTAATCTTTCAAAATATCCATATGTGAAACACTATCCTTAAGAATGTAACAGGCTCTGCATTTCTCTTGTTTGTACAAAATGGAATTTGCTGCCAGCACTCAAGTAACAGTTTATAAAATTGTATCAGGATGCATTGGCTCAGATAAAATACCCTCAGGTAATGTACCCCTAAAATTTGGGTCAGGCTGTAAAGTATGAAGTCAGAGGAGAGAAAAATGTGACTCACTTGTGATTTCAGGTTTTTTGTTCAGTTTCAGGTCAGAAAATGCAAAGGAACTGACAAATGCAACTGGAAACTTAACCTTTAAACTAACTTTTTACCTAAATGATTTTGACCTAACTTTTTAACTTTTAAACTTGAACTTTTAAAACCTAAAATTGTAAGCTATTTCAAGTCCATAAAAAAAATTAAAACAAGAAAGGGAGTCGAAATGCAAGGTCTACACCTTGTTATTCAATCCCCAGCTATCCACTTTTATCCTCTGATATATGTGATTTCTTGAACCGAATCAGCTACACATGAGTATCTTAGTCGTGAGTATTTTAGGATTCTGGCAAAAGGTTGCAACATATGCTTCAACAGGCATTATAGGTGCACAAGATCTGTGCCTCGAACATTGCAGAATAAGCAGCCACATAAAGCGAAGGACAGTAAAATGTCTTTGGCTTGACAACATGCTTGAATAACTTCATGACATATGAACTTGTTCAAAATTTCTGAACCAAAAGTAAATAAATGAAACAGATAAAATAGGATTGATTTAGGTATTAGGCACACAGTAGGAAGAAGAGGGAAAACGGCATATGCATCCAGTGCCACAGCCAACTGGAAGTTTACAACAATCATGTAAAACACTCCAAAAACATGCTGTGTTTTTCAGAGTGAAGGGTGATAAATCACATTAGCCAACCAAGAGAAAAGAAGCAGAGTATACTCTATGATTCCTCCTCCTCAATTCTGGCTAAAATAAGTCAATCCAGTGCAACCTCCAGTTAAACGAAAAAAAAGAACAACATTAGCAAGGCACTGAAGTTGTACATGCAATTGGCATGTACAAATACAAATTGGCAAATACAGTCGACCACAAACAGGAAACAGAATTCTGATTCGGGAAATGAGCTTCTTTATGACAATATACAAGCAGATGCAAGAGTTTAATGGGCCTTAAATAAAGTTAATCATTAACTTCCCAATCTGTGATATGGAATGAGGCTTTCATTTTTCATCCAGAACTAGAAACAATGCAAAAAATAAAACACACAAAACATAAGGAGGAGAAAAAAAATCATTTTCTAATGCCCAACAACATGAGAAATAATAAAGGTGGAAACAAATACTATTTAAGATGAATTCTAATTGGGAAGCCAAAGGAAGAAAGGTTGCGGATTTCAATAAACTTCATATTGATTATATTGAAAAGTAGTTGCCCTTCCTTTAAGGAATTTCAGGTATAGAATGAGATTGCAAAGTCAACACTTCCCCATTTTTTGGTCACTATATATTTGTTTCCATGAAACAAACAAACAAACAAAAAAAACCTCCTTTATGTTAAAAATATGTGTCATAAATTCTTAGGAGGAAGGTTTACAAAAAATTAAAAAGTGCATCTGTCTGCAGTATGTGAAAAAAGTATATTTTCACTGGCAAATTTCATGAACATTGTAAAGGGAGAGAATCCGTCTTTGACTGAAAATAGGCATAAAGCAATTCACTTACATAGAATCGAGACTTTTGAAATGTAAAATATATTTTAGCAACATTTTTTCTTTAACTGCTGGGAAATTCAGAAGGAAACAAATGCAGTTAGAACAGAAGTCTTGCCTCGTACCAATTAATGATACTATTTGGGCATGAAAGGAGGTACTAGGCAGCCCAGATTCTTACCAAGAGATTCTATATATATATATATTTTTAATGTTTCCCTAGTTGCATGTATATGTTTAAAATTTTGTAGATTATAAAAGTGAATAAAATATCAGCAAAGATAATACTTTACGCATTTTTTTTTTCTTTAGCAACTCCTTTCAAATAGACTTAAATCCAAGAGGTGCTCCCTTCTATCTATGATAAATAGAAATAAAATCTCATGGAACTTTATTTATGCCCATAGGGTAATTCTCCTATTATATTGCGTTACAAAATATACATAAACAAGGAGAGCTAGCACCAAAAGTTAATGCCAGAAACACAGCAAAATTGCTATAAAGACCTGTTTGTAAGAAAGTTTCTCAGTGCCCTCTTTTGTTTAGTTAGTATTTTGAATGATGAAAAATGCCTGGAACATTTGATCATCATCCCACCTAGTCAAATTTCTAAAGGAATGACTGAGGTTGAGCGATGGTCTTGAGATACAAACGGGAGAGCAGTGATGGGTTCTGAACACCCAGGTGCTTCTCTAGGACTGACTTCTGTGGAACATACGAATGTTATTTTTCTTGTAAAAAGTCAAATGCAAGGCACCACGCAGCATGTATTGGCCAGAACGGGTAGAAACAGACGGTGGCTTCTCTGGCTCCGAGGGCTGTGTCCGTCTGCACACAACATCCTCACTTGGCTACGTGTTTGGAGTCATAGCTGTGGGGGAAACCAGCAACGCAACTGTGGGACCCAGCTCAAAGTCCAACAGAACAGGCTAGAGATTGCACAAGATCCAAGGAAAGGCTTTGGGAGCAATGATAAACGTGGAATAAAACACTGAGGAGAAATCCAATTGCAAATTAATTCAGGAAAACAAACAAACAAAACCTCCCAACTCTTAGGATCAGAATTTCTTACGCCATCTTTGACATTGCAGGCAGGTTCTCAGGATAAAATAATGGAGATTAATTTCTAACTTTTGACCATGAATTTCCCAATAAAATGTAATTATTATGAGTTCAGTGCTGATTTCGAAACCTGAAATACTGGGAGCTCCAAAGCTATAGACTTTGTAAGACTCAGAGGACTAGTCCTGATTACATTAAATAGAACAATGTTCTCCTTTAAAATAATCAGAAAATCTTTGTTTTCTTCTTCTTCTTTTCAGAATTAGAACTATCTTGCATGATTTCCTTGCACACTGATAGTCTAATGTTTTGGGGAGAGGCTAGCATTTTGTCACTCATTTAGAAACGAGTGACAAGAAAGAAATAAATTTGCTGCCAAGAAATGGTTAGTCATTTCAGATTTGTTTCTAAGTAAATTTCTGTGTATGCAATATATATTTGGTATCATAGCAATCTTTATGTTATGCATATGCTGTTTTGATGCATGCATTCATTCTACAGCAAATAAAAACTGAAATACTGGTTTCTTTCTGGTATTTCATGGGTCCTTTGTGCTTGTAAATTTAAATGTTCTGATGATTGATTAGTTATAACATGTTATAGAATTATATAACATATATAAATAATATGAATACATGGGTAGCAAGAGAATTTCCAAACATACTTATTTAAAATGGAGAGAAAATATTTTATTGGGAGACATGCTACTCTTTAGGCAAGTGTACAACATAGCTCTACTTATTTATTATTTAATTATACTTGTATGATGCACACACATGGGATATATATAACAGAACCTCAACACAAAGCATTTTGGTGTCATTCCATGTTGAACAAAGTACACAGAGCACTCGTTCTTTAGGAGACAAATGTGAAATGACTGTAGTTGGCAACAGTGTGTAATTTGTTCCTCACACTCATACTTCTATGGAAACAAGAGAATAAATAGATTACTAAACATGCAAATTGGCTAGGTGTTTTTGTACAATAACATGGCTATGCTCAACACTATAAAAGGTTTAGAAGATATATTTCAAGAAGAGAGATCTATTCACAATTAAAAGATGATTTAAAAGATACTAGTTAATGAAATTCTGTGTGTGTGCGCGTGTGTTTGTACTTCATGTTACTTATGATGATGTATATACCTTACGATAACAAAAACCTAAAAGAAATAAAAGTCAAACAATTCTTCCCCACAACAGCCCTCTTCTAACAATACATAAGCAGAACTGGGTTTGGGAATCTTCTCATCTGGCTAAATTACCATATTTATTTAACTTTAGTCAGGAAGACACAATACAAACAACAACTGGAACTATGTAAAATGTAAAGGTGTTTTTCCTATCTAAAAGTGTGATCTGTTGAAAATCTTATACTCAGAATTCCATTCGGCAAAATGCAAGCTAAAATCTTCCCTTTCTAAAAACGTTTATTCCCAGTACCTGCCGCAGCCTCAGAATATTCACAAAATAAATGGACAGAAGGTGGAACAAACATAACATTACCTGAGAAGATCATGTTGCTTTAGGCTGTGTAACCTTTAATGTTGCATCCCTCAGACCAGCCCAGAAGTTGCTGACGATTAAATTACCAGAAAGTGGAGTTCATTTTGAGGGCAAGAACAAGAACTGGTATACAGGGATTTTTATGCATGGCTTAAAAATTGCATTAAGTTTATAGAGAAGGCTTGACAAGTTTTTTTCACCGGGGAAGAAGACTAAATTCCAGTCTCTCATACTTCTAAAAGAGGAAGAAAAAAAGATCTAGCCTTCTATTTTTTAATATAACCCTATATCTTCAGAATGATTGATTTTTAAAATTAGTACCTATGAAGTAACAGTTATAATTATATATTTATTATATATATTTACAGAAACTCACAAATATTTACAGGAACACACATGCACATATGAAAATATTTAGGTGTGATGCTACAACGTCTCCTAACTTTTCTTCTAACTTATGTGAGAAACTAACTCTCAATGTCTGTATTTCTCCATATAGAAGATTTTAGAAAAGCAGTCAGGACTCAAAAGATTAAGTAGCAAACTGAATTTCTTGACAAATCCAAGTCTTCATAGCCCAGATTGTTTCATTAAATTTAACATACATGTATGCAATATCCTAAAAAATCATCTATACAGAGAGGTATACAATTTGGATGCACAATCACATGCTACATGAGTAAAACTCATTATGAACACTGTTAGATATTTTATTTCTAGGTTGTTGGGCTATTTTGCTCATTAACCTTACTCCATCATCATCTTCATGCAAGAAAAGCCGTCTCTCTGTGGAGTGCGGCAGAGCTACCGGGCGCTATATCCTGAGAATTAGCATGGTTCCACTACTGAAAAGAAGTAACATTTTAAGAAGAGACTATTTTTAAATATTGGAAATAAAACTCTAGGATTTTTTTTTAAGTGATGAAGATTTATCTTGCTTCAGTATAGATAATCTTACAACCTGAGGAGCAGGAAAAAAAAAAAAAACTTATAAAGTACATGATTGTACTTCATAACAGCTACAGATAGACTAAGGAGGGACAAAAATTAGAGAAGGGGAGTAGGAGTCTTTCTCTCTCTCCTTCCACTTATTTATCTTTTCAGGATATCATCATTTTCATTATCTAAACACTCATGACAATTTTCAGTTACCTGAAATTTATTTTCCCTAAATTAAATATAACAATGTATTGTTAATCAAGAAAAAAAGCAAAACAAAAAACCTAAAAACCCAGAACACTACCCCAAACAACAAGCAAACAAAAGGATGCTTATTTTAGACACTACGAGTTAATATAAAGCAAGAGTAACAGGAGGTGACAAAGAGGCATCTTCTACATTATAACCACATTTTTAGCCCTTAGCACCACCCTGGTCAGTTCAGATTCATGACCACAACTAGGCAATAGCTCCTAGCAGTTAACATTTAGAGCACTCATTATAAAGAGGAACAATTTATTTTTAAATAGAAACTGTCTGACTCACGGTCATTCAATTAAACTTCATCAAGACAAAGTAATCTGCTCTGGGATAG
Organism: Tinamus guttatus; assembly: GCF_000705375.1. Next base: position 10,887 of record NW_010586846.1, on the reverse strand, counting down.
CAGTTTCCCACATTAGCCATCCAGAAACCCTTTCTTTAGTTCAGGTACATGCACTTCTGCTCACTTCAAAACCATTAATTCATCTTCTTTTTTAATGAAGGTGCTTATTTTCCCCCAATCTGAGATAACAGCACACGCTGCATTGATGCATGCTTTGTTGCAACCCCAGGTTTGTTCAGTTCGGGGTCACCGCGAGCGACAGGTTCGTAGGTGGCTCCAGCGGCCGCGTGCCAGCGGCGACCGCGCAGGCCGCCCGTGCGCTAATGCAGCGTGGCACCGCGAGGAGCGCGCCGCCACAGACACAGCCGCACGCACTCGGCTTGACCTTTATTCAGACGTCACTTGGAATATCACTGCGGATCACGGGAATAAATCACCTTCTGACTGCTCTGTGAAGCGCTGTAGGCTAAAACTGGAACTTCCTCAGATTCCCCTCGTGTCAACCCTCAGCTTCAGCAACGCAGTAAGCGGCTGGCAGCGCGCTCGTTGCCACGCTAGTTGTTGCAGTTGCCCTGTGATAATGCAGTTGCGCTGTGATAAAGGATGTAAATCCAGAGGAAAGCTGGAGCTTCCCAGTCCATGCCTGCTTTCATTATAAGTCTCTCCTAAGCCTCTGCAGAGAATATCCCATCCCAGGTACAGGACATGCTCCTCGAAGGGCTTTTGCTGCAAACAGAAGGGCAGAGCCCTCTCCAGGGCAGGCGAGAAGGCTCCCTCTGACTGGGGGACAGATGCAGCCCTCCTGAGAGGGCAGCAGCACAGAGCTGGGAGCAGCTGAGATGTTCAGCTGAGTTTTTAAGACCTCCATGCTGCTGCACTCGGATGTGCTGTTAATTGTTATCACCTGAGTCCGTACACACACTTGGTCTTCAGGCAGACAAGCACAAGGTTGCTGTGAGCGGCCTGACTGGGCCAAACCAGCACCAACCGTGAGGCCAAGGGGCAGCTGCAGGCATGGCCGAGCTACAACGCCCAGCATGGGGCAGCGCGTAGGAGCCTCGGCCCACAGCCTGCCCAGAGCCATGGCCGCCACCCGCAGCCCACCCGCACCGCAGACCCTCCGAGCGGCCACCTGTGGAGGCCAACACTGCCGCCCGGGCTGAAGGAAAACATCCATTTCGATGATGTGTCTCCTCCTCTTTTAAAGAGCTAGTTATCTCTATAACAGTGGGAAAAAAAAAAAAAAAGAAGGAAGAAAACGGCTTTTCTATTTACTGCCTGTGAAAGCAGTGAAAAGCAGCAGGCCCACCTGCAAGTGGCTTTGTGTCATTGCAGAGCTTCAAGCCTCTGCAAAGTAAAGACCAGAGGAAAACGATCCTGCTTCCCTCGTTAAACTGGGGCTCTTACTTGGCCAGAAACTTGCCAGGAAAAAATAAATTAGTAGCTTACACACCTTGAAGAGAAAGAAAGGCCCAATGTTAAGTCTAGCTACAGAAAAAAATAAGTTTTTATTTACTCTTTCCTACCGTCTTATCTCCTTTGGCAACTGGGCGTTAATTCGGCTCTAACAACAGTGGGTCAGGAGGGCAGCGAGGGTATTTGTTTCAATCATCTTAGCTCCCTGAGCCCTACATTAATGCTTCTAGAGAACATTTCTATTGTGATTCAAATTTATAAACATCTCATTATCATATTAAATTTTCATGTTTGCTACTTGTTAGCCTGCTTTCCAATAGAAAAAAAAGGTTTCTCTTGCTTGTGGCTTGGCGTGGTGCAGCTGTGAAGCACTGACTTACAGGCATGTCAACTTGGAATACCTTACATAATACGAGGCCTACTGAGTAAAGAATTACTCATTGTTTTAAAAATACATCCTTTTATTTATTTATTTTTTAGAAGTCTCTGCATTCAGAAAAAAACAACCCTTATCTAAGCATGCAGAGGTTAGCAATGTCAGCTCACATTTATTTAAAAAAAAACTGGCTGAATAAATCTATATAAACGGTTTTATGAAAGTGTTACATAATAAGCTGGCATATTCCCCTCTCTTCCAGAGGGAAATTGCTGTATTAATGCTCACACTAAGAACAGCATGGTTGTAATACTAGGGATAGAATTGTATTTATGAGTTATGTCATTATTCAGGTATAAAACCTGGGTATTTACAGCATGCCTGTGCTTCAAGCTATCTTGGAAATTAGTAGGCTTCAATTATTAATACAATTGCATATATTGTGAACAGCATTCAGTGCGATACATTGACATTGTGCAAAACAGGCACAGCGGTAAAATCAAATACATGACAAATTTAAGAAAAACTATAAGAAATGTTGATCTACAATAACCACTTAAAAGTACCATTCTAAACCAATCCTAGCTATAAAATATATATATAATTTGTAAATAATTTAAGCACAGCCTGAATAACATGCGTGGAAGAATTAAAAAAAAGATATATATACCACTAGAATTCAAAGGTATGATACACCAAAGAGTTACATGGTAACATCTCGAAGTTGGCATCACAAAAGTAAGTGCAAGTGTCTCCTCCTGTGACTGCCTAATGTCCCAGTAAGGAAGCCACAGTCATTTCCATGTAAAGACTGACAAGCTGACTGAAGCTTTTCTTTTAACAAGACTGTTGTTGTAGGAGGTAACAGCAACACTCAGAGCCACTATCATGTTTCTGCTGCCTGACACTCTTCCAGGCTCTGGGACTTTGGAAGAGGAGAGCAGGTAGCTGCTCTTTCATTACCAAACACGCAGCTGGCAGCCCCGAGAAGGAAGTCAGGCTTTCATCTACCTGCACATTTACCACGGTCTTTGCAGTGACAATTCTGATTGCCATTAAAATACCACATAGCCATAAAGGAGGTTTTCTAATCTAGGCAAAATAATGAACAAAAAGATAACACTGATATTGCAAAATATTTTCACCAGCCTTAGACCTCTGGAAAAGTCAATAATGTGTGCGGTAGTCTGGATCAAGAGGGGTTAGAGTGGCTGCGGAGAAAACAGCAATGAAGCCAAAAGATGAAACAAAAGCATAAGCAGCAGGTTGGCTGGGAATTTAGTTACAGAGGGAAATATAATGGAAGAGAAACAGCCTCCTGGGAGGTGATCAGATTGCAAATCCTGAACAACACAAAGACAACACGTGGCATCAGACACAAGGGCAGTGATCAGTATCAGCAAGCCCATCCAAGCCACTGTTCCAAGATGACACTACCAGTTTGTCAGCCCCTATTTAGAAACAACCAAGGAAAAATTATTACAATTAACCGTGCAATAAAAAAAATAAGAAAAAAAAACTTATCAACTACATTCTTGAACAAATTTATGAGGAATAAATCAGTGAGAGCAATCCATTTGAGCTAGGATCCAGAAGTTAACCTAGAGTCTTAAAATGGTTGGGGTCGATCTCAGAAATTTTTCACTTGTGCCAGAATCTACACCAAAATCCTGGTTAGACAAATCACCTCCTTGAACACAAAGTCAGGTTTTATAAAGGAGAAAACTTGAAGGTTGGTATCGCAGTAGTTTGGGCTTTTTTTTTTTCCTCCTTTCTATACCTAAAGGCAGCATCTATTGAAATTACAATAACCTAGAAGAAAAAAAAAACTCACAGAAGCTTCCAGACCAAATCCCTCCAGAGAACATGTTTGTATAAATACAGAATTAACAGACTAAAGGAAAGTTATGGATTTCAGTAAATGCATTGGTTTCAATGAATAGCAGGTGACTCTCGAACTCAGAAGGAGGCACAAAAACATAAAATTGCATTTCTTTAGCTATAAGGATGGCTTACAATATTTTAACAAGCTAAGCCTAAATAAAAGGTGTCATTAAATGTGCCTACAAATGAACAAAAGGATGTTCATGAACTTGGTTGTTACCATTGAAAATAGAAAAGTCTATAGAATAAACTTCTTTGTAACACTGGGTAAGAGAATATGTGCCATACCTTATGACACATGGTCTTCAAGCAGTAGTAATATAGTACTCCCATGTTTATCATCCTTATATATGCACCTGAACTAGTATACTGCACTACAAAAAAAAGATTCAAAAATTTGAGACTAGCAATATAATAAACACGTTTGAATAAAAAAGAGAATAGACTTGGAAAAGAAAGGTCATAAAATGATGTGACTGCTATCTACAAATAACTGAGGGGTGTCTAGAAAAAGATGCAAGCCCAGGTAAGATGCCTTATCTGTAAGCAGTAGTGGGACTTTGTTTACAGAGAGAACCATTAGCCTTGACCAAGACCAAAGGTGATTAGAGTTAGGCTAAGGATGATAAAGGGTGCAGCTTGGGAAGTGTTAACGGTGGAATGGTCATGTACAGAGCACTTTAACCCAAGGCCACTGCAGAAAAGAAAATGGAGCATGCCCACTATGATTTAACAAATATAAGACAAGAGATTTGCTGGTAATAGAGTTGAATGGTATCTATTTTTTCCTGATTATATTACATTTCAGAGTGCAAAGAGTAAATCAAGATATAGGCCCATTTCCCTCTCGCCTATCCTCCACCCCAGATAGAGCCAAAAACCTTTGAAAATAAGGTTCATATGACTATGAAGCTACTATTGTATGTTATATTACATGAATACAATATGTGATTTAATGAAAGAGTTGGCCACATAGAATAGCTGAGGGGAAGCCTCACAGCTAGACTAATGACATCTGTTCAGATAGGAAAAAACAGGACATTCTCCTCCTGAGTCACCAGATCTCCCAAGGGATTACATGGGATTCAGCAGATACCATGGTCATTCAAGAGTAGCCTCTCCTGTGCTTCTGTGCTGGTCTGTTGCCTTTTAGGCTCTTAGGCATCTTCTGGGTAGTGTGGGGCAAAATGGGACAGGCTACCAGGGCCTCTACCAGCATTCCAGCCTCTCCCAACTGCAGACAGAATTCCAGAGCACAAAGGAGCATGGATTAACTTCTACTTTGTACTTGACAATGGAAGGACTAATCAGTATTTCTCCTTTCTCTAGACTCTGCTGGTTAGGAAAGTTATAAGAGGGCATGGGAAAAACTGGTGTTAGCATCTGAGGAAGCCTATTGCAGTTGTGCTGTCCATAACATCTAAGCAAAGATAGTGCAGATTCATCCTTTTTTTTTTTTTTTTTTTTAAGCAGACTGTCAATGCTGAACTTAGTAACTCTGCAAAGATAAAAAAATGATCACCATGTTTTGAGGTTTATTTCTCGTGGCATTAATCTTTTCTCACCTAGTATTCAAAGCTACTGCCATAGCAATATTCATACTATTCCATGTAGTGATAAAAGAAGAAACTCACAAAAGACTATGCATACTTAATAAAATTAATCCATCATTGTTGAATCTAAGGAGAGATGGAGTTTAGCCCTAATCCTAAATGTCTTCATGAACACCTGCACCTGAACCAACTTCTGCAATTCAGACCCATTTCTGGTTCTTGTGCATGAAAATAATTATACAATATGTCTCCCTCTTTCATAGAGAAAATATTCACAGCCATTAAAGATGAATCTGTTTTCTCACTGTAAGTCAAGCAGCATGAGTCAGATCCTTTCCTCATCCCCAAAACCATCTCTGCGCAGGAGCACAATAGTCTCTGATCACTTTTTTTTTATGCTATTTAATTTGCTGCCTATTGCTTAAGGGATGGCAAACCTGATTAGCAGATCAGGTTTATCTGGATTCCAGAGCAGAGATGCCATAACCATGCTGGCCTGCTCTACTAAGCAAAAGGCCCAACATAGAAAAAGAAATAATGTAAATTTGTTCCCAGTATATTCCATATTACTCCTGTGAGCTAGTGAATTGCTGCAGCAGACACTGCAATTAAGACACTGCAATTAACTTGATTAGGTTGTTACACTAGTTAGCACTTTCAAATCCTAGTTATAAGTTATTAGGAAAAATAGCTAATTTTGTACTACACTAAATGGCTGATAGATCTATTGTATGAATAAGTATATAGAGAATATCACAAGTCAAAGAGTATTACAAAAATCTACCACAGCCAATGGCTCTGAAGACATTAACGCTTATGGAACTTAAACTTTTTTGTGCAAGTGGAAAGACCTTTGGTAAATACCGATTTAGTCTCACAAAATCGGCTGTAGATTTTCTAAGTGAATAGCTCTGCCTAAAAGAAAAACACTTTTAAAAGAATAACTTAGACAAATAAAAACTTGCAATTTTTATGTTGCTAATTAAAAAGATTTTAAATTAAAGTCTTAATGAACACTGGAATGGTGTTAGGTGAACAGGTCATCTACAATACTGTAATATTAACTTAATCATTCATTTGCCTTTGTTCTTCAATGAGACATGTTTTTCGAATGAAAAGAAAAAAACAAATCAGTGAATAAGCAAGATCTGAGCCATGAAAATATAATTCTCCCACTTAAAACACCATAAATAATCTGTAAAACTGTAAACGGCTTTATGCAAACAACTAGTAATGAATTTTGTGGCTCTTCTGCCACCATCCATAGGCACATTTTGCAGAAATTTTGAACAAACAACGAGAAATTGAACCACTGGAGCTGTATAAAACTTGTGTTTCCACTCGCAAAAAAGAAATCACTTTTTTTTTTGGTTTGTTTTAGATTTATTTTTTTTATTCTACTTTTTTTTTTTAAAGAAAAAACCTTAATGAATCATGCTAAATTGTGAATTTGAAAAGTTTCCAATATTAAACAAACACAAACAAAAAAAAATCAGAATTAACTTCATTAACTTCATAAATTTGCACGTGTGAATGCTTATACATTTTTCACTGAGAAAATTTTTAGTATTCAGGTCAGATTTGCCACTGTGTGAAATTCATCCAAAATGGTCAATGGGGAAAAATGACAAGTGCTTTATGATAACTGCTCCATTTTCATTATGCATAATGGACACTATTTCCAAAAGTAGGCATCTTGGCAAATGCCTTTCCTGTCTCAATTCTCCATCCCCAAGGGGCAGTTTTCTGATTCAGGATTAAGTGCATAGAAAGCTGATGCTTTAATTCTAAGCAGTTTCTCATTTAGTCAATAATATTCTGGGCTGCTATATGTTGAAAATATGAAAACTTTTCAAATTTGAGACATTTCCTTAGCAAATATTTCTTTTGCAGGTGATCTGGGAGATTCATGAAAGCAGGTGAAGTTAGGTTCCATACAGCTCTTGCTAGAACATCAGCTATAGCCATCATTTTGGATTTGTTCCTTTGCAGACAGGTTAGACACAATTAACTCTACATTCTGATTGAGAAAACAAAATCTGAATAATCCTAACTCCATATTCAACATGAATTTACATTTTAAAGCTCTGTCAGAATTCAAAGTCTGCTTTGGCCACTAGGCAAACCTCCAAATATATTCTCATTTCGATTTACCTTATTGACATCCATTCGCAACTTCTCATTGTTGGCACTGGCAGCTTTTTCTGCTGCTTTCTTTTGACGCTGAGGTCCCCTGCCAAAGAAGATGTAGTTGACCAAAGCATACTCCAGCAGAGCCATGAAAACGAACACGAAACAGCCCATAAGGTACATGTCGATGGCTTTCACATAGGGAATTTTGGGAAGAGTCTCTCGAAGATGGGTATTAATGGTTGTCATCGTGAGCACGGTTGTGATTCCTGGAAAAAGAATGACAACTCTATTAATTGAATTCATGTTAATTTTCTAACTTTCAGCTTGCAATATTCAAACGCTAGCCCTGTAAAAAGTTCTAGGAGATAGGGAATTATTTTTCCACCAGAAAAGAATACATCTGTCCATATCTCCCCCCACCCTCCTTGTCTTTTTGGAAGGCAAAAAATTACACGCCTAATGAATTGTGCTCATGCAGACAGAAATTGCATCTTTCAAGTATATTTTCTAAGTGGTTACCTGCAACCTTCTCTAAGCATACGAGGCTTGAGAGCCTTCCTTTCCCTCAGCACTCTTACACTGCCTTCAGACTTAAAGGGAAACACCACATAAAAAAAAGTCTGGTCGAAGTCAAGCAGTCTTATAAAAAGCTAAACTGTAAAATTCTCAACCATCTCTTTTATGGCAATTCACCCATTTTATCCATAATAAAGATGTACTGCCAGGAATCAGCCTGATTTATGCAAAGTTTTGCAATAGATGCTTATATTTATTTTTGTAACATGCTTAGATCCTCTGATGAGAGGCAGAGTATAAACACACACACATGGGAATAGTGATGAGATATAAAATACTACTCTAGAGATTAATTAGGGAAGTGGTTTTGCTTTTAGAATCTAAGATAACAGAATGGAAAGGAAAACTTCTCCTTATACTTAAGGAAAAATTAGTTATATAACCCCAGTAAAACTTTAATCCATATACATACAGCATAATACAGTGCTGAATGTGTATTCTGGCCTGCTCTGAGCAAAAGCAAAGTAAACGCATTCTCTTTAGATGAAGAACAGGCAATAAAACAACAACAGAAAATGCTGAGACAATTAGGCTAATTCTGGTTACAATGATTATACAGTTAGCTAATTCAGACATGAAATCACTTCAATTTTTATTTAAATTGTGATGATTTAAATGCTGATTCAAATAGTACAAAGCTTAACAAGCTAGACATAAAAAGATCTAACAGATTTATTTTTCAAATCATGCACTATCCACTAACCCAGAAGCAAGAAAAAGCATTCAGCTAACACACACTGCATGAGATGTGTAAAAATGCCTACCTAAAGCAACTCTTGCAGCTGAAGCATCATAATTAATCCAGAAGGAAACCCAGGACAGGATAGTGATCAGAATAGAAGGCATGTAGGTCTGCAGAATGAAGTAACCAATGTTTCTCTTAAGTTTAAAGCTGAGAGACAGCCTTGGGTAGGCACCTAAAAGAGAATATTTGGTATGGCCATAATTTACTTGTATGAAGCCTGAAAACATTTTCTTGTCATTTCAGTTTTATTGTTTCATGCCACACAGAGTAAATAGAGTCAGAAGATCCAGGATAATCAGACGCAGAATTTCTAATAAGAGCTGGGATTAAACGGTCTCTTATTCTAAGGGTACGATGCTGCTGCTAGGGCCACATCTGCTGATAATCATAATATTCCACAATCAACAGCCAAAATATATTCCAGAGCATCAAAGCACACACAGGCTTCTTCCCTTACTAGCTGTGGTTAGACCTCCTTCACTAGCCTCCTCTTCAGGCAATGCAACGTTTCCCTTTCAGCTCTGGACAGGAGAAACCTTTTGGAGTACCAAACACTCATGGAACAGGTGCCTGGAGATGACTATGTATTCAAGTCCCATTTCTGCTCCTTTTCTTTTTTTTTTTTTTTTTTTTTAAAGAATTCAGCCTGCATATTCCCCCCTCCAAAGATAATTTATATCTACAGCTAAAAGGTAAGCCTTGGGGTCTTTTTAAACTCTGAATTATTTTGTAAAATTTAAATTCTAGCAGTTTTCTAGAGTAAGTAGAGAACATCAGATAGTAACAGCCTAACTCTTTTCTTTCTTGTATCATTCAGTGATAAAGTGATAAAAAAAAAAAAAAAAAAGAAATCCAACCTTGTTTTCTACCCCTCACACAGCACCTTCTCAGTTTTCAGACAGTCATATGCTTCCTAGCATGGGCAATTACAAACCCTGTTCAACCAGGATTTGATATCTCCTCTAGTGAAGGCAAAACAGTTAAGCCAAGACCTTCACAGCTGGGCACAAAGAACAACTGGAAGTAGTGAAGGAAAGACTTCATACACGTTGGATTATTTCTTGTTGGAATTAGGACACTGAAGCACACAACTGTTTCACTCAGTTTTCAGAGGAAAACAGATAATATGTCCTATTGCGACGAGCCTTAACATGACCAACTACTGTATCCTGTTAATGAGTGATGCCTTATATACTGTGAAAGCTGTAATAACAGCTCCTCCTAAAATTCACAGTTACTGCTCCAATTTATTCCTGTTTCTGAAATTTTTCCTCATTGAGGATTAACCTATTTCTAAAACTCTTCCCAGTCAGTTCCCTTTCCAACATCCCCTCCACAAACCTGTAGAGAATACAACATTCTTGGTGATAAGCTTGTAGTCTACAATGGAGAACTGAGGCAGTTCGATCTTTGTCACTCCTGTGACTGCATTATCACCCCCACGCCAGTAAAATTCAATGTCATCTGTTGTATAACCATCTATAAAGACAGAAGTAAAGAGTTAAGATGCACATCAGGTCATTCACAATATCCAGTGAACTTATGCAGAAAACTTCATATATAGTTCTAGAAATTAATAATAGATATGTATACATACTCATGTAATTCAAATGTCATTTCCATGTCAATGTTTTTATACACTAATACATTCATAAAGCCAACTTCCAAAACAAAATTATGATTACCCGCAACCCAGATGTAAACAGCAGCTTTCCATGTGACATTTTAAGGTAATTACGGATCCCACAGCTGGATAAACCATGTGTGCTGGCAGCAATTTCTGCATCAGGGCAGTAACGTGCAGCCTCACTGCTGTCTGTGGCCCAGAGTAAGAAAGAGGAGGGAGTAGAACAGGTAGTATGCAAGTTCCGTGCACAGTATCTTCGGGTATTTGCTCTGTATGCAAAGTAGTTCATAATCAGCCTGTCTTTGAAAAGGACACCGACTCTGTTTCCGTCCCCTATGATTTTACTTACAAAACAGGATCATTGCTTTTTTGAAAAGGTTTGAATGGAATAAAAACCAGTCACATTTAGGGAGGGACTCAGGAGAAGTATCTATAGCTCTTACTGCACAGCTAAAAAAAAAAAAAAAGTCTTTATCATGCGACAGCCATCACTCAGGGTAGCAAAAATAAAAACAATAATAATTTTTTTTAAAAAAGGTAGCACTAGATCAGAGTCTGAAAGCATATTATTTCATGTACATGAAATAAGAATACAGGATATCCAAGCAGCAGCCAAGTTGCATACTCTACAGTTAAA
>NW_010586845.1:73788-95626 GCF_000705375.1 Tinamus guttatus | reverse complement strand
CAGTGACGCCCCTCATCAGATTTATTCCATTTTATTTGTACCATCATTACTGGATGTCCACAGGCAGCCAGAGGACAAGTTTGTTTCACCAAGAAAACACAGCATAGCCAAACCAAGAGCCAGGCTGGCTGCTGCTCCGGTCAAAACATTCCCATGAAAATTTCAGTTTTGGCAACACCTGTCTCTTGGGGAGCCTGTTCTCCCTTTTACAAACTCTTTGCCTTGGAGACGGGGGAGGAAACAGTGTTTAAAATCCCCTATTTGCATGCGTACAAGTCAGAACAGAAACTACAACTGTTGCGCTTGGCAATTTCCTTTAATTTTATGTTAAAGGATTCGAACCGTTCTTAAAAGCAGAGCATTTATGGAACATAACACTTGTTTTGGAGTGAAATAAAACATTTGTTTTGACACAAAAGAGCCTTCTCCTTCCCTTTCACTGATTGATTTCCAAACTTTTTTATTTCACTTCAAAAAAATGTTTATTTTATCTTGAGTTGCTAGAGAACAAAACAATTATTCACCCTGCTCTAGATAAACCATGCACACCTGAATAAAAACCTACATTAGTTCCTTCTGCCATAAACTGCTACTTGGTGAAAAGTAGAACATAGCAGGAACATTAACTTATTCACTGCCTTTCTTTGTCTTGTTTTTCACTCAAAAATTCAAGTGTAACAGCTTGGATCTTGGTACAATCCTAGAGCAGTTACACTCCTTCCATGTTGTTATACTACCATCTACTGATAAAAGGATGCTACTTCTCCCAGATTTTATCTGCTGTCTTCGTCACCTTGGTGCAACAAGCAATATTTCGACTTGATCTGAGCTTGAAAATGAGCATTAATTGCTACTTTAAGCCTTATCACCTGAATACTCTTTGCAACAATATGAATATACTTATAGAATAACTGGCTGTGCTGCAGAGCTCTCTCAGAAAATAAGCTTTGGGGAAGTTCCCTTTGTTACTTTTATTTTTTTCCCCAAGTGAAAAATGCCAAAAGATGGGAAATCAACACAAAAAGCCTTTTGGCATCTAGAAGGATATGGTGGTCTTTCACTCAAGTGAAGGAACATTAAATTGCTCATTTAAAGTAACCTAAAAAAAGCACTTATGTTAAAAAAAAAAAAAAAAGTTTAGTCCTACAAAACATCGATTGCTCCCTGTTATTGACAGAAGGCGAGAGAGTAGCTGGGCTTTTTGCAGAGCTCTCCAGGGGGTGCTGAGCACTTCCCGGGTGCGGGTCCTGGTCAACACCTGGGAAAGGAGCCTCAGCTGGAATTACTGCTCTGTTGGCAAAAGGAATTGGGAATAGGGAGAAAAACTGAGGGCTCTCTGCAAGGTCTCCAGATGAAACAGTTGTAAGTGTCACTTAATTTCATATTCTCTGCCCTTCTCAGATATACTGAAAATAGGAAGAGCAGCAAGCACTTTTTATTTTAATCAGCACGCTACAGCGATTTGGGGCTAATTAGAAGTTAGTAATTAAGAAAAGGCTGTGCGCTGATGGATGTTTTTACAGGTTACATTGTTGATTCTAGAAATGACTGCTCACCTTTAGGTATTGTCAGTCAGATTAGTTTAGCTGGGAAGAAATTAAATGTCAATTTTATCTTGCATTATCACTGCTCTTTAATCAACGTCAATTCATCGCTTCCTCCTATCATTGCTCCATCAAACACTGACCTGGAAATCTGACACTGAGCTTTCCAACACCAGCTCAGCTAATTAAGAACTTTGTTATTCCACCTTCCATCTTTTTAAGAGAAGTAAGAGAAGTGCCAGAAAGACTCTTGCTTTCATGTGGAAAAGCATCAGCAGGAGGTTAATAATAATTACTAAAATGCCTGGCAACTCAGGCTACGCCACGACTCAGCCCAGCCTATAGTCCCATAGATGCAGAAAGGTAAAAGATAAGAAAGGTCTGGCCCTTAATTCCAGGAATTAAGGAATAGGATTTTGTACTATGAAAGAAAACAGCTCCTTACGTTCAGACTAGAAGAATCACGCCAAATTGTCCTGTAACTTGGAGAGGTGCTAGCAGTTACCTGGTGACTGACCATACCCTCATTGAGTCATTGGGTGTGCTACAGAGCAGCAGGAGTTGCTCTCAGAGCCTTTCCAAAGGAGTCCAACACAGACAGCACAGGCTATCGTCAAGGGACTGAGAGCAGAGAGGTTTACTGGACTTCCTTACATGTAAACACACGCCAAGGAGATTGCTGAACGCTGTATGCTATGAATCCTACAGACCTAAGCACTAGGATCCCAGTATTCTGGGGACTACACAAAATGACAGCCCTAGTCTCAAAGAGCTCACAGTCCAAACATGAAAAATAGCAATATCATATGGAGGCAGCCTGTCATGGTGCATGAACAGTGGAGAAAAAGGAAGAGCAACAAAGAATTCTTGGTGAGTCGGCCTCATTGCTCCCTTTAAACAAGAGAGTGAGGGAGAAAGCATTGGTCAAGTATTACAAAAATAGGTATTTTTGAAGATATTCATCACCTTTTTTCAGAGTCCATGGGGAACTCATAAGGGCAGATGCTGCAAAGGTGCTTGCTAGAAAACTTCACTGGCAAAGAATCAATCAGCTGTGGCCCATCAGAAGCGGGCCTAGATTTGTCAATACCCTGTACGAGTGATCAGCAGGATGGATGTGTGCTGTGAAGGCTCTTCGATAAAGAGACGGTTGGGACTAGTGACGAGGCCTCAAAAGGCAGAAGCAGGTCAGAGCTCCGTGCATGTGGAATCCTATGGGACAGCAAAAGTAGGAATTCCTGGCCAGGACATTTATTTTCAGCTGTGCTTTTGGAGGATAAATCTTAGATGCATTTTCTGAGCATAAGCAGGAGGTGCACGAGGCACATATTTGGCTCATATCAGTGTGCTTTCTTATTCAAAAGCAAACAGTGTCAAGAGACTTAAATTTGGTTGGTCTAACTGCTCAGAGGAGGGGGGACAACAGCACATACACTCGGTATGCACTGTTGCTGATATTGTCTCACCTCGAAGACCTGTAGACCTAACACTTCAAACAGGGTCTGAAAGCTTTCACAGGATTACGCCATGAAAGACTTCCCCCTATTGCAAGACTAAAGAATTAGAGCTCTGGATGGATTTCAACGGCTGGATTTTAATTGTAAGATGGGGAAAAGATATATATTTTACTATTTTCTTATTTCCTTTCCAAAGGCCAGCCCTTCTTCTAAGTATTTAGGTTCTTAAGTGAAAAAACTGTCACTGAAGAAATGATGCTTCTTGGAGCGCTCTCCTACTTCCGAAACAGGTCTGTGCGGCAGCTCTGCCCCAACCCAGGCCTCATCCTGCCTCTCTGGTTCAAGCACAATTCTAGGCAGCTCCAGAGGCCCTCACGTCCCAAACCAGCCCTAACCCACAGCAGGGCACAGTGAGCTGCTCCCAGCTCTCCTTAATATCCAGCCAAATACAACACACCAGTAGGGCAGCTTGGCTTCCATAAGTTTCTGCGCCCCTTTGTTTTTTTTCAGGCCATGAGAGGGCTGTCTCATGGATAAAATACTGACTAAAGGTACTGAAGGGATAAGTCCAAACCTTAGCACTACCACAAGCACATTCTGAGACTGTTGGTACTTTCCTTACTTGCTCAACACCTTAATCTCACATCTGGAAAATGAAGGTTTCTTAACTTGTAGATTTTGTGAACATCAATTCTTTAGTATCAGTGCAAAGCGCTCTTACAGGATCTACCAACAGACCTTGGTAACACTATTGCATCCTTAACACTACCTCAAGGATGGCCTGTTTCCCAGAGCACATAGGTTTGATTCTGCAAGCCACGCAAGCGCATGCATGAAGTTGTGCTGGTTTTTAAATGACTTGCAGAATTGCACATACATCCATCACAGTTACATCCAAACACACCGCTGACGAAATAAATATCTTCTTAGTGTTCCTATTATCATCCAGTGTTTTGGGGCTATCTCATAAAGGCGCTTATGTGCAACAATGCCTAAGCAAAATGGGTTGATTTAAGAGGGCTGAGGGAACACTTAGCAGAGAATTTCCTGGCTTCAGTTAGTTGCAGTCAGAGCGTTAAGATTATATTTCAGTGTCAGTATATAGTTTTTATTTGCTTTATTAAATTTGCTTTAACTTGCATTGACATTTCCCTTC
This sequence comes from Tinamus guttatus, assembly GCF_000705375.1. The sequence continues at coordinate 91,469 of NW_010586845.1, read as the reverse complement.
CCTTGTTACTCAGCCTCTCAGCTGTAAAGATTCCATTTGTCAAATGGTTTTGCCATTTGTACCAAAAATAAATGTTAATGCAGTAGGAATTCTTCAGGTATTTTTTTCTATCAAGAAGTGAAATCAAGCCCCAGATATTGAAGCTGCTTTTTGACTTCCACTCCCAGCCCAAGCATACCAGTCAGCAGATTAAAACACGGGCTTCACCACAAGACTGAAAGACCCAAGATTTCCTCTTTCTGGAGGCCATAGAGTTACTGCAGTTGGAACCAGTGGCTGCTACCAGAGTCCTATTTAAATTAGCCACCCCCTCCCTTGCAGATGGAGCAGCTACAGTGTTAGTAACAGTGGGAGAACACGACTGATTACAGCTGTAGGCCAAAATTACACAGCAACAAGTTTTCTGTAGACAGCTTTGGCCTCAGCACATGTAGTAATGCACCTGTAAATATTGCTGAGGAATAGGTACCAACGTGATGAGATTTGCTTACTGGAAGCTGGCTTAGAACTCACATTTGAGTACGAGTGTAGAGCAGTACATCCCTGTTTTACACATCACTCAATGTAGTGCCGCAAAGACCACAGTCTCCAGACCCCATGCAGTTTGGTCTAGCAGTGAGGAGGGAGGAGTCACAAAATAGGAATGAAATGCAGAGGGAAAGATGAAAAGACCCCAAATAAGTCTTGGCAAAACCTACATAACAGAGCAGGATGGGGCAAAGCAACTCTGGATGCAAGTCAGGCCTTTGATGTCCCCAGGAATAGGGGACAAAATTTAGACCTTAGCCTCTCCCCCCGGCATTCAGGGAAGGGCATAACTCACTAGCAACATTACCTGGCATGGCAGCTGACTGAAATAATTTACACTGGGTAGCTGGAACCATCTTTCCTGTGCAAGAGAAGAGGAGAAACGAGTCTCATGCCCCTGTGTTTACCTAGCACATCTGTAGGTCTCCATGGACATTCCCACCATACATTAATTTCCCTGAAAGACAGAGTAGTCCAACTGGCTGGCCATATTGTTGTTAGATTTCTCTAAAACATCAGGGTCCAGAGGCCTTTAGAGACATACCTCTCCCCAAAGAGATTATCCCAGATGGTCTTTATCCTATTTCAGAGCTTTGCCATATATGTGAATAAAAAAAAAAAAAAAAAAGCACTCTGATGCAAGCAAAAATTTTCACAGCAAAACCGTCAATATTTCTTTCCTTTCTTTGTGTACAGGGGCTGCTGAACTCCCTGAGAACCGGTGATCTCCTGCACTATTGATGCTGAAGTGCAACCTAAAGACACTGGGCATGAACAAGTTGCAGCTTTCACATCTTCGCAAATATTGAGGTAAATAGGACCTGGAACGCCACTCCTGATGCGCAGAGATTCCTTGATTTACTTTACATCTCTACAGTTCAAGTGTCCTTTGGTTGAGCCCAACCTGCCAGTGATGAACCCTGCGCTAATCATTATGCAACACCCTGCCCTGGGACAGGCCCAAGCTGTTGGAGGTCTGGGACAAAGTTACCTTTTTATTTTCTACAAGGGGAAGGGCTACAATTAGAGCATTAGGTTTGGGTGGCCGCTGGCATCAGCGCTGTGCTGCGCCAAACTGGCTTCCATCAACTCAGCACCTTTAACCCATGGTGAGATCATTTGGTGTCCGTCAGGCACAGCATTTCCCTGTCACATTTGCCTGCGACTAAGCCCAAATGAGCAAGCTGCAGTGCCAGCCTCTGCTCTCTGCTCTGTGAATGCTGTTGCCAGTCTCAAGGGTGGAAACGTTCTGACAACGGTGACATGAAGAGGTCAAACATCAAGTGGTCCTTCTAAGAGAAATTCCCTGCAGGCATCTTTTATTCACCTTCGGCTTCCTGAACCTTTAGGGCACGTTTCCTTTACATTTCCCAGCTTTCTTTCTCAGCTGTACAAACCAGTACTTTACAAAATGAAAAACGCAGACCTAGTTCTTCTCTTGCTTCCAGCTGCTGGCTTTAAGAGAACAGATGAATATTGCAGTGCCATCTCCAGGCCTGGCAGTGGATTTTCTCTGACCAAGGCTGTCTGGGTCAGCAGGGAACTGCAGGCCATGGCCCTAGGTTGTCTGTGACGGCTGCGTCAGCAGGGATCTGCACAGGCCCTACACACAGTAAAGCAAGGCCCAAAGCAAGGCCCAAAGCAAGGCCCAAAGCAAGGCCCAAAGCAAGGCCCAAAGCAAGGCCCAATTCCTTCTGGCTTGCAGGCAAAGCCCTTTGGGTCTGCGTGGCTTTAAGGGCCAAGGCCAAGCTTCCCTTCGCGATACCCTTAGGAGGATGGTTTGTTTATAAAATACCTTTCGCTAGGAAGGCCTGCCAGGAGGAGTCATGGATCTTTTCATTTCACAGGGTAGGGTAGGGTCACACTGACCGAAGTGCCATGGAACCACAGCAGCAGCCCCTTTTGGGAGAGGATTTCTGCCACGACATACAGCGATAAATAGCCCCAATGGCTGCAGAAGAGCAGTATCAAATTTATTAAGAGGGAAAAGCTGCCTACAAGCCCATTAAGCAACTCCTGCTCATGCCCTGCACTGAGGATCCATTAAAGGCTTTTTAGGGGCCTGATTCAGGTCCAATGTAACCCCTTTAACACTAGGCCAGTCCTAACGCCCTTTGCCCCAGCATTCCCTGGCCAGCACTAGGACAGTGGCCAAAAAACATGATTGATTTTCTTGCCTGAAGGAAGCCCTGGTTCACCTGCTCTGAGCGGTCGTGCTACAAAAGCCAGAAAATCCTTTCATTGCATTACTGAACTCAGCTCAGTGACATCTCCCAGGCTCTTCAGACAGCCAGGTGTAGCTAAAACCATTCTTGGAGTTCAGCTTTGGTTTTCTCTCTAAAAAGTATCAACTGGAGGGGAGGCAGGGGGGAATCCATGAAAGGAAGGCAATTGTGGAATCCATTCCCATCACAGCACGGATGTTCTCTGCTGGCCTGCACATCACCCCGACTGCTGATCCCCTGCAAGGGACAGCAGGGCAGGGATCAGCTCTCGAGCAGCCCGAGCCAACAGGTCTACCCGCTCTCCCCATGCGGTGCAGCCCAAAGGGAGCAGTGGGGCTCAGGCCACATTCACGGCTGCTAAGTGGACTCGGACACGAGGACACCCTCCAGCTATCAACTGAGAAGCAATAGCTACCGATGGGAACCTACCCACAGCAGCCCAGCGCTGCTTGGTTCAGACCAAATCTACAGCCTGCAGACATTGCGAGTACGATGCTCCACTTTTTCTACACTAATAAACCCGTAAGGGCAGGGAAGGCTGCAGGAAAAATGAGAGCCACTGGAGCAGAACAGCCCCTGAGGTTTTTTATTTTTTCCCCTCCCTTTTCTTCATTGTAGACTAATTAAAACAAAAAGTATACTATATCTCAACCCTTAATAATAGGTAACCAGATGTGTCTTTGCTTGAGCATGCTATATGGAAGCCCATATACAAAGGTAATAGTATTATTTTGCAGAGCAGTGTGCCACAAGTAAGGCCTTCCCAGCACCCTTTTTTAAGCCAGCTTAGCCCCTGAAGGTATTTTAGATACCAAGGAAGAGATCACTAAGCTTAATACACACACACTCACAGGAATGAAGTCTTGAGTACATGCATGTGACACTACACAGCATCATTTCTATTAGCAGGAGATATTTCAGCAAAGACCCGTTTCACTCTCAAATTAGATAGTGGCCTGAATATGCAAAAGATGCAAAACGATGGTGGATAGTTCTTATTTTGTGTGTGTATGTTATTTACTCAGCCCCATCCACAATTCAGACTGAATCTTGATGTTTGCAGAGCTAATATGTATAAAGACTCATGGAGTGAGAGATTTACCCAATTGCCAAAAGGACCAGAAAGTAAAAAGACAACATTAAAAGAGCATAAGGCCTAAATCCAACAAAGCCTGCAGGCTTCTAACACCCCACGGAAATCACTAGTTCATTATGTCTTCTAGATGAGGAAATGTCGGTTACGTCCGAAACCACGCGCTTGAACAACCCAAGATCCACATTATTAATTTCATCCTACTGTCAATCACTTTCCAATCCACCCAGCTGATGTTTTCCACCCTGATCTTCAATATGTCTTATGTGTATTGAACTTTCAAGTGCACAGCATTGATTGAACTCTCTCCTCATTAAAGCTATCGTGGGCATCAACAGGAGCCACCCTGGCTGCTCCTAGGGCCGTACAGGTGAGGATCAACAGCAAAGGCTGGGGCTGGGCAACATGTCCTCTGGAGCAGTCCCTAGCACAGGAATTAGCTCCGGATGACCCAGCTTCTCCTCTGCCCTATCACCCTGCTCCTGGCCCTGGAAAGCAGCACTGAGGCTACAAGCCCAAGGCTGTTGCCTCTGCAGGTCTGGCCTATGCAATATGAATACGTGCAAGATCATCACTGCAGAAAACCTTATTTTTGACTCAGTGATTGTATTTTAGCAAAATAAGCCAAACATATGCGCAGGTTTGGCTTGGAAATTGCCTTGCACTCAAAAACTGTCCCGCCTGCTGCACCCTGCCCAGAATCTCCTGTAGACTGAAACGCAGGCTTTTTCTTTCTGAACCATAATTAACATTTTTGCAGTATTGCCTTAGAGTTCACCAAGGCCATCTGACTAATAGGAGAGAATGCTTTTAACCCATGGGCTGCCAGGCAGCCAGGGGGCTCCTCGGCCACATACATTCGCCTGTCAGATTGCAAGAAAGGCTGTAGATTTGGGGTTAAGCACTATTCCTGTCATGATTGCCCTGAACTTGCCCAGTTAAATTGCAACAGCATGGGTCTCCATAATTATCTAATTGTTAGTGTTGTGCCTTTACGTAATTTATGATGTAGCATTAAAGCCTGACCTCTGGTTTGAGATGAAGTGCAGTACTGCTGACACCCCAGCTCAAATTAGTAGGTAAGTAAGCACCCAATTAACGATTATGCCACTGAGCTTTCATTTCAATCTGACCACACTGCTACACTAATCAGTTTTCTAAGCCTTTCACCTTCCCCATAACTAATAAGCATTTCTCCTGCTTTTTATGTCTGCAAAAGCCTTGTTATCCTCATAAAAAGCCAAGATTGCTGCCTCCAGTGATTCCTGCATTAAACCACTGGCCCAGCAGCGTAATACCACTCCCTTGCTGTCCATGTCCCATCAGTGAACTGAAGGCACCAAGTGGCACCTTGACTCTGCTGCAGCAGACTTGTACCCATAACCAGCACCCTGGGACTGGCAGGGACACAGTTCTGCTAAACCCTTGAGAAACCCTGTGGTGTTGCTTTTAACTCTTTAACTCAAACCAGTGCAATTCTAATGAGCATTTGGTCCTGACAAAAGGGTCAGACTGTTTCACTGGAGTTCAAAGATGTAGGACAAAGGATAAATTTTACAAGTAATTTTTTTTAAAAAAAAATCTAGGGATCTGGAATTTAATCTAAGATCCATGAATTACCTTTTATTTGCCATGAGCTAGGTGTGTGCATTGAAGGACCTTGCCTTCACCAACAGATGTTAGACACCACACCACACCTTGCACCACTGATAGAAATACCAAGCCCTTGAAAATGTGAGTTGCAGGGCTGAAGATCTGTTCCTCTTGGAAATAGATTAAATTCCTATTGATTAAATAAGTTTCTACATAGGTATAATAAACAGCCACAACTCAAGGTCTAGGCAACAACACCTGCAGCTCTGCATGATTACAGAAATCTCTGCTGAAACACAAGGCTATGTGGGAAAAACAACAACACTTCATTGCAACCCAGTCCTTTTCACCTTTAACTTGTCCCTCTAGCAGTTTTCCAGAGCTCCTCCAATCTCAGACTTCTCCATCTTCTCCTATCTTCACAGCATTTGCACATGTTTATTACTAAAGTGCTATTTATATCTGATCTCCATTGGCCAGGGGACAGCTTTGAAAAAGGGGGTTCTCCAGGAAGCAAAGCTGCACGGCCACCAGATCGGACACACATTGCAGGGATGTGATTAGGATGGAGGAGGAGCATGCAGCAAAAAGGAATTCCACCCTTATGCAAGGAGCCAGCATGTTTCTGATGGAATCACGTACAGCTAAAAGCACTAAGCATAAACGTGTGCAGCAGGCAGTGTCAGGAGAAGGTAAAAATAATAATACATAATTAGTGTCAGGCTTAAGATTTGAAAAACATGTCAGAAAAATGCAATATAAAAATAATCTCACCCACAAAATAAAGAATTGTAGGAAGAGGTGCATGTTATAGGAAATTAGTTGTGTGAAACATGTAGAAAAGCTGACAGAGTCATATAGCCATAGAGAGTAATTTCCTGTTTTACTGTGGAGACAGCCCTGATCAGCTGGACTTAATATAGCCTTCTCCATGGCAGCTGGGTCAAGTATTGACCTAAGCACTAGAAAATTGCCTGCCATGTGGATGCGTTTAGTGCACTATGTGGTAAATAAACATGTTTAGCATGCTTGAAAATAGATAACACACTCAAGAGTTCTGATACATCCACACAGACACAGCCAGAGCTGCCACAAATTAGCTGACTCAGGATGACTCCTTCACGTGACCCAGCTTTAAGGGCCCACAAGCAATTTTCTACATGGCAATGTAGAAACAACATGTTTTAGGAAGAGCCACATGTGCAAGGAGCAAAACCCCATCACTTCCTCGCAGCTCCACCTAAATACGACACTGCCAATGACAACGCATCCAAAAAGGCAGCCCAAGGGGGCTTCCTGCTGCCACCTCCTCCCAGGCCTCACGCATCCAGCCCACCCTCCATGAGCAGCCGCCAACCTCAACACCGCGCTCATGTCTTTGCAGGGGCACTAATGAGCACCCCAGTGGATTAGGGACTGGCCTGCCCACTCATCTCTTACAAATTACCACGGATTTAAAGAAGCAAAACTATTAAGGAATCTACGAGGACTTAAGCTGGGGTTTGAGAGGCACCCTTGCCCTGGCCGAGTCAACAAGCAAGCGCGCCACCTGCCTAATTGGGAGTTGCTCTGCCTTGTGACACTGGTGCCTTCAGCTCTTCCTCTGAGCTGCTCAGAGGAGACTTGGGAATGCTTTAAATTATTGATGAAGAGAGGAAACCTCTCTCTGAAATGCCTCTGGCAAACTCTTAATATTCGGGGATTCGGTATTGCAAAAGACAAAGCCTCTCCCTCGCTCCTGCTGTTACTGTCTCTCGCCCACTTGCTCACATTATAAAATTACAGTTTCTGATCAAGCCCATAGAGCAGGGAGAGGCAAGTGGAAAGCGCGTTATAGCTTGGAAGCTTTGGGGTAATCCATCTTCGGGGCCCTCTCCATTTGCAGAATTTTCATTGATGACAAGAGCCCTCAGAGAAGCCGACCCAAAGCAGTCAGTTGTCATAAACATATGGATAATTACCTTAACTATTTATAATAGCACCAGTAGGTATGGCAGTGCTGAACACACAGGGTCCTGGCCTGGACAGCTCACATTTTAATCAGATGTGAGCGCAGTGTGCAAGGTGGAACTGGGTGATGAAATACTGGCTGCCAGGTGAGTTTATTAATACTTTGGAAAAGGGTTGACCAGTAAAGGGGCATGAGGGTTTTTTTGCAGACTATTGGACGTTAGCATTAAACCCAATGAAGTGTTTTGTGGCAAAGAGAATTTCCCCACATTTTTAAAGGTAGTAAAGCCATACTCAAACATACCAAAGACCTACAGAAACCTCCTAATTATTTTATCTCAACTCTCACATTTTCAGATCAACTGCTTTAGCTCAGGCTGTGTTAACTGCGTCTTCAAAGTTAGCAAAGCCCAGCAAAATCTCCTTGGGGCCCTGACAGACTCTGGGACAAAGTCAGCAAATCCAGAAGGGTTAAGAGACAGGAGAGGAAAAACTGCCACTCTGCTCATGTTCACTTTACCATGCTGGCTTAGGAGAGCATTTGTCACAAATGACTTTCTGGTTGATACACAGGTATTAATTACATTAATGACACCATCCTTTTTCTCTGTTTCAAAAAAAAAAAAAAAATTAATGGCTATATCACTTAGGTAAGAAAGCACCTTCCAATTCCTGATGGATATTTCAGCACTACTGTGGAAGAAGGAAAAAGCAGCAGCCCAAGGGGGGAAGCAGTGACCTGTCTGCAGTCAAATGGCGATTCCTGGATGAGCCGGGCAGGGACCTCCCTGTCCCCCATCCCAGACCTGCACTCCTACCACCAGGCGCCTCCTTGGACATTTGTTTAGGTGTCTTCAGGCACTGCATGTAACCACCACCTCCTACAAACTGCAGACAAATGTAGCTGGCTCTATACACATCAATCACACACACGTCTATATGTACACACATCCCCAGTCTGCCCTTCTTCATAAAAACAGTGTCCCCTGGCTAAATCCACCTACCCATATAGAGGGCAGCAGCAAAGGTTCAGTTCATCTTTAACCTATGGATTTTGCAAGTGCTGACTGCCAAATTATGGTTTTTTTCAGCTGGTTGGTGTACCAGTCATTCATTAATCAACCATCTTTTGTTACTCATTAGTGCATATTAAGGTAAAAGGAATGAATTTGGAGCAGGGATCTCATTATTCTTTTCTAATTTTCTGTTCTCAGAGGAAGTTTATTTTTTTTCCCGTTTGAAAGGGATAGAATTACTGTAAAAAGGTATGTCTGCACTGAAAGATCTAACTTTCTTTTCCTTCTCAATAGTTGGGTTATTATTAGAAATAGCAGAATAATTCATAATGAATAACTTGAGACCACTTTTTCCATACGTGCATCACAACTTGCCCACGTTTATTTGTTACTCCAAATTACTCACCATGGACTTTCTGCCAATAACTCCCAAAGGGATATTACTGATACAATATATTCCTTGTCCCCTCTTCTATTAGGAAATCCTTTCACTAAAGACAGAGTGGGAAACATTAATTACCCCCTATTAAAAGATAATAACTCACCCATAATCATTCCTCAGAGATAGATGCTAGTGTGATGACCCGAACTACTGCAGAGCTTGAATTTAGGATTGGATGCAGATGAAAATTCAGCAGAACACAAGGAAGAACATGTCCAGCTTTCTGGGCCACATCCTTGCAGGAAAATCTCTCTGCTGGATTCTGGTCTCTCCAGGACTTCCTGTGCCCATAAGAGACTATTTCTTTCTGGTCTAAAAGATTCGGACAGGAGCCATCAGAGTCTTTCAGCCTCTGAGTGCAATCACTGTGCTGTGTGGGCTCTATTTTGAAAGGTTAAGTGGAACTTAAACAGTGACTAGACCTCATTTTGGTGCCCGGGACAAAGATGAGTATAATCCTTGGTACATTTGGTAGCATGTTACATGCATTGTCTTTTGTGGTCACTTAGTTTTGTAATAGGGCAAGTCAAACACAGCTCCAGGGATGCATCTCTGCTAAGCCCCCGGGTAAATCAATACACAGTGAGAGAAAAAATAAATAAATACAGTGCATGAATGCAGCCACCAAGCCATCACTTCTCTTTTCTCCAAGGACACCCATCACCATGGCAGTTGAAAAATCAAGCCAATCTATGACATACTATTACAAATAGAGTAACCAAAGACCCTACCTAGAGACATGGACACTTAAGGGCTCCCCTGATCTACTGAGAATTACTTGTCTCTGACTATATGAAGGCTCTTTGTTATTTTATGCTCAACAAGTGAGTTTGAGTTTAAAAAATATATATATACTTAAAATAAAACACAAAGCTAAAACCAAAGGCAAGATAAACATATTGGCATTCTGGCACCTTATGCTGAATAATTCATACATAAGGTGCTGCAGAAAAGAAACATACGTTTTCGGTCCACAGTGACTTTTTCAGCAGAACATTTAAGAATCATCCTCAAACATCCAGGTCCAGCATTAATCCTCTTGTGTAGGATCAAAAGAGATCACAACAACTGCTGTCTACCTTCAACTTCACCATCTCCCACAGTGATTGAAATTTCCTTATTATATTTTGCCTCAGACTGATCAGGAAGACTCACAAAATGACATCCAAGAGAAGCTTTGGGTGCTATCCCTGCCCTGGCACAACTGTGGCCCCACGAACTTAGCTCCTGTTAAGACAGTAGCTGCAGGTGCAAGTTTGATGCATTGGCAGATACCAACTGCGAGGACCAAGACGGCCCTTTGCGAAGCGGGAGCCGCGCGAGCTCCAAGCCGCGCGCAGGGGACGTGTCGTACCACAGCGCTCCGTGCATCAATTCTCTCCTCGCCTGCTCTGGATACGGCCTCTTACCGAGCACCATATGCATGTGTGATAGCTGCCATTAAAAATCATCATTGCACACACCGCGCTCTCAAATACAGACAGCAGAAAATAAGCTCAGGATCCCAGCATGGTAACTGTTGGCAAATGATAACTTTTAACATTATACCCAGCCAAAGTGCACAGCTACTTTATTCTTGGCTAATGCTGCATCCTTTCTGAGACACCTAAACCTACGTGCAAAGTGACAGCATTGCTGCAGTTACATCTTTAATCACAGCAGTGGGTAAAAGCCAAAAGTAAGCTAAACATATTGACATTCTGGCACCTTTTGCTAAATAATTCGTACGTAAAGTACTGCAGAAAAGAAACATATGCTCTTGGTCCATAGGGACCTTACAGTAAAATATTTAAGAACTAGCCTCACACATCCACCTTCGACACAGCCCAGGGCTGCAGTGTCAGACAGCCTATCTGTACTTGCCTGTAGTCACTCTGCGTGCTGAGAAGGCATGTAAGCACTGCAAAGAGTCAAACCCATGTAGCAAACAAATTTTTCACATTATTCAAATAACACTTCATTACGGTGGATCTAGAGGGTAACCCACACCATCTCCCTCGCACGCATTGCATGAAGCCACGTGAAAGCTGCTCTTCCTCTCTAGTCACATCACAATAAGGAGGACAAAATTTAGTTCACCTTTATAGCATCCAATCTAACTTACGTGGTTGTATATTTAAGGCCTTGAATCCAGTCTCATCACATAACTAAGATCAGAATAAGGTCCAGGATACTTGGAAACACACCCAGACACATGCACACACAGAAGAAACCTTTTGGCATATCCATGAAGAATAGACCTTCCAAAAAAACATCCAGTATACAGATGAGCCCTCAAATTAGTAGAGAAAGCATGACGACTTCAGCAGTGGTGGCTGATGAAGAGACATACACATATACACCTCTGCCACCAATCGTGCTGCTAGGGCATTCATCAAATTAAGTACCAAGAGGAACAACACCTCTGATATCTCTTCATTTGGGGCTCCAGTAAATGAGGCACTAGATTAGGCCTGACAGAGGCCTAATGCAGCTTGAGCTTTTCCTGGTGTAATTAATTGGAACTTCGCCAGCTTGACAAATTGGAATGATGAATCTATCTTGTATGAATAGAAAAAAAATGCATAATCAGTCAAAGATTTAGTTAAGACAGCTTCTCTCTGACTCCCTGCCATAGCTAAATCCATTAAGGCGAGGAAACATCACTTTAAGAAAAGGCACAGCTCTCCGTATGTTCAATTTATAACTTTTTGTTCTTGAATTTAATGGAGCAGTCAACCTGGACAGATTTGACTTTGGAGTTGAGGAAGGGGGAGGTGGGAAAGGTTGTTTTATTTTTAGCATTCTAATCTTCTGTGCACCTAGATACTCTGGGAAGGAAAAGAGGCACTTTGGTCTGAACGTGCCTTCGTGTGTCTGTATTTTAAACCTTGGGGGTAGCACACAGGAATCTAATAAAAGCGCCCATATACTTTGCCTCCAAGATGAGTCTGTGATAAGACTTGCTTGTCAAGTTTTTCCCTGGCTAACTTGTTTAATTGCTGGTAACATTTGGGCTTTACGGGATGTGATAGATTGACTGCTCCACTAGCACTGCCTTTTCCACTCTAATTACCCCTAGTTGTAGAGGCCTTTTCCTGACACATTTAATGGAGAAGCAGAGGGAAAACAGGTTTGCGTATTTTGAAAATATATAGTTTTTTATAATTCTGCATTAATTTTCTATACATACACACTTTAAACCACATGCCTCCTCTACCTCCACGTCACTTGTTCAGCAGTAAAGACCTGAGTTTTAGGGAAAAGAACAAAAAGCCAAACAACTAAGCAGCTACCATGCCCATTTGCACCGGATGTTTAAAGAAACTTTACCTTTGGGCTTCGAGGCCGCAGGTCACAAACTAGAAGTCCCTCCTTGGCTCACACCTGCTACAAGCATGAGGCAAACATTTAGCTCACGTAATGCAAACAATTTGCCACAAATTTATCTGACAAATAGCAGGGACAGCCCAACATTGCACCCACTCATACCCCAAACCACCCCAGCCCCTGTTCCCAGGTGGATTTTGCTGGCACAGATGCGAGCAGCCGGTGCCACCCGCTTTTGGCCACCCGCCAGCCTGACAGGCACGTTTAAATAACCCACCTGCTGAGCAGGGAGTTTAAAGAGCTAAGTGCTTGGGAGAGCTGGGAAGTATATTGAGCCCACGCAATAAGGCATGAAGTGAAAGGATTGCAGCAAAAAGGACTATTAGAGGCCGAATTACGGCCCCAACCACTTATTCTAGCACAGATACCAAATCATTTTAGTGATCCTCCCTTCCCTGCCTGTGCTACCGAAATTATAGCAGACAGAAGCTGTGTCTGGAGAACACCCTTAAACACCTGTACTGCAAAGTGAACTACATGCACTGAGTGCTGAAATTTCTTTTGACTTATCTCCAATGACTCTATGGAATGGAAATGCTTATTCAGAACAACGCCCAGGTTTCCCCCAGATTTTCTTCTGCTTAAATGCTGCAGAGTTTTTCCTGTTCAGGAAAGGAACTGAGTTAGCAGAAGCAGAAGTCCTTTCCCCACCAGCGAGATCCCTCTCCTCCCATGCAGGCCCTTACCCCTAGGTCTTGCTTAAGCCCCCCTCACGATCCCGGTTTGCTTTCCGGCCTCCCTGCTGACATTGAAGTTGCCTTTAAACACCAAGATATTCGAATGACACTTCCCGCTGCTCATCAAGTTTGGGAAAAAGTAAGAGCTTTCTGCTGTTACCAACTTGGTGACAAAAATTGCGCTAAAGAGAAAAACTGAACAGAGCGACAGGCAGTTCTGCTTGTGGTGTAGTCTGTAACAACTCCAGATTGCAATAGTGTTACCTGGCTCCTTCTTAGCTCCAGCTCACCCAAGTCAAATCTAACCAGGTTAAAGCTACAAAAACGAACTGGAGTGGAGACTTCCTCGGCATAACCCAGGACGGCCCCTCCAGCACTCGGATATTCTTCAGCTCGACTTTTCCTTTAGCTTCAGATAGATATGCCCCATGCATTATGTCCACCAAAGTAATTCAAACACATTCACACTTGTGCTTTATTTGCACCATTATTGCTTAACAATCTTTGCATAGAAAGCCCTTTGCCAGAAAGCACCAGTTTGTTTTTTAATTTTTCACCCTCAAGCTGCCACACGAACACCTCTGGTTTGGTGGCCACAGAGGGGTCGCAATGTCAAGTTCAGCAGCTGATTCACAGCCATTACTGACCCTACTGCCATCCTCCTTTCAACCTCCCCAGTCTGTGCAGGAAATTCAGTAGCCCCTTAGCTGTGCTGTTAGGAAACCCTTCAAACAAACAAACAACAACAAAAAAAAAACTTTAATTCAAAGTTGTTGGCTTGGGTGTGACATTGTTCTTGTTTAGATATAGGAGAGCATAAATGAGTAATTTTATTGGCAGACAGAATGAACCTTCACTCATTTCCTACACTATGACAAGGCATTTAAGGGTTAAAGATCAGCCAGTGAAACAGATTTAGCCAAGACACTTATAAAACATTACAGAAAGACTTGCCACAGCAGGTCACTCTCTCTGAAGTGGTTCTGCAAGCACGGTCCTGGCGTGATCTAAACATTGGGCCACTTTTCTCCTGCTGACATCTCAGATCCTGGTCAGATGGAGACACAGATGTGCCCAGAGCTCATCGTACTGCACACACAGATGTGCCCAGAGCTCATCGTACCGCGCTGGCTGCCAGCTGTGCTTTGCTCTTTGCTTAACGGGCAAATCAACCGCGATTGCCCGGTGAGCTCTCTGCCACGAGCCAGGTGGTGCTACCTCGTGCAGGCCCTCATGAGGCTCCAGAGACTGCAGTGCAACCTGCAAGATCTTTGCATGTTCACACTTTCTGCTGCACCTCCCGCAAGTCTGCAAGCAACCCAACACCTGGCTTTGCCCTTAGCTCCCTCTTGATGCAATCAGAGAAATATGCCAAAACACGCAACCTGCAAAACCAAGGCCTGAGTTTGAGATATCTCTGTGTATGGGTGTTTAACTCCAAAGGTTTATTTCAGCCTGTTAGAATTGTAGAAATTTCAAACCAATCTCCAAGTTCAATTTTTCTCCATCTCCAAATTGCATCCTCAATCCCTCATGCACATGCACACACCTGCCCCTCAGACAGGTTTCCTTTTTTTGTTCATTTTTTCAATCATCCTTTCTATGCAAGAATGATCAATCGCCTACGTCTCCTCCTAGTCATGCCCCTATTACAGAAGATCCTGTTCCAATAAATGATTAGTACGTGCAGAATGCATTAAAATGAATTATAATAGCAATCTGATCCCCAACACCTTGGCAGAACCTTTCCATCACGGGTGACAGTTGGTTCCCTTGGGCTTTGCTCTGGAGTGAGAGCAGCAGACCTCAAAAACTCGATCCAATAACTTTGTATGAACAGGAGCGTGTGGAATATGCTGCTCTTCTCTTGTCCCTGAATTAAGATATTCAACAAGCTGCTGCATACGCAACCTTGTCTCAAGTAAATGTAAATGCCTTTTTCCATAGATTATGTGATTACAGCCTCTATCTGCCTATGGTGCTAAGTTTTATTACAGGCCACTGAAAATAATTAGCTGGTGACCCAGAAAACTGATATATAAAATCCTTTTAATCACCAATATGGCTTTCAATTATATAGTGTAAACTTATTAACCTTTTTACTGCTGAGATTTGATTTATGGAATTCCAGCTGCATTAACATTGCAGGAGGAGATAGAAAGTGCCTCGTGTGACGCAGTGGGATTAACAGCCGAGAGCTGGCTCTGCCATCGCAGAGCAAAGGCAGCATCCTGCTGTCTCCCAGGGCTCATTTCCATCAGGATTGGGCTAAAAGTTTGGTCTCTGGAGCGAGCCTGTGCAATCGCTGTCACTTCAAACTGGAATGCACGGGGCAGCAATGGCTTTCAGGATGAGCAAGGCTCATGCAAGCCCTGGTTGAATTAAAAGATGGTTAGAGCAGAGATCTGGCTGCACTTGCATCCCTCCTTACTTGCAAGGTCAGAAACACCAGCATATCTTCCTAGAGGTAACACAGAGATCAGCAGAAGAGACCTACAGGCCACAGCACAGCCCTGCTAATTAAAGAGCCAAATTACTAATCTGAGCTAGATGACGAATTAAGATCCAATAAAAGATTCGGGCACCTAAGAGGTAAATGCTGCACCCTACCACAGCTGACTGCCTTGGCCAAGGCTTGAAGCCCTGAATTTCTAGCCCGCACAAGAGACTTCGTACAACTCTCCAGCACACACAGAAACAACAGATCTTGCCGTAACTTCCATTACTTCCCCTCGTGCTTCTTGCTGCCTTATTATGTATTGTTCAATGACAATAAAATAGAATAGCAATGTTCTGCAAGATCATTTCTGCTCTGAACACCTAATTACCTCTTTCATAGCCTCAAGAGAACTAAAATAATTAATAGATTTGGATTTTTTTTTTTGCCCAAATATCAATTTTCCAAAAACCTTGTCCGTTTTCAATCTTAAAAAGCATTTTATGGTTAACCCATTTTTTTCAGGATTTTCTTCATGGGTAAGCATCCCCAAGTGACACAAAATATTAAGGTAAAATAGCCAGTAATCTCCACAAACTGAAAAAAAGAAAAGAAAAAAAGATCTTTCACTTAGGTCTTTGCTCTAGACTTGAAAAGCTCTGAAAGCCACAACGAAGGAAGGCCATGTGGGTAGGTGCTTTGACAGCTTGTGCAAAAGCCATTACCTGTAGAGAAGGAAAATGCCAGCATTTGCCAACATTTTGCTAAGGATTAAATGTTATTGAGCAACACACAGTTTCCCACATGGGCACTGCCCTGCCTGCAAAATGGGGAACTTGTCCCCTTTCAGCAATTCCCGAGTCACCAATTCTTGCGACTTCAATTTTTCAAATAGGGATTCGTAACAGCTCGCTTCAACCCAAAAAGTGGGCACAAACACCCCCAAATCCAGCCTGGCTCATACCCCGACATGAGCAGATTTATCCCAAGGTCAGCTCCAACAACTCCCTCTCTCCCCAAGCCAGGATTCCTAGCACAGCACTGCTGCCATCCAGCTCTTGCCAGCGCCTCGGAGCGCTAATAAGGCCCATCACAGAGATAGCAGAATTTTTAAATGTATTCTGTGAAACAACGAGCATAAAAATCAATGGCACTACATAATTCAGTCAGTGCCTTTCTTTGCTCACAAATCTTCATTTGTTCAGCTGGGAAAATTATGAACTGTCTAGAAATAATACAGTAAAGGCGGTCAATGACAATTACAGTATAAAGACTAATAGAGATGGTGGTATGAATCTGCTATATTCTCCTCTGCAGAAGCCCATTTATAATTTTTAATAAAAACGGTAACGCTTTAGGATAAGTGGACATCATTTAATGCTCAATTACTATGAAATTCCTTTGGAAATATATATTAAACACAGGAGCTCTGTATTTATACCAGGAGGGTTCCTGGAGAGTGATGTTACCGCATTGAATACTAGGGGAATGTCAAGTCCAACACCACTGCATTCAATATTCTTGCCCTCTGGGCCAGGTATCCTTTCCCCACACACACACACACACACACTCTGACATTTGAGATGACTCCTTATCTATGTGGAGAGCAGCCACATGAATTATATACGTACTGCATTTTTTAAAAAAGGAATTTGCAACGCGGGCTGGCAAGGCCTTTGGCAATGATTAGCTGAGACAGTCTGGAAGAACGATACAGGAAGGTACAGCTTCTAAACAGGGAGGCTTCTCTCGAAGGCCAAGTGGCTTCCAAACCCCTACATTTATAAAACACACAATACCTCAGAACAAACACAAACCACTTAGAGCAGAACTAACTTCTGTTCAGCAAACTGAAGATACCTCCTAGCAAGAAAAATATCTCCAGTCTTTACCTTCTACTCACAAGGGCTCTTGGGCTGTAACATCCTCGATCCTGCCTGACCAACAAAGTTCACCACACGGGTCTGAGCACTCAGGTGTGCTCAGCACAGGTGGGATTATTTACCCTGGAAATGGGGGAGCAGCTTCCTCCCACATCCCCTACAGCTGTATGTGCTGGTGCTTTCAGGAGCAGATGTTGGTGATTTTCTGATGTTTTTTTCCCCTGGCAGGTTGGAGGAGAACTTGTTGGTTCTTCTGGACCCAGGAGATGTTTGTGAGGGAAAGTATGTGGATACCTATCAGCCAAGATGTGAACTCCATTCTAGCAGCATACAGCCAGACCTTGCAAAGGAAGCCTTGAACCAGATACTCCTAAACACAGCTGACAATCTCTGTTAGCAGACAAAGCAACAGAAATGTCTGGAATTGGCTGGATTTGTGAGGCAGAATGCCTGTTGGGAAGCCCAACC
>NW_010586845.1:3279-67059 GCF_000705375.1 Tinamus guttatus | reverse complement strand
AAAAAAGAAAAGGAAAAAAAAAAAAACGAGCAGAGCAGGAGAAGGCAGCCTCTTCACAGGTATCAAGGAATAAACAGGCTGACAGGCAGCGGTGCCTAGTATTAATAATTATTACTGAGGTTTGCCGTCCAATTAAAGAGGATCTTTAAGCAGAAAACTTGCTAAACTTTTCCAAAAAAATCAAGCAAAATTTCAAAATCCAGACAGGTGATAAGTAAACGCAAAGATTATCTGCTGAAGGATATCAAAATCCCATTGCATGTATTGTGTGCCCAGAAGGGAAGCCAGGGAGGGCATTTGTTATCTGTCCTCCCCAGTTGTCTGGAGCATTTGGGTGAAGCTTTGAGGGATATTTAATGATCCTGTTTCCATTCGTTCTGCTCATTTGTCTGCCTAGTTCTGGACAGTGACAGAGGCAACAATATCATGGGATGGAGAAAATAAGTGTATATACATAACTATACATTGTATGCCCGTATCATATACAAGCATACATTAGAAATTCATCCCAAACAGAAAACAGGGCTTAACTACCAAAAAATAATTGATGAAATTTCTTTTTGGAAACACAGATAACAAGCAGCAGCTGGAAAAATGAGGTACTTGCGAGGAATGTGGCTCACAGTCTGCACAAAATGAATGTTAACAGCGACAGTCTGGTGACAGCACTGCAGTCCCTGCCAGGCAGATGTCTCCTCTAAGAACAGTGAAGTTCATTTAGCAGCTCCCTGATTATTAAATATAAATTGGACCATAAATGAACCCTGAAATATTTGGGCCTATTCTGAGATGCGTTGCTCCAGTTCAAACTTTTTATGAGTGTAACCAAGACATTATTATTAAAGAAGGAATCACATGACTTGATCGCTATTGATAACACAACTAATTTAACATTGTTTGCTTACATCTGTGGCCAGCCACCGCGATACTGTTTAATTGCATGGAAGGAAATGGGAGCACATTCAAACGGATCCCATATGCTGACTGCCCACATAGTTCAAGGGGCCACCCTACAACAGCATGAGCAAACAAATAACAAAAATCATTGACATGAGGGAAAACAATTTCCTACTACTTCGTTGGGAAACGAGTCATTCACGAGTCTGCTGGATGCTGCCATTTCTCAGAGCGATCAATCTTGTTGCTGGTAAGCGGATCACCAGCTGGTGCCAGGAGGAAATGTCCGTCAAGGAGTGTAGGGTGTTCTGGGGGGAGGCAACAAAGGAGGTCTGGGTCTCCTCCTGAGGAAGGAAGCCAGCGTTGGTCGCTGGGAGGAAGAGTGATTTCCACAGTGTGTGGCACTCGTGTTTTAGTAGGCCCTCCTCATGCAGCAAGATGGGCCGGGGGGAAAGGACGGACGGACGGACGGACGGATGACGGCGGCAGCAGCTCTGTTGTATTCCCTGTGGGTAAACAGGGGCTAAGCTACACAGGGGTGCAATGCCCGTACTCACAGACCTGTCTCTCTTCAGGACCTGAGAGGTTGTGAAGAGAGGAGGAGGACCTGCCAACGTTGGGGAGAGTGCGCAGGGACAAAACGCACAGTCTGGTGCTGCAACCATTACCCTGGAGGAGCCAAAAGAACTGTCCGAGTGCTCGTTTTCTGGTTAGCATAGAGGAAAGAGAAAAGGCTCCCTCGCTTGTGCTGGGTGTGAAATAGAGACCCCCTTTCCCTTCCCTCCTTTTCCTTTAAACACAGGACTTGTTGCTGGGCCTTGAAGACAGTCTGTCTTCTTGCTCCATCAGGACAGCAGATCCAAGCACTGCTCTTGCCATGACAGATCTGCAGATCTGTGACAGTGTTATTGTGCTCCTAAACTCCTGTCTCAGGGACATCGGTGTAAATCCCAAATCTTCAACCTGGACCTCAGAAAGTGGCTCTGGTAAATGCTTGTTTAACAATGTTAAGGCAGACTCCTAACTAGCTTACTTTTTGAGAAAACCATCTGTGTAATGCTATCTGCAGTGGCAGCAAGACAAATCTCTCCCAGCTCTGAAAGTTGCTTTCCTTACTTTGAACAGTTCAGCACTGGAGAACCTATAGGAACTTGGAGATGGGATATTAATCTGTTTTCCACTTTTCCCTGGGAGCATTCCTGGCTTACAGAGCTGATGAATGAGCACTGTCTGCCCAGCTCCCACACTGGTTCAGGCCCGTGACACATACTTGTATTCTGGTTCCCTGCATGACAAGAGCTCATGGAGTCTGGGGGAGCCGCAGAACTGCAGCCCAAGCCACCGAGGTCTTCTGCAGAGCACGTTTCATTAGCCAGCTGGAAAAGAAAAGCCCCTTTTATCAAATCCCCTGGGGCTAACTCATACTGAAAATAATTTGTTCTTAGCACTTTCAGATGCAGGTTTTCAAATGATGAATGAAGAAGAATATTCTGCCACAGGGTTTTCTTTGTTTTTCAAATCCTTCGAGCAAGTTTGTGATCTTTGAAGCTCTGCTACTAACAGCACTGTCATTTTCTACTGAACTAGCCCCTGTTTTCTTGTGCAGAAGACCGTATCTTGCAAAAGAGAAGTACACATTCATTTGTTATCCTGAAAATATATGTTTAGACCATTTGTGCAGCTAAGTCAATTAGCTTAGGGTGGGGATCAACATTTTCTTTCTTTCTTTGAACAGCATCTAGCACAAAATGTTACAATCCTGACTGTTCACGAATGCTCTTGCCATACAAATGACTTTTTAAATAATGTGAAATAGTCAAGATATGCCTACATTCCGGGACTGGTTTTCCATTTTGTTTTAAATTGCTGACACATTTTTGCTTTGAAATACCTGCCTTCTCCTTGAGTGTTGAAATCCCTTTTTTTTTTAAAAAAAAACTTTTTGGGAGCATTTCTTCCTCTCTCTCAATTTTAGCAAGCTGTCAATTGCCTCCAGTTATTTCTTCAAAAGAACAGAATCAGGGTCTGAAATGTAATTAAAATGTTCATATATTCCCGATTTTAGGCAAGTTTTCTTAAAAATGAAAAAAATGGAAACATGAAAATAGATTTTGATTAAGTGCTTCAAGTTTTTAAGCAGTGCCAGTGTGTCACTAACTTCTTCAAAGCGTTCAAAACTTTCAGCAGAAACCAGTACAATTTTTTTTTATGAAACAGCAAACATTTTTCCACCTGTTTTGTCAGTGAGCTGAAGAAGAAAAACCTAACAGCTAAAACACTGGTAAAATGCCCTAGGGAGACAGGTGATATCTGAAAACGCAAACACTGTGTTTGGAATCAGAAGATTCCATTTCTGTAATAAGCACATATTAACTTTGAAGACAGCACGTAGTCAGTTTCAGGATATAATTTAGTATCAACTGCTTGTTAAATACATTAGTTGTACATTACACTGTACAAACAAGTTCTAATGAGAACATGTCCAGCCCCACAAAGACATCCAGACACATAACTCCTCCTGATTCCCCCTGCATCATTTGCTGGAGGATGCAAGCAAAGTTTTCTCGTTTAGGGTTAGCTCCGATGCCTCTTTGCAGCGTTGCCTCGTGATACGTAGATTCGCTTTGGTCTTTGCAGCCCAGTGGCTCTTCAGGCCATGGGTCTTTCAGGGTTAACTCCCATCCGCAACAGCCCTGGCTCGGGGGTCCTACATTCTTGGTTCAAACCACGAGGAAGCTACTCTCCATCTCCTCTACCTACCAATGGAGAGGCAGGAATATCTCAGGGGTAACCCAGGTGACTATTTTTCAACAGGTATGGGAAGGTACACATGCAAAAAAATGCGATTGTACCTTAACATGTCACTAACTACTGGCATTGAAGCCAGAGACATGAGGACGATGTTGTCGAGGGGCAGAGCCTCCATGCACTAGAAAAGCCTCTCGCATTAGCTAGCAGCTGTGCTAAATGCCATCTAATTAATCCATCTCTGCTCATGCAAGCATTCACCCCAGCTCTCCTTTTGGGCTACTGGCACTGCAACACATTCAAATATTGTGTTAACCCCCCAAAGAAACCCCTCCTACACACACCAAACACACTCTACATCCCCCACCAAGGAAGGAGACATTTCCACAGCTCCAAAAATATTCCTGACAGTTTTACCTTCCTTGGCTACAGCTCTAGTAATTGATCTGCTCTATTATTTTTCCCCATTCTTTCTCTCTTACATTTAAATATGTCCTTCATATTTCTGGAGATTTTTTTTTCAACCAGCCTGTATCTTCACTGTTACATTATTTTTATCTCTCTCCTCTATTCTTCAAGTGTGAAAAGGGTGCTCTGTTCTCTAATATTCATTTTTCTTTTTTTTATTCGCCAAGTACTTTCTTTCTCATCTGTAACAGCCCCTAATATGCACCTCCATTCGATTTTACTTACCCAGCTTGAAATCGTCTCATTCTAATTACCTTTTCAGTTTTCTTCTATTTCTCCCTTGAGATGTCTCAATTAGTGTACTTTTTCTTACTGGCTGTCACCTCTGAGGTACAAGGTGGGTCTAGCTCCAACTTAAACCATGCAGAAAATAAATGAGGAGTCGTTCATGGTGGCCCTGCTGAAGGTGGTGTTACTTTACAAACTAGTGCACCTTTAATAGATGATAAATGGGCAGAAAAGTGGCCTTGTTAATGCAGCAGCCCTTGATTTGGTTGCCACACCGTGTCCTTTCATTACTCAAAGATACAGGAGAGGCAACCTATGCTAAGTCCTGGGTGATGTACTTCCGTACAAAGAGAGTGAGTAGAGGCTAATTAACATAGTTCTGGTCAAAGCCTGAAATTAACTCTTGTCTTTAAAGACCAAAGCTAAAAATGTCATTTATCTTGCCCATAATTATGTTTAGAGGTAATTATGGAAGCAGAAAACCAGCAAGCAAAATGAATCTGGGAGTGGGTTTTTCTGCCCTGTCTCCAGCAACACTCTCAATTCTATTTCTGTCAAAGAGGTCTGGATAAAAATGCAGGTGACATCCACAGCACGTTTCTTTGATTAAAATTGTCACCATCATATTGAAGTTCACACAGAGCTTTCAGAACCTGGGGAGTAAATTCTCTCCATATAACAGGAAGAGGAGCTTCCTCCCTGCTGCCAGCTTTGCTGCTTGGCCATGGGCAGATGTGCCCCCAGGCCCGGACCGAGGAGCACGTCCATGGGAAACTGTCCTTGGAATACAACAAATCCTCCGGATCACCTCAAGCGATAGCTACGTGGCACCGAGGAGGGAGCAGAGCAGCTCTGGGACAGCAGCACAGCGTCGCTTCTGAATCCAAGCGCTTGATTCCTGCACTCATTAGATCATCACGTGGGTCTGACCGCTCCACATCCAGCATTTGTCCACAGCCAGGGTAGCTACCTCTATATTCTGCAATGCAGACATACCCCAGAAGTTTGGACTAATTTAAATTAAAATAAATAAATAAGATTATTGGTATTATTGTTGCTGTTATTAAACCCCAGCGGCATGTGTTGCTCTCCTCATTCAGTCATCCTGGGATCCATCCCCCTGCAGGGCTTGTATCAGCCCCATCATGGAAATTTATGAGCACGTCAGCCGTGAGTGGCTTGGAGGACTTGTCTGGGAGGCAGGGCAGTGCTACTTTAAAAATTTCAAACCAAACTTTTCTAAACTTGCAATATATTTGAATCAAAGGTTGACACTGACCACAAAATTTCTCAATGGTTTACTACTGAAATAACTTTCAAATGCCTGATATACCTAGATATCTGTTACATATATATGCTAGATATATATTTACATTCTTTTTTTTTTCCCAGATACTGCACTTACCTAAGGCAGCAAAAGCATTTCTATTTGCTTCGCTGGGGCTGAAGGTCACCATGTGACACCGAATCCTTTTCTGCTGGGCACGCTGGCTTTTTCTAAGGGCTGCATTACTGCATCCGCTTCTGGAAAACGCCAAAATTTGCACCACAAATGTATGCAGAGTATATTTGACTGATCCAAATCACTCCTTTTCTGAAATTATTACACTTCACAGGATAAATTCAATTTAATATTCACCCAAGGATCCATAATAGCATTGCTGGCATAAGTACAAACTAAGATATAGCCGTGGTTTTGTTGAGAAGACAGTACTGTATAAACCATGTTATAACAACTTGATGAACTGCTGTAGGAGTAAAGATCATCCTTGCAGACTTCTCTCTTGCTTCCAATGGAACCAACTCTGCAGTTTTTACTGGTATCCTCCATGGGAAGCAGGGAATCCCAGACAGACCTTAGTCTTTGGAGATCAGCTGTATGTTTTTCCTCTAACCTTAACATCCATGTGATATCAAAAACAATAAAATACTTTTATGGATGCCTTTCACTCCAACTGAATGCAAAGATGTTTATCAGAGAAGGGGGGAGAGGAGGGCAGAAGCAGCAGAGCTCCTAGTTTATGCTCAGCATCCTGCAGAATGCAACCCATCAATGCGACTTGGCTTCCAGTGGTTAATTTAAGTGAAGGAACTCGTTTCCTTCATGGAAATGTTCTTAAATCAGCAGCAACTAATTTGTTACAACTGCTTCAGTACTTCTACTGCTTTCTGAGAATACCTTGATCTTTGCAGAGCGGTGCAGATCAACACAGGCAACTCTAAAATGTCTTACATGGCAGCTCCAAATGCTTACAGTTTATGTAAAGCCATGGAGCCAGCGTGATAAGATCTAATTACCAAGCGAATTAGTAAAAAAACAGCTGCAAGGTTTGCAGAAATGTCTGGAAGTGCAGAGTAAATGGCCACAATTGATAGAGTTATTGCACAGGCATCCTGAGGGCACAGTCTGCAGCACTTGAGTCCTAACCAAAATCACTGTCAACAGTTGTTGTTTTCTCCATTCTGTTAAATGAAAAGAGCATGAAAATGATCCTGCAAACAGCCATTTAATATTCTCATGCACATGAACTGCAATTATCAGCAGCAGCAACAACAAACCCTGCTGTAATGTGTTCATGGTTAATCAATTCAATTGATCACTGTTTATTAAATAAAAACCTGCTCTCTAAACAGTTCTTTTCTAAGTGGCATGTTATTGGGCTCTTTTTTTTTAAGCTTTCTTTTTTTTCCCTATTTAAGCTGGCTGCTAGAAAAATCAGGAGACCAATTAAAGCTTTTAATTTAAATCCAAGCGAAAAGAAACGCTAGCAACATACAGTGCATTTACAAAAGCATTAGCTTAAGGGAGGTTGGAATCAGCCTAGTCCCTCCCTGCAAGAGCAGCACGGAAGCTGATTCGTTCCTATTTTAAAGGCTTTCAACTCATGTTAGCAACAGCCAGCGAATTTATCTTTCTAAGAGACAGTCATGACCAGGTCAGCTCAGGATATCAGCAAGGGGGCTGTTGATAATGCAGATTAGGGGCACGCGTTGCCCACATCGGCACCGCGGCATCGATCACCCCCATCCTACACCTTCAGAGAGGAGATCGGAAATCAATGGATTCCAGCCTGGAGAGATGCTGCAGATAACAGAAATCCTCTATGGTCGGTTATCTCCCTACAAGGAACAATGATCTTGCATGGGCTTGAATGCCTTAAATGTACAAAGAATAGACAGTACATTACAAGTTCAAGGGAGAAGTGATAGCAGATCGGATAGAGCCGGGGTGGATCCCCAGCCCTGACCTCACGAGGGCTGCCTAATGCCACACGGGGAACTTGCAGCCACCGTGCTGGAGTCCTCCTTGCCCTTCAGCTGCTCCAAGCGGGGCACGAGGCAGCAGAAGGGGAGTGTTGATACACAAAAATAACCTCATGGGATTTAATTAAGACTACTGAACCTGTGTCACTTGTAATTTATGACAGATTTGAACCCATGCCTCCAGAGGGAGAAAATGAAGGCATTTCCAGTACATTAGCTGGCTTCAAGAGCAAAGTCAAATCTGACGTCCTGTGACCCTCGACTGAGCGAAGACTAAGGAGTCCCTGTTATCCCAATTATTTCTGACTAGATTTGTGAGATGTTTGCACCACCGTGGAATCCAGCCCCAACCAGGTACCTGCCCTAATGGGGGAAGTGCACAGCCTCCTCCTGCCACAAAACCCTCCTGAGAGCCCTGGAAACCTCCAGCAAAACAGAGTCATTAACGGCATGTTCCATGGAGAAAAAGGAATTTGGGGCACATTCCTTCCCCTACCAGCAGGCACCTGGTCTTCACAGGAGCAAAGAAAAGGCTCACAAATAAAGCTGTGCATATAACTGCCCTCTCCTTTCATGGCCAAAGTGAAAAAAAGAAACTTAGCAAAAATGCTTCGGGTCAACTGACATGTTTCGTTCAGCTTCATATCAAGCATTCTGTTTTGCTCCTTTGGGAGGCTGGGGGCAGGGTGAGAGCATGCTTTATTTATTGGTCAAAATGAGGCATATTTTGCAATGAGGAAGAAAAAAATCAGATGGGAGCAAGTCATTTTTTCTTATTGTTTTCCATCAAAATTAATTGCTAAATACCTATTTACAAGTAGTTGCAGCTGACCCCAAAACCATCTGTCTCTTCAGGGAGAAGAAGCCAAATGAATCTTTCACGCAGAACAGGTTCTGCAGAGGTGTTTGCAGGGAGTTTGCAAAACAGAGAGACCATCCCTGAGTGGCCAGAGCAAAGGAGATCAATAAAATGATAATAAAAGTAAGACTTCTCACCAAGATGTGACAACTAACCAGCCCTGAAACCAGTAACAACAAAACCAGTGAGGCTGCAAGCTGCAGCAACAGCCTCTCTAGTCTGACCTGTTTGAGAGGAAAGGGATTATTAGGGAATAAAATTAAATCCTTTCGCTATAGGTTTGCCAGAGTTTAGCACGCAGATGTCTGGTGATTGTTTTCAATCCATCTTTCCCCCAGGCTTGCTAGGCAGCATTGACTAAATGAATTCCTGCCCATGCTCACAGGAAAACTGCACTGAGCGGAGGGTAGGGGAGGCAGGTAGGTGCGAGGCTGTGGGATGCTGCAGGGAATGCTGCCCATCCCAACACTTGGAAAGAGTCCAGAGTTTGTGCCCAAAACACTGGCCTTGGTCTGGGTGCTCTTTTAAGCCATGTCACTTAAATTCTTTTCCTCCCGCCCCGTAGGAAATCGGTGCTCTGAGCTAAGGATAGAGGCAATGCCCCATCAAAGCGGTCCGTAATTAGGTACAAATTTTGCTCGTAGTTGAGCGATTTCTGCGGATTAGCAGCCGCTGACCTTCGCGAGGCCCCCGACGCCAGGCTCCCATCCTCGGTCGCAGAGTGACCTCTAGTGTTAAAAGCAGTGGTGGGTCCGCGCCGCGCGGCAGCCAGCCCGGCTCCCAGGGCCTGGCCCTGCTCTCACCAGTCTTCATTGATCCGACCAGCAGCCAGACCCAACAGCCCCATCCGAACCCCAAAACGAGCCTCGCTCCCGCGGTCGTGTCCGCACAAAGCGTCCTGAGCGGCCCTGCCTCGTTGTTCATGCCGGCAGAGAACAGAACATCTCTTCTGCTACACCCCGAGCGCGCAACGGGACAACACGGCACCCACGGAACGCCAAGACCAGCTTCCCAGCGGGGCTACACTGGTCTCTTCCCACCGAGTGCGATGGAGCCTGGTTTACTTGGGGCACATGAAAGCAGAGCTGCCAGGGGCTTCTCCAGCTGTGCTGCCCTTCGTGCCACAGCAGAAGAAAAGCATCCAAAAGGCTGATGCTTCAGGTCCTGTGCAAGTCTAGCACAAGAGAGAGCCCATATACTGCCTTTGGTGATCTGCAGTAACACCTCACCTCTCCTCGTCACCCCAATTCAGTCATGGTCATTTGACTTCTCTGAAAGCACCAGCCTGTCTGGCAAAAGTTGAGCAATTCTGAGTGAGATGCCATGGCACAGCCTTGGCTAAGCTGCTGCTAGCCTTCCTGGCACACTCCAGTGCTGCTGGATCCTCTCCTTTAAAGAGAATTAAAATTAAAGGACAGGAAAAGTTATTAGAGATGAGAGAAGCAGCGGGAGGAGGCACATGTGGTGGGTAAGAGGCAAAAGGCAGCTGGGAATGGAAAGGATTAGTGTAAGAGCAGGAATATGGAGATAGAGAAAGAAGAGGAAGCTTCAGGAAAAACAGAAAGCAACTGAAGTGGTCAGGATTATGCTAAAGTGCCAGTGTCTTGCCAAGCTGGCTATTGTTATGATCTAGCAATTTTACAACTTCAGTTTTCTGTATAATGAAACTTAACGCAAGCTTTTTGAATAAAATGTGGATGGAGGAGTGAAGTAAGCAGAATGTCACTGTTGGGTTGAATTCAGTGTTTTACAGATGCTGCCTCAGTATTTCTCTTTCCTCTGTTCTTTTAGCTACTGTCTTTTCTTCTCTCTTTCTTTACGTTCATCTATAAACACAACTTACATCACTCTCAATTCTAATGTGCTCTAATTCAAGGGTAGGCGTCTCTAGTCCACAGACAACAGTAGCCTGTGGTATGTATCTCGTTCTCCAGATCATGGAATTAAGAGAATATTGCCCAAGATTTAATGCTAAATAAAAAAAAATAACAATTTCAAAACATCATAAGATGTCATTCACCTACACAAAAGAGTTGAAGAGACAAGTGCCTATTTTCAGCAAAGGAAGCTAGAAAGTCCACTAGTAGCTGACACAGTGGCTTTTCCAGATGAAATGAAGATGTGAACTGGAATGGCATGAACGACAGTGCTGGCATTCCTTGCAGGCCATGTTTATCACTTATCAAATTACCCATAAGCAGAGCAAAGCAAGTGGAGCAGCACATCACACTGACACACACCGAACCAAGGCCTGCAGGAAGCTTTAGAAATCACTGTTCCCAGCTGCAGGGAAGAGATATTACGTATAGAGCATGAAAGAGTGCCTCTGTGTTCAAAACTTACCTGTGCTCCTCACCTCAGAACCAAAAGAAAGCCAGGAAAGGAACCCACTGCTCAGAAACAAAGATACTTGATTAATATACAAGGGAATAGAATAAAAGGAGGGTTAAGGAAGTGAAACCTGGAGTACACCCGGATTTGGTCAGTTCAGTGTTCCCAGGGACTGGTCCAACAGTCCTTGGAGTCATCTCAGCTGAAACAGAAGGCAGGTTGGATGACAGCTGAAATTGGAGGCTTGTTCTGCACAGGACACTGTATTCAGATAAGAGGAAGAAAATGGAAAGGAGAGTTAAGCCTGAAGACTGCCTGATAAGACATGTATTCTGAAACAACAGGGCAAATAATGTGCACCCATTTCTAAAGGGAGCGAATTCCCAAATGTGAACTCCTGCCAAGTGGAGTTATTCCTGACTGATAACTCCCCCTATAAACAAACACTCACTTGTTGAAAGCGAAATACAGTGGAGTGACAGGAATAAACTGTAAAATTCACATATATTTGTTAGGGCTAAAAAAAAAGTGTAAACCTCAAAGATAAAATTAGAGAAAGCTTCTAGGTGTAACTTGTCGAGCAGTCGATGGAGAAAGCTAAAATCAAACACCACCAGATAAACAACTATCAGTAACCCAGACAACAAAGAAAGGTGCAAGAGGCCAGAGGAATAGCAGCCCAGATGGTGGTCATGTGAAAACACATTCCACAGATTGCAAAGCACTTAACTTACTTATGACTATGTGAGACAGAGAAGGATGGCAAAGTCAAAAAAGAAACACACTTTGGCCATGTTAATCACAGGCACACATGCATCCCTCCAATTTTGATCCATCGTCTCTTATCGCAACCCTCTAGAGAAATATGTTAGGCCCTTCAGGCATGGTTAGAAGGAAAAAATAAATCTGGAGATAATTTACAAAATTCCAGACTAAAGTGCTGCAGCAAGTGATGGTTTTGTCAAGAGGCAGAAAATCTAGAAAACGTTAAGGTGATCAGCGGTGACTTGCCACACATCACCTGGAAAATCAGACTAGCTGTGACCAGTGAAATGACATTGCTGTGGTATCCCCAGCATTGCCAGAACATCAGCACCCTAACAACACTGTGTCAAGAACATCCTTCCTCTTCATTTTCATTAACTTCCATTTCGGCTGCACATCCCACAGGTGAGTAGCACAGAAGAATTGAGAGAGAACAGACTCAAAAGAACGCAGTTGGAACTGCGGCCTAGTTCTGCCATGAAATGGCCTTTAAATAAAACAAATCCACTGCCTGCCTCTAGGTTAATAGAGCAAGGTCAGCACCTGAAAATCTTGAAAACCTAGAAGTGACTACAAACTAGAGAAGACCATAAGCACTACACTGCAGGCCAGACTGTGAGGAACCTATCTATGGTGTGGTTATGTCTGACTTCAGAGCATCTCATTTTAAAACCTAGCAGGCCAGACTGCAGAAGAGGGTATCATCAAAAGTTCCTAAGCAGCTAGAGCCTACATACTATACCCTACCCACAACACATGTGCAGACAGCTGAACCATGCAGCAAACCTGGACTACCAGAATGCATGAGCTTCCTTGGAGATGTTCCTGTGCTTGGTTTGGAGCTCAGCTGCAAAGCATGCACACAGGAGATACAAACACACAGAGCAGATGATGACAAATCACGATGCCTCCCAAGAGCGTGCAAGGTGGAGTCTGTCCATCAGATCCTAATGCCCATTTGCTGGAATCTTCTACTTGTCCACAACCTAGTCAGAGCTGCTGCCTCAGGCCGGCAGCTGTAAAACAAAATAAAAATATAGCAAAAGCTGTGGATGGCCTTTTAAACTCATAGCATTCTGCCAAAAGCAATAGAGCAAACAGATCAGGAAGGTATTTAAGAAAGGACTAAGGCATTGGGATATCTGGCCTTGAGACTGAAGTGCAGAATCCTGAGGGTGAACTGGCACTGGCTGCTCCGCTGGTGAGGACTCCATGGAGAGTCGCAACGGTCAGCACGGAAGGAAACAACAAGGACATCTGCGACTCGGCCTCCACACACGCTCAGACACCAGTGTCCGGCCAACAGTTAGGACCTCTAAAAATGGGAATCAGACTTGAAGGTGGTTTCTAGCCTCGACAAATAGGTAGGTGGGACTGTGACCCCGGAGAGGATTACATGGTGACTGAGGTGGCAGAGTGGCCAGGAGTCTGAGCTGGTTTTCAGCCAGTATGGAGAAAGACCCTACTCTATTTTGGCAGGAAAGAGATTCTAGAAGCAAAATTTAGTCTGTTCAAAAGGAATTAAAGACCGGGAAGATTCCTTGAAAACACACTCATTACCCCAGTGTAGGACTGGAAAGAGAGGCAGAAAAGCCAAATGTTAATACCTGGCTGAGGAGACGGTTGATTTGTCAGGAGTTCAGATTCATCAGGAGCTATGGACACTTCTAAGAAGAAAGAGGGCCTGTGCCAGAGGGACAGACTTCCTCTAACCGACAGAGCAGAACGGTGCTAAGGACACTTACAATCAGAAAGCTTGTGGACAGATTTCTAAACCGGAAGGCAAAGGAGAGCCAACAGGTATAAGGGCATGAACCATTTTGGTTGATGCTTCTTTAAGTACAAAGTCACAGAAATGATATATCCCCATGTGGAGAACACAGCATGGGAGAGAATCAGTCACAGAAAACAATGTAAAATGGACCAACTGTCACTGGAGTAAAACACCAAGAGAGATCCAAACCAATGCTACAAAATATCATAGTTTAAAAATAAGCAAACCAGAGTGTCTTCGCTAAATGAGGACATCAACTGAATATGTATATCAGAAACCTGTGGATGACAGAGAACAACCTGTGAAACACTCCCCTCCTCCACCATTCATGCCCACAGATGAAAGCGCCAGATAAATATGGATTGTTTTGCACTATGTACAAGAGGAGACATTCTGGGAGAAATGCCCAGTGGCTAATATTTATTCCATGCTAGCTGCATCAGCAGCGTTCTGGCAGCAGCGTTAAGCCTCAGAAACAGAGTTTGTGCCTGGGTGCACTCAGAACCTCCTTTGGGAGATGCTGCCACCTTTAACTGCCATTTGGGTTATGTTCAGCATGCACAGTTTTTCACTGCTGAACACAACACACTTCTTAGGGCATCAGGAGAACAAAGGCTGAAGAAAAATGTATTTTGAGCTGGAGAAGAGGAGTCTGAGAGTTCTGGAAAAGCATTAATTCCATATAACATAAATAATATGCTAGGTGAAGATGTTAACATACCACAGTGGGCAATATGCCATCACGAGGTTCCATCATCACTGGGTGTCCTGCCCAGAAGATGGGGATGCGATACTGGAAATGGTGAGTGACATGAGAGCTGCAAGTTCTCACTTCTGCACAAGCTTGTTTTATGCTTCACCTCTGGCTGACAAATAAAGGGGCCTTGTGTGGTTATCTAATCCTTCTCCCTCCACGAAACAGGACCTACACCTTTCCAAACACCAAGTGTTTGTCTAATGCTTTCCAATAGCTGAGAAGACTTCTCATTCTCTTCACTGTGGACATTCCCTCCAGCAAAGCTGAAGCTTTTTCTATTATGCCACAAGAGTAACTTCTCCTTAACTGTGTTAAGAAGGTGCAATCCTAAAGAAAAATTATTTAATGCTTGCAAAATAATTGCAAGATAAGTAACGTCAAGCAAGATTACTAGCAGAAAATACTTTGAGAGCATAAAGACACTTACTTAAGCACCACCTCGTTTTAAGGCCTATCAGCTTTCAGTCTGTATCAGTGTGGGGGTGTTTAACACAGGATTGTACAACTGCGAGAGTAATTTCAAGAACAAATTGTACCAGATCCACAGAGAGAAACAGAGATCCCTGGGAGGTATTTGGGTTACATAATCAATTCATACAGAAGGAGCGGGTGTGTGAGTATATACGCAAGTACAAAAAAAAAGCACATGTACACACGCTCCCCCACAGCACGCCAGGATGCTGCAGAATCCCATAGACACCAGGAGTATAAAAGCCAGCCTTCTGCATGCATTATTTCTGAAATTTCTCAAATCCTCCTCCAACATAAAGCTGAATTATTTAAAACCAACATGGAGAAGTAGGGTTGTGTTTTAAAGAGGAAGAAAAATAAAACATTACCTGCATCTGAGCAAATCAGATTTTGTTTCATACTCAATTGCTCACAAAGAAAGTTTATAACCCTTGTTTGACCTTACCTGGAGCTGCAATTTTCCATCTCACAGGGCGACAAAACTAAGTTGAAACATATATCTGAATACACTGACAGCAGTTTGACCCTGGCTTGAGTTAAGCTGATTTTTACATCTAAAGACAACGATCATTTTTTGTGTCGTCAGCAGTAATGCGGGGGGACAACAGCGAGAGAAATGTCACAACACGGGGTGCTACGGACTGGAAAGAGCGGCTCCTTGATGGGGTGCCCTGGTCTCTGGTGTGCTCCTGGTGAAATGATCTAAGTGATTCTGGCCCATTGCCACAAGCCCTATTCTCTGCTGTATGTGCAGAGAAATGTGTTACAGCATTATGAACATGTCACTGCCACTGTTAACAGTGCAGAGCTAAAACCTCACTCATCTTCAGTGCAGCTAGCAGGAAAGTGTATGATTCCTTTAATTATTTAGCATAAGTGAGCTATCCTCAGTTTCCCAAAGGCAGCTTACGCTGGGTTATGCCCTACAGACTCATTGCACACGGGCTGACATTGCAAGGCTTTGAAAATATTTTGCTGTCTTTCTCTAGCCCCTTCTCAATCCATTGTTTGTGTGTTTTTCTCCCTTGGCCTCCAAAGCCCTGTGAACCTGAGGACAGCAAAGAGCAAGAGTGAAATGTGAGCAAAGCTGACAGCTATTCTGCTTCCTCTCGCTGCAGTCAGCTCGGAGCCCTGGCTCCAGCACTGCCTCATCATCTGCGAGCTCGGGCACTCACGAGGGAACAGTTTGTTAAGGCTCCTGCACCCTTCACCAGCGCGCGACGCCAACGCAGCTCGGAGGGAAGAGGAGCTTGGCAGCAGCAAGCGGCTCTTCAGGAGCCGCAAAGCACCGGTAACCCTGAAAATCATTTCTCAAGAGCAATTACTCCGGCAAACACATCTATATCGATTCCTTGGCTTCAGCAGCCCGGGCTGCAAGTCTAGAAGCAGCAGCCAGGGGGGGAATTTGTGAAAAGAGAAGGACAAGATCCGAGTTTGGGCTGAAAGACCTTGTAAAGGTTGCAGCAAACAAGGCTGGCAGAGATGGTGGGCCTGCACGTGGCTAACTACCTGGCTCCTCCGGGCTCATCAACCATTGGGAATGGACCTACGCTCTCTGAAGGCAATCAGAAAGAATAGTATTTTATGGAGGAAAGCTAGTCCAAAATAAAGAAGAAATTAATCCTTGAATATAGGATAATTAATCCTTGAAATAGAGGCCAGCCTAAATCTTGTTCCTTGATAATAAATCGAACAATGCCAACCTCACCAAAGGAATTCTCAATATACAGGGCTGTGGTTTTGCATCTCTGACTGGGTGTAAAAGCCTGTGCTCCTTCCAGATCACATGCTGCCATCTGTCTCTGCTTCTGACCAATTTCCTTTGGCCATACTTTTCCCTTTAGGGCATATGGATGAGTTAGCCAATAAAAATGAACATTACCTGAGTTTTCATTTTCCCAGGACTGCATGTCTGAGACATGAGAACCTTCAGTTTAGGAGAGATTAGGAGAGATTCCAAAATTTAGCTCAAGGTCACCTAGGTACAGAGTACAAACATGGCCATGAACACGCTAGTTTGTGCAATTGACACTTGGATTCTGGGAGGTTCGGGGGGCTCGGATTGGACCCCCCACTCTGACATCCGTTCCCTGCCCCATGGAAGACTGGCAGAAAGGGACTCTATAGGGCAACCTTACATAGATTTCAAACCTTTCTGCTGCCCGTCCTTTTGAGGGACATTCACCGCCTTGTCCCCAGAATTCCCTCCATACGACATAATTTTCCCTGGTGGGGTTTTCCTCCTGGCAGCCTCCAGGCTGTCTTGCAAGTGTAAGGCTGAGCCAAAGACACAGGCGAAACTCCGTATCAACCAAACGCTGAACTCTCCACTAGCCCCGTCCTCCCCACGCAGCCCTCCAGCCTCTCCTCCCACTTCTTTCCCCTCTCAGTTCCTTCTTGGCTCACTTGCTACCTGATTTTGCCCTGTGTTTGTCCCACCGCCAGCCAGGGCTGGCATCATGCAGCAGGTCCTGCTGCCTGAGGCAGCAGAGAAGTGCTGGGGACACAGAAGGCCACGAGGCAGGTTTGCAGTTGATCGCTGTCAACTTGCATCGGTTCAGCCACCGAGCTTGCTGCTACTGCGAAAGGTCCTCAGAGAGCCCACACAGCTCCGCCAGTGCCAGCTGCCAGCCCAGTTTCTATTTTCCATTCCTATTGCAACATCAGCTAGGTACAGAACCCAGCTTATTAAATCACAGTGTTGGTCCAAGCTATTGCATGACTTGGACTGGACCAACACATCCCTTTTGTCGCTCTTCATAAGCCCAATCTTGCTCCTCTGCTTACATTAAACTGGGCACCAAAGGGAAGAGTCCTCCCATGGGATGTTTTTTCCCCCCTCAGTTTGTGCTGGAAGAAGGGGAAAGGCAGCTCTCGAGCCCGGGTAGGCACCTCCCCAGGTGTCAGCTTTGCAGCCCTGCCAAGGCCCCGGTGCAGACCCTTCAGGCAACGTGCACAGGGCAGGCTGGCTCACCTGCAGTCCCTCGCACCTGTGAGACGAGCTGCTTGGTGGCATCGCGGCACTGCCGAAGCAGCAGCTGCTTCATCTGAGCTCCTGCTGAGTCCTGAGGAGGATCTGCTGCTCCGGGAAGCAAAGCACTGCCCCTGGGAGCGCACGGCATCCTCGGCCCTGCAGCTGAGGACGCGCTGGAGCCAAAGCCGGGAGCCCCTGCGGAGCACCACAGACGGGGTTTTATTGCACGAAAGGCAGATATTCCTTGCTCCCATGTGCTCAGCTAGGAACCCCACTCCTCTCTCCAAGCAGTGCTTACACTCACTGCCTTCTACTACCTTCCAGTTATGCTCATAGCTAGATGTGCACAGCTCAGCTCCCTGCTCCATAGCCAGCTACCCCTGCAGAGCCCTCGTGAACATTGATGGTGCTGCACAGGCTTGAGGAAAGAGCATGGAAAGCATCTTACACACTGTGGATACTACTTGCAAGAGAAGAAAAAAGGGGAGAACTGATACATGAGGACCAAAATCAGTTTGTTGAATTCCATTCAGTGCACAGACAAAAGAGAATCTGAATAAACTTTTGGACTCTAGAAAAGTTTTCTTTGCCTCCACAAGCCTTTTAAAGCATTTATGGAGAACTGCGAAACAAGGGCACAATGGCCCATCATTTCTTTCAAGAGGAGAGGAGTGCTTTAAGACATTTCTTTGTGTTTCTGCAGCAAGATACACCTGCCTTTTATTGCTCTGCTGTACAACTGGAAGGAAGCCAGCCCAGGCGCAGCGCGCGATGCCCCAGCAGAGCAGCTCCATCAAACACTGGCCACCTACCCACTGTCATGTAGCCTGTATCTGTCACCAGCCAGATCAATCCCACGCTGTTCAGCACATTTTAGGAACCCAGGCTAATAAATCATTTAAGCGCCTCTCACTTCACAGATGGTAAGTGCAGTTCAATGAAGGTAATTATAAAAAAAATTACTTCTGGAGCAAAAAAATCAAAACATGGGAATATCTGTCTAATAGAAAAGGCCTGCAAAGAGATTTGGGATTTCTAATAATTCTGAGGAGCAGGTTAAAGGTCTGAGAGTCTGACAGTAGGTTTTCCCTCTGATTGACTGAATCGATCCTGTCCTCGTGTAACAGCTCTGGGGCCCTGTGTCTAGGCGATTTCAGGTCCTAAAAACAGCACTGGGGAAAGGAGGATACTGAGCCTGCTTTTCTCTCTATAGTGTTTTTTTTCCTTTCTGGAAACACAATATCCATCACCAAGAAGATGAGGCAATAGAAAAATGCAGGGCCTGTAGGGAGCTGAGAAAATACTAAAGCAGGACCCAAACTCTAATAACAGCAGCAGTTTCGAAGTGGCCTCCCGAATTTCCCACTCATAAGGTCCCCTTTGATTTTTGTTCTTGGATTTTGACACGACATGTTGTGATTGTGTCATTTCAGCCCACCCCTTACATGGATCTTCCCAACCAAGCTCCAGAGTCACCAGATGCAGCACGCAAGGAGCAGAGGTATTCCTCAGCTACCACCACTGGAAGGTGCGTTCACAAATGGTCAGACTACCCGTAGCTGCCACAGGTTTGGGCTGCTTGGAAAGGTAGCTTTAATCAATGTGGCATCTCATGTCATTCTGCAGGTTGGTCAATAATCAACATCCATCAGGCCCTTCCCTGACCCTCTACCTGTATTGGGGTTCACTGCTCTGAGTTCTGACACCATCCACCCTGGTTCCACGCTCAGATCTAAGCACAGAGCCAGATGACCCCACGTCTTACAGCTGTCTTTCTTACTACTACCCAGCAGAGCTAATTTAGCCAAATTTGATGTTTTCACAAAGCTAGTGCTCCCAGTACTACTGAGATGTAGAACAAAATCCTAAAATGTTGGACTTACTTATACCCAGCAGGACAAAAAAAGATTCAGAAACTGATAAAATCCCTCTAGAATTCAAAATAAACCCAAAACAGAGACCAGAAGTCATCCAACTACTATTTTTCTTTCTTTCTTTTCTTTTGTTTTCCTCCACAAAGATAAACTTATGAGACTCAATTTACAAATCAGTCTTAGACTAGCTACTTTTTTTTATATATATATAAGTTATACACCCAACCTTTACAAACCCTTTAATTTCAAAAAACAAGTCACTTAAGGAACTCACATGAAGCCTTCAGAGTTAATGGTGTTTACCTGACCATCTTACTACCTGGCTAGTTATGTTCTTCATCCTTGATCGAAAGACCCTACGTTGATTATCACAGAGGCAAAGCTTTGTTTATAAAGCTTTAGGTAAACACAAGTGGCTAAGTCTCCTTCATAACAGCTTTCATAACAACAAACATATTTTTGAATGTAATTACAGTTTAAGGAGCATGACATTAAGTGAGGCATTCTAGATAACCTTAAATTGCTGTATAAAATTAAAATGTACAGTCTAGCCATGAAATACAACTGCAGGAACTCCTAGGAAATTAAGGATATACACAAAATCATTTGTTGAATGAAAATCTTTCTCAGACCTTAGAATTTCAGTTGGATGTCAATAGCAGCCAATTGCAAAATCTCCTTTTTTTTTTTTTGAGAGTCCTAAAAAACAGCAGCATAAAACATGCAGTGTGGCTGCAAGAGAGAAGAGTTAAGATGAGGACAGTGTTGGTGAAAATCGTCACCTTGCTGAAAGCAGAAAAAAACTAGACACAGCCCGAAGACATTGGAAATATCTTTTTTTCTTTTTTGACACATTCTTACAGACTCAATAGATTTTACCTAAGGTTAACTCCTGGCTTTTGACTATGCATCCAGACTGAATCAATAAACCTTTGAGAGCAGCTAATGTGAGTTAGCATAATTTTTGTGATTTCATAGGTGCCTGAAGCTTTCCTGTTTAGTTCCACTAAAGCCATCAACTAAACTAGTGTATGAACTAGGTAGCCCTGAACTCTTGCTCCTTCTCCCACTTTGACAACAACTTCAATTTAATTAGCACTTTATTGTGCTGAGACATCTCAAGGCACTTTATGAAAGATGTACAGTCATACAGGCTGCAGTGCCAAGGTAGCAAATGAAATCAAGAAGGAAAATAAAGAAAACAAGAAAAGCCTCCATTTTATAGAGTAAAAGAGTTGGGAAAGGACAAAAAGGATTGGATTCTCAGCACATATACACACCAGCGACCACCTTCACCAGGTCTATCTCTTCTTCATCTGCTGATGCTGTAGTCCACTAACTTCAAAAGTTTCTCTTCCTCTTTCCTAAGTAATGGTTTATCGTCATATTAGAAATTTAAAGAAATAGCTAAAGAAGAAAATCTGGAAACAAAGTCATAATATCTGGTTGATTCCTACTTTCCTTTTAAACTCAGATCCAAAAGACCAAACGAGTAGAACTAAAAAGCATAGTAAGAATAATTCAGCATTTCTCTCATTGCTTCTATTTAATGGCTGGTCTGTAGGTCAGGAAGTTACATATGGCACATTACACAACACAAGGAGGGCAAACACCTACATCATGGAACATACTCAAGCACTGCCTTCAACATGAAGGTAGCTGAAGCTAACTGAAAACCACAAGATATTAGGACTAAAGTTTAAATGGAAGAATCTGCTCAATTTTGTGAGTTGGTCCAGAGTTACATTAGATACCTTGATAAGGAAATAAATAGGTACTTTTAAAAATTACATTGCAAATCCATTCTTTTATAAATCTCTTTGCTAGGCATTTTCTTAGGTGCTGCATCCCGCTACATAAAAATCATGTCTAAAGTGTTAGATTCATGCCAATACTAAATGGTAACTTTAAAAAAAAAATCTTTTTCTAAGGGGAAAATGCAATTTTCATGACCTCAAGCACAGATTTGTAAGAAGATCATGCGTTCAGGTTGGATTTTTTAAAAAAAGAAGAAATCAACAGCTCAGGCATCTTCATTATGTGCAACAATGAACCAAATAAATTACATTTACACTCGAAATACATTTGGAAAAAAGCATATCACCAAAAATGGGAAAGAGAATAGAAAATTCTCCAGAAACATTTAACCTGATTCTTTTGGAGTACTCAGAGTGCGAGAGTAAGCACCTACTACTGGAAAAGATTTCAGGGCAACCAGAAAAAAACAGCTAAAAAGCAGCAAGTAAAACCTCTCTGCTTTAAATACACAGAATAGGAGCATGATAAAACAATACCATGTTATAAAAACATACAATAATGTCAGAACGAGCTGCATTTTCAGCTTCACTGGTATAATTGGAGATAGAAGGATAGATTTCCCCACTCTTCAAAGCTTTTGATAAGATATAAAAGCTCATGGTTTGTGGCTGTACAGAATAATATTCCTGAATATGATTTCATGTTCTTTTCTTTTCTCCCTATTGGCTTCTGTGATGTCCCTAAACCTAGAGTGTATTTTAGTTCAGGAAGATCTACTCGCCTGTCAAATTCCAAAATATCCATCAAGTCTTTTTGTAACACATTGAACCGAGGAAAGGAGAAGACAAACCTGAAGGACTTGTCAAAGCTCATAGTAATTTATGAAGTGAATAGAAAGTGCCTTTGACAATAAGAAACTACTTGCCATGAAACTATTTGCAGTGAAACAAATAGTATAAACTGAGAGGCCAAATTCTTTCCCAGGATCCTGCTTGTGCAATGTTGTCTGGAACTGAAAGAGCTTTTGGTGGAGATTTGGGTTTTAACAAAACACAGTTTTGATAAAAGTGTCCTTTTTCTAGAAGAAAGCTGGTGTTTGTTTATAACATCACAAATAGTTTCCATCTCTGATACACAGTCACAAAATTATGTTTGGAAGAGCCTCTGTAGATGACCAATATTGTGATAGAGCACCCCAGTCTCCCCAGGCCCTTAGAGGCAGAAGTGGGTATATGGTATAGATGGTCCAGAAATGACTGCTGGAAAAGAGGCAGTAAAGTGATACAGCAGAAAAACACGGTTGTGATGCAAGTTGAAGGTACTTCAAAAATGTAGAAAAATACAACCCAGCATGCAGGGAACAACGAAGCCGCTTGGAGCTAGTCTGGCAAGAAAAGGGAGGAGGGTGGATTCCGAAGCAGCAGACACCAGTAAGGAGGCAGTAGCTGAAAAGGAGAGTAGAATAAAGTGTTTGGGGGACTTCGGCTTCACAGAGCTCCTAATAATAGGCAATCATTTTAGCACAGTGTTTAGAGCACTTAGAACAAATGGGACAGCCAATGCATTTTGCATTCCTACGCTG
The DNA here is from genome assembly GCF_000705375.1 of Tinamus guttatus. The sequence goes on along the minus strand of NW_010586845.1, from coordinate 44,309 downwards.
AGACTGAAGAATGTTGGAGGAAACTAAAACACCTCCATGCCCACTGAAGTGGAGAAGGGGTTACAAGTGGCTGCTATAACTCAATGCAAGTATTATCCAGCCAGCACTGAAAAGAATTCAGAAGAAGAGCAAGATTAGGTGGCTCAAAGAGCAGCCTAAATCATCAAATTGCAGATTGTTTTTTTTTTTTGGTCATTGTTTGTTCATGTTTTTTCTGTAAATCTGAACACTGTAACAGCATTTCCTTCTCCCAAAGAAGATTCAGAAGTAGAGAAAGGATAGTCTGAATGGCCCATTTACAGTGACCCTCACTTCCAAAACCCTTCCAGATTCCTTCTCGTTCTCATTTAATCAGCAAAAATTATTAATGGAAACAACCCCTAGCTTCATTGGTCCTTAATGCCAGGTTCTTCTTAAAAATCATTAAGAGCTGCCAGTATGTAAGCCCCACTATTCAGTCCAGTAACAGTGGGACTAACTTCCACTGCTGATAGTAAAGCTAGAAAACTGTCTTTGCCTTGAAAACTTTGATGGTTTCATATCAGTATAAGTAGTGAACATTGCCCTAGGCAGCATCATTATTCTCAAGCATTAGCTCTTTATTTATCTTTTTAATTGTTTCAATATTCAATGTTTAAACTGAGTTTGATCATTTGGGGATTTTTTTTTGTATTTGTCAGCCCAAGGTCAGAGTTTGGACAGGTGCCTTATCAGCTTAAGGGTTTTGCAAGTAGCAGAGGGGCTGGGGGTTCCATTAGTGGCAGACAAATCTAAGAGTCTTTTAATAGTTAGGATGTTGTTTGGGATCCAGTTGTGTTTGGTTGCTATGGAGTGAGGTCTCCCATGGGAAAATAAATAAACCCACCCACCTAAGGCACTGAATCCACATTCTGGGGATGTACTGGAAGTCAAAAAATAACATTGTGCCAATTGTACGTTTCTGCATTTTTATCATGTTCTGCATTGCAATGTTTTGCATGCAACGTGATGGAACCAAGATAAATGGTTGCAGATAATTACAACTCGTCTTCAGGAAACAAATCCAGTTTACCTAGTGCAGTGCAGTATCTACACGGCAGATGTTTGCTTGGTTAGCAGATTCCACTGAAACAATTCAGAAAGGATTGCCTGCAAAAACTGGGTTACAGACACAACCTGCTAAGGACATTAGTGTATCCTGCTTAAAAAGTAACATCAGCCCCAGCTCATTTTCAAAGACTTTCAATCATGATGTAACTGGAGCTTTTGCCTTCATGTTCTCTTCCCAGCTGCCAAATGGAGAATAATCCAACAAGGGAAGAGGGGCAGGAACCCCTCACATCATTGATATGTCTCATCTTGAGCAGAAAAATGCTGAAATGCATTGACTACAAGTGGTGACTACCAATGCACTTAGAATTAAAAACAGAAGCAGAAGATCTTGATTCTAACCCTACTGAGGTCTTTTCATATATAGAGAGAATATATCAGAATCGGAAGAAAGAAGACAGAAGGTATGGAACAATGTCTGGATGACACTCTTTGGGTCATACAAGCTTAGAAAAGAGATGACTCAAAGCCTGTTTTAGAGGTCTGTAAGTCTAAGAGTGATCTTGAGAGCTGGACACGGATGCACTGTTTATCATCTCTTTCAATACAAGAATGAAGGACCAAGAGATGAAGCTTATGTTCAAAACAAGCAAAAGGAAGTTGTTCTTCATATAACATAAAACAGACACGTGGAGTTCTGCTGAAGCCATTATGAATTCTGATTTCTTCAGAGGAAAGCTGGACACTGTTTGGAAGAGAGATTCAAGTTCAGGGATTTTGAATTTACTCACCTCTTTACGCAGCTCTTAAAGCCTTCAGATCTACAGCTTGTCAATACGTTGTTCCCAAAATGGAGCAGAGCATCTGACTCCACACAGGTTTCCTTATTCTGACTTTAGGCAGGTACCTCTGTATCGTCGCTGTCCGCAGTGACGGAGCCTGTGGCTCTCCAGAGAGAAATTTCCCTCTCCTTCTCATCTTTGAATCTCATAGCAGCCACAGCACTTGCAATGTCTAAAGAGGTCACATATTCAGACAACAAGGACCTCAAAATGGATTTCGGCAACTATTGGTGGATTATTGGTGGATTTTCCATCATGCAAAGCAGGCTTAAGCAAAACAGAAATCAGGTGGGAGAAGAGTTAGCTCTTTTCTGAAATTGTAAGCTCACTGAAGAAACAAGTCCTACAGAAATGCCAGAAGTGCACAGAGGTAACATGTTTATGTAGCAACAAACACAAACAAAGCAGAAGGAAAGCAGAAGTCTCCTAATTCTTAGGCCCTTCCTAAAATAAATAAAAGCCCTTGATAAAAGCTAAAAGATAATTCAATTAATAAAACAAACAGGCAGAATGCCCTGCTAAATTCAAATATTTTTCCTTATAGGTCCAGAAGGCAAAACCTATGGCTCTTCCAGCTCTGCACATACACACACTCACAGCAGATTTTCCCAGGGTATTTTCACGTACAAGAGTTCATGATCAAGATGGTGCAAACCCAAGTACTGTTCATCACTGCAATGAACAAGTCAGGTTATTTAAGACCTTCTAGGATAAGTTTAATAACAAGGAGCATTCTGAGCCTGGAGCAAAACAGTGTCTAGGTCATGGCAGGATAACTTCCAGTCTATCATAACAGTTTCATGAACTTTAAAAAGCCAAACTAGATGCAGAGTTGTACTGAATTACTCAAAGTTGTCATCAGCAGTTCCTCAACATAGCAAATATTTTCACAGACCTAAGAACCTAGAATTCCACTTTCATAATGAAACAAGGGGAAAAGGCATTATTCACCTACTCCCAGTACCTGCAATGGGAATGTTATGCACTGATTATCTAAAGGTAACGTTTTGCTGCAGAGAATTTCTCAGCAATGCAGAAACAGAGAGGAAATAGATAGCACAGATCATCGAAGAGAAACACAGTTATGGAAGTCACACACTACAACAATACCAGTAGATTTTGGCCCAGAAGAAACATTTTCCCCCTTTGGGAGCCCTGAAATCTGCTCATCTGGCTCTGTGAGGAGCCCATCCCAATGCGGTTTCTCCACAGAGTAACTTGGATACCCGTTTTACATTCCTCTTGCTCCTTTGAATTTAGGAAGGAGAAAGAAACTGGCTTTCGAGCCTAACGTGCCCAGGTAGTGCAAACAGTCGCAATATTTCACAGCATTACAGCAGCAAATTGTGTTTGCTTATAACAATGATTTCCTGGGGAGAAAAGAAATAGGAAGCTCAAGAAAATTTTGCAGAGTGTTTTAGGCAAAAATTTGGAGATTGTGCAATGGATTATCATTGGTTACATGCACTGATACATCTCTAAGACAAAGAGAGGAAAAAGGAACAAGGTTTTATTGCCTTGCCGAAAGTTTGCAGGAATATTTGCTAGTTCTGTTATTTTTGTCAGGGAAAAAAAAACACACAGCTAAAGTTTTAACAATCCTTAATGCTGAGGACATGAAAGAAACAAGCAGAAAGCAAGTTTGAAAACCAGACATAGCCCCACAGTTTAAGCATTCCAACAGCAGAAGAGATTCTGACCTCCTGCCTGCTCATTTGTAACACACACGGAGTGAAACCAGGTACTCAAATCCCAGCTTGGTCCTCACCCTCATTCTTTTACATCCACATGAAAAAACTCGTCCACCACCTAAGGATTAATACTGTTACGTCCCAACGTGTATAAAGAGGAAATCAACACAAGGTGTTACATTTGCCCTGCAGGTGCCCAGCTGAGCTGGAGTCTGTTCCTGTCCATCTGCCCAGGTTTTTTGCTCCATGTGACACGTGAGGTTGCAAGAATAAGGACTTTTTTTAACATGAAGAATGTTGGTTGAGATTATCTGGAGTGAAAGCTATCAGTGCTTAAAGAGTTTATGCAGAGAAACACAGCAAACTTTACGAGACCAAAGCAGCAAAACAATTTTGCAGTTGGAGATTTAGAAGGGGATTCGCTGCATCTCAGAAATATTCCTCTTTTCCCTTTCAATAGCTTGCTAAAATAGCTACAGTTTGCTCTTGCTTTAAGCTTCTGTGATGGTAGGTTCTTCAAAATTCCTGTGACTTCTTTTTGTGATAGCTGTTCAGATGTTTCCATGTATTTAGTGAAAACTCCTGTTGGGAGTAAATTAGGTGCCTCAGTGTCTTTCCTGAAGGCACACGGTCCACTAGATAAATGCAGCTGGGCCTTTCTGTGGTATCCAGCTCCTCCTTGAACCCTGCTTTTGCTACTCCCTTTGAACCTCAGTCTTCTCGTCCAGCTGCACCACCAGATGCTCCATGTGCCTGCAAAGCCGATTCAAAATTCCCTTCAGAGCCTCTCTCAGATCAAGAAATCTCTACTGTGTACGATCAGCCTCCCAGACCTACCATAATCAGGATATATTGCTAAAACCTGATTGTTAATACAGGCTTCTCTCCCAAAAATAACTGACCAAAAAGTTTATCTCTGTTATTTTCCACTTTCCCATGCTATGTACACCCTTTAGCTTCATATACACCAAGAGTTACAATCCTGACTGATTTACATTTTTGCATACTTGCATCATTGAAAAAATATATCTTAAATTTCAGCAAAGACAGACCAATTTGTGGTGATTAGCCATACATCCCTGTAGCAGCTCTCTCTCCACCTCTGCCTCACTTCCGATCCAACAAGTTGTTCTGATCAAATAAGCATGTTCCTTGTCAAAGTAAGCACAGAGTCACAACACCATGTTTACGTTTCCATAAGCACCTCAGAACTCCAGGTTCTGCTTTCATGGCTTAAAGGGGACTTTCTGGAGCCTGATTTTTCTTGGCTGATCAGAGAATATGTTATTTACCTCTAAATAATGAAATTATGATTCTCCTCCCATGTGCTTTGCATGTATATATCTTCTGGGTTTTGTAGTTTCAACTTACAACTTGAAGAGACAGTACATAACAACTTTATCCTAAACAAGTGGTTTCCCCACCCAACCTACACTATCCAGGACTCAGGCGAAATTCTCCCCTTCAGAATAACAAACCATGAAGCTTTTATTTCTCTCTGACTTATCTCTGATCTGTTTTAAAAAACTGACCAGCTCCGTCTTTTTGTCTCACAAAAATTCATGCCAAGAAGAGAAACATCACAACCTGTCAACACTTAGAGGCTAAACAAAGGAAGAAACAGATCAGGAAAACAGAGAGGAGAGGCTTTTGTGCCCTTCTTCCCAAACTAATACTCCCAAAATGTGTTTAGGGAGAAAGGGAAGGAACTATTGTTCCAGCGAACACATCAGCTGATGTGATTATTTTACTAACTATGTGCATCCCCAGACATATCAAATGGAATGCAATGCCAGCTGAAAGTATTATGTAGCCTTCAGTGATGTGAAACATATAAGCTCTAAGGCATTCAGTTTGGCTGAAGACTCCAGCTGGCACTGGTAGTTTTATTGTGCTGTGAAAAACGTTGAAGTCCTCGGATGCCCTGCTGACCATGGAATCCCAGAAACTTTCCTGGATTTGCCTGACACGTCCTCATGTTGGGAATTAACCCCGCTTGCTGCGGGTCCCTCGCTGCAGGGGTAGATGCTCCTGCAGCCCAGCAGGATGAAGCAGCCCAAGAGCACCTGTGTTGGGTCCATGTGCGACTGCGTTTCGGAGCGGGAGGCGCCGCTGGCCGAGTGCTAAAAAATCTGGTGCCTCAACTTTCACTCCAAGGTGGCTGCACCATATGCAGAGACCATTAAGGGCTGTGTTTTGCTTCCTAACTTTTCACATTTTTCCCTCCCTTTATGACATGTTTATTGGCCTTGAAGGGTGAGAGGGATAACGGCAAACTCAAGTCCTCTGTTCAGGTCTGACTCACCTATTGTGCTCCCCGGCCTCATTTAAGGGCAAGTTGCACCCGGTGTGGTGGCTAGTGGTGTGAGCAACTGCAACCATTAATCCCTGTTCACATCTGATTTGGGCAAAATCTAGACCAGTGAGTCCAGGGTAGTTAAATGCACAGCTTAGGCAATTAAGAAAAGGTTACAGATGAATATTATTTGGTCTGAACACAAATCTGCAAGGGGTTTTGGAGACCAGTACCTTGAGGATTACAGCGTATTTGTGGAGCTTTAACAGGAAACTGCTAATTATGACACCTGCACAGCTTTTCTGAATTAGGCCCTGGGGATTCATTGCGTTGCCTTGAGAAGTTAGCCAAAGCCTGGGGCTCTTAATCCACAGCCATCACCTCAAGTGAGAGCAGAACAGTCAGCCACAGGGCATCTGCAGCCTTAGTTAAGAAGGGGTATCGCGCACAGTTTAAGCGGAATGCTGCTTTCCAAGACAAACTACCTGAGTTTCGAACACTCTGCCAAGGAGTTTTGCCCCTGAGAATTACACTCGTGTGAAATGAACAGTCTGATCTGTTCAAGTGACTTCCAGTTCAAACGAATATGTACAGAGCACTACTAAATTATCAGGGAAAAAAAGTATGTGAATCAATTCAAATCATCTAATCCTTATCACTGTAAAATTAGGGAATTTCACAGAGAACTAGGACATCACTGGCTCTCTATATCAAGTTAAAGTGAACATCAGAGTGTTTTTTGAGTCTTGCCTTGGTCACCTCAATGAACTTCAGATTTTAACAAACACATTTTCACAAGTATTTTCTAGAGCCTCTACTCGATGTCTTTCAGTACACGGTGTTCACTTTGCCTGAACAAGAGCCATTTCTTAATTTAAGAAATTAATAAATGATGTTTAGATCTTACATAGTGCTTCTCCTCATCAGTCTGCAGGGTGGTCTCCAAAAATCCACCCCTGGTTTCATGCTCAGACAGCAAAGTCCAAATCGGAGTCAGAACCTCCATTTCCTGAGGTCCTGCTCTGCCACGTAACATCACAGCGTAATTCCCTCTCGGAGGGGTGGGTTTGCAAGTCTGCGTGACCTTACGGAAAGAGCAATATCCAAACAATGACAAAGCAGTGCAGTGTTTTCTCTTACTGGGGCAGCCAGGGTTGACAAACAGGTGGCAGGATAAGGTTAAGCAATGCCCTGGCAGAAAAACACTCATGGCTTTGCTTCCTTGTCTGTACCAGTGACGTTTTGCAAATGTCTTAGTTCGTATTCATCTCAAACTGCTTAAAAAACAGGAGCGTTCCAAGTAATAATGAACTCCTCATATTCAATTTACGACTCCTAATTCCCAAGCCACTTTCCTTCAGCCTGAAAAGGTGGCAGAGACACATATTGTGTTCTCGGTACAAGAGCTTCTGCGACTGCAACAAGAGAGAGCTGCCAATGCATTTGCAGGAATAGCAACAGTATTTTCTTTATCCCTGTAAAGTTTGGCCAACGTATTTTGTACAGAAGGAGCGGATTAACCAAGGGGACAGGGAGCTGCTGCCTCCATCCCTTTACCCATTGCAGGGTGTGTTCCCAGGAGCCGTGAGCCCTGCCCGCCCAGCGTCCATCCACCCTATGGCCACAGCCACGGCAGGAGCACTGAGAAAGGCTACAGCTCCAGAGGCTGCAAAAACACAAAAAAAGCCAGTCCCTGCTGCTCGCCTTAGTGCACAGCCTGAGCCTCCTCTCCTGCTGGCTTTCCTGTCAGGCACACACAAAACCCGGGCACCAAGCGCCAGTCGGTCCCACTGCCCCTCTTGTCTTTCCCCAGCGTGCAGTAAATGGGCACAAGTCCTGCAACAGGGGCGAGGAAAGCAGAGGGCGAGGAGCAAGGGAAAAGCATCCACTAAATCCTCCATCTGCAGCCCAAAGTAGCAGTGTTGGGGGGGTGCGTGGGAGAAGGAGTGTGGTGCACACAGCAATACAAAAAGTAGTTTTTGTGCCAGGCTCATCAGTGTGGCAGGGTAATAAGGTCAATGTGAAAACAACTGGAAGGCACATTCCCCAGTAAACATGTGCTGAGTGAAAACGGCCCGACCTTATGTTGTAGAATCCAAACCCATTGAGTCAATTGCCAGAAAACATGACATGACCTTTCAGATTCAGTGAGCATCAGTTCCAAGAGCAGGCTGCCGTGCTCTTTTCCATTTCACTGCTGCCCCCGGAGGGCCTCAAGTCACCGGAAATAATAGCTCGGGCTCAAAATCTGCACTCCTTTAATGAAAAAAAAAATACACATGGCATCCAGTTTGACCCTGGTGGCAGATTTTTTATATCCTTAACTCAAATTCTTTAAACTTAACAAACGTAGTTTTTTTTCCTGTTTTATTATTTATGATCTTCTTAGAGCTCAGTTTTTCCCACAATATGTTTTTGGCATATGAAGAAACCTCTTCTTTTTGCAAATGAGGAAAATAATTAATAGCTAATGAGGTGTTCACACCAAGCTGCAACCTTCACTCCCCAAACAAGTAAAGAAAGAAAGAAAAAAAAAAGCTATTTCAGTTAAAGACATTTACTCCTCTTTCTAGAACAAGAAACACATAAAGGTGTATTTTAGTCTACAAACCTCCAAAATCTTATTTTAAACTTGAGCAGCTCAAGGCTGGAATAAAGCTTTGGAATAAAGCATTCCAAGCACTAGTAAAATGAGAGTTTTTTATATTAAGTGTAATTCAAAATGTGCCTTCCTGACCAATTCATTACTTTCCCTCCTAAATTCCGATTAACATTTTTTCCCTTTTACTCTCTCTCTGACAGACTGATGGAGCAGAGATCTGAAGTCAACTTCAGCTCTCAGGTGAAACCCCTATGCTAAGGGCCAAATGAAAAGCTTTTTTTTTTTTTTTTTTCCGGATACCATTCAGATTTTACTCTCCTCTGTCAAAAAGCAAAAAAAGGAGAGGCAAGGATCTGTGCCGTCTGGAAACTGTGTTTATTTTGACTTGAGCTGTGCCAACCTGCAGCATACAAATACTCAGTCAAAACTGCCTACCATCTGTGTTTATTGTAGAGGAATAGCAACATCCAATGGCCAGTTAAATGCAGGTTAATTGCAGGCGTGAATCAAATTCCCTGGAGAGCCAAATACAGTTAGCTCCCCTAGTGTAATCTCTTTCTGTTACATGCAGGAAACCAAAAAGAGAAAGAACAACAATGCCAACTCGCAGAAGAGCTGGATGCTTCTCTGCACAGAGTGGGGGTATCTGTGGGGAACAATAGGGGTCTATTAAATTCGTTCATTGGCACCACAGAAGAAAAATGAACATAAATTAATCAGCTACAAAAGATGAGACAAGTGTTGGTGCAAGTCTATTGAAGTTCGGGGAGTTGTGGAAGGGATGAATTTAACCCAGGATCTTTCAATGTCTGCATATTTCAAAGTGGCTTATGGAAAAAATTGGGCATTCTAAGCAAAGAAAAAAAGGAGTGAGAGAGACTCCCTGTGAAATGCCAGCCTTTCAATATCCCTGGACAGCCACATTTTCACCGTACTGACATTTATCATTTTATTTCCTTGCATTTATAAAGCCATCTGGCCAAGGTTTTCAAAAGCACCAAGGAACTGTGGGCATCCTACCTTTCAGTTTAAAAGGCCCAGCCTGACAACAGTGACACACACTGAAAACTGGGGCTCCGGTTGGGGGGACCAAAAAGGCACACACAGCTTCAGGTCTCATTAGGCCAACTGCAGTCTCCTCCTCACAGCTGCCCTCCGAAATTCTGTAGCCTAGAAAAAGACGCAAAACTCTTAAGTAAAATAAAATAAAATAAAATAAAATAAAATAAAATAAAATAAAATAAAATAAAATAAAATAAAAGGAGTTTGTGGTGTTGCCAGAAGACTAAAGCTGTGGGTCATGCCAGAAGGGTAGAGCGGCCCTCCCACGCAGATCTCCCGAAGACCCCTCAACAAACCAAATCTCACGGGATATTTACAGCTTTAAAACTAGGCCTGAGGTATGAGGTGTTCCCTGCATGAAGGAAAAGCCCCGTCCCACCCACATGGGAGCCGGAGGGACCTGGCAGGGCAGGCGGCGCTTGCTCCCCCGTCCCCATGTGTGTTCCGGCCCGTAGGCCGCCAGCCTTCGGGGCAGCGGGGTTAACGTGGTTCCTCCTTCCTCCTCACATCGCGGGTGACAATGTCCCTCTCACAGACTCATATTCTTAGGGGTGTTTTTAGCTCTTTGTCCCTCTTCTCCCAGGTGCCAAAGCTGCCATTAAATCTGCCTGCCCGCTTTATGATGCTGAAGCCTTTCAGCCAAGCCTGAGTCATCTCAGGCCTCATCTCACTGAGGCTCTCTCCCCTCCAGGCTTCTGCCCTCACTCCTCCATTTACCCGGAGTCATCTCCCTTCCCTGCTTTCCTCAGATCCTTCCAGTTCCTAGCAAGTTCTCCTCACATTGAAGCGTTTTGTTTTCACATTCACCTCCTTGCACAACTTTTTTCTCTCTTTTTCCCATTCTCTCTTTCGTCATGGCCCTCCTCAGCTTTTCCAGGAGGCAACTTTACCAGGGCTTCTTCCAGTTTCATACCAGAGTCTTTTGTATACACCAGAAACCTCCTCCCTGGTGAGGCTACAGTAGCTGACCAGGTCAGATCCATTCTGGCATCATATATCCATGAACATATTTCTCTCTCCCTCACTTTGAAACATTAAAATGACCATTATCACCATAAAAAAATAAAACTAACACTAGGCTACTTCCTTTAGTTATTTCCCAGCCCTGTGTGCTCACACCAGCTTCAGATGACAAGCTGCTCTCCTCTGGCATCGTATCTTTAGGACTAAAAGTTAGGGCTGTATGTAGGGCTGTGTTATAACAACCATGCAGGATCACGTTCAAGACTGCAGTGATAGTTTAGTCACCCAGAAAACTCCGGTCTATTGCATTTCCCCCAATATCTTTCCAGCTCACTATTTTGAAATCAAATCTTAATATATCTCTTTATATTACAATGCTTATAATGAAATATTTGGAAGAGGTGTGAGGCTGGATTCTTAAAGAGCATAAACTAGTACAGCTTTGTTGACATCCACATAACATAACGTGTTCTATTAAAGACTGCTGCATAAAGTCGGATGGTAAATTGACTTGACAACTTAAATTAATCTATATTTTCAAGAATGTTTTCACTTTTTTATTATTAAAATAGGATCAATTCAGAGTTTAAGTTCCTCCCTCCAAAAAAAAACTCATCCCTGAGATTTCTGAAGTCTGTTTTAGCATCTAAAGATTAAAAGACAGTTTTTCCCTCATATCAGTTTTTTACTTCAGAGCAAGGAACGAGCAGAGGCTTTGCCCTATGCTGCTGTTTAAATTGCTGAGCCAATAGGCTGAGTATTTCGGCCTGAAGCTGACAGCTATCATCCTGATCCACGGTACTATCGTTTATTTCTTGAGATAAAATGGAACATACCAATGTTTTTCTCATCCTACTCCTTGGACAGTCTCTCACACAAGGCTTCATACTGCAAAGCTCATCATTAATGCAAATTACCACCCCCAGGAAGTTCCATGAGCCCAGAGAAAGATGTTATAAGCTTGAATTCCTAGAGCAGATTCAATTACAGGATGCAAGGGACATTTAAACAAGCTTCCCCGGGATAAATAACAGAAAATGGCCAGCACACTCAGCATGCATCGAATAAAAAGCAATCTGCAGTTGGTAAGGGCCATGCATATTTTGAAAACCATTCCCATCAGCTATCACCAACCAAAAGTCAGCAAAAGCTTACTTTAGAACTTGAAAAGACAGAAAATTAAAACATTTGGCTGTGTAATATGTTACACAGGGAGAAACTCATGAAAAATGCAGCACTGTTTACGGAAGGGAAAATGCAGACAAGCACTTTTGCCTGTAGAGTAAGCATTTATGAATGACAGGAATGGCCTTTCCTCTGACTGGAATGAAGGGTGGCAAGTTTGACTGTGTTGATGGATGAATCTGAAAAAAGGTAACCATCAGGAGAGGCACATCCAAAACCGCACCCCAACCCACAAGTCCAATGGCAAACAGATGAAATTTAGCAAAAAAGGAGCTATTTGGAGTTGAAAAGAGTTTAGGAAAAAAGTGCAGAAATAGGAGTTAAATATTTACTTCTCATCCCATCTTGACTAACCAGGAGCAAGCCCTCGGAAGTGAAAGCCCTCGCTTCATGCTATAGAAGCATGAAGCGTCTTCTTAAAATACAAACGAGATCCTGAACACAAGCACATGACACTTACAGCTATGGACGCCCTCACAACAAGAAGCCACAAATCAGCCCATACATATGGCCAATGGGAGCAAGTTGCTTCTTTCAAAAAAATTATTATACATATTCACAGAATTCCAGAATGGTTAAGGTTGGAAGAGACCTCTAGAGATCATCTAGTCCAACCCCCCTGCTCCGGCAGGGACACCTAGAGCACGTGGCACAGGGTGGCATCCAGGCGGGTATATTATGCACATTCTGTAAAACATGTGAACATAAATGCAATAAGAAGTGGTTCCATCATTAAAATAATGATTTTTAGAGTAATTAAACCTTATGGCCCAGTGCCACCATTCTCTGCACATTTCTTAATCCTGTATGTAGTGGCTTTAATTTCTGGTCCTCAGAGCCTTGGGCATCCATGGCTCCCTACAAAAAAAACCCTATGAAATTTTAAATCAATGAAATAGAGGGGAATGGAAAGGGGAAAGGAAAAACAATGGAAAGGGAAAGGGAAGAGGAAAGAGAAAATGAAAAGAAAAAAGGAAAAGGAAGAGAAAGGGAGTCTGCTGTCAGAAAGCTTCAATTCAGGAATTCCTGTCCAGGAAAAAAAGAGGTTTGGTGACAGTAGGGGAGTTGTTAATTGGAAAGGTTTGGGAGCTGAGAGGCCTGCAAAAGTGTGCAGACTGGTCTGCTACAGCTCCATGGCAACAGTGTACAGCCGCTTCGTACTGTACATGGAAAAGAGGAGTGTGAGGAAGCTTTGCAGTCAAATATTTTTTCCCCACTCAGATAAGTTATTGTGCCTTCCCTCCAGCACCCCACACAATTTAGAAGATGTGCCATGTCTCCAAACTGCTCTGGCTCCACCAAAACCTCTCCAGCAAAATTAGATCTGCAACCTCCAGACCTACCCCACTTGATTACTGAACAGGCTTCTCATGAGGCATGTAAGGACTTCTTCTCCTTACTGGATAACTGCAGATATTAAGGTTAATTCATTCAAAATAGGCCTAATGCAGTCAGAGTTTCTGCAAAATTATTTGTTTTGCTCCTTTAAATTTGCTCACTCTGGTAAGTAGGAATGAACATTAAGGAAAAATTATAAAATAAAAACATTTTTTCTTTTTAAAAAAAAAAATGGAATAGAGTTTTGTTTTGTTATAAATAATCCAAGAGGCCTTTCTCTTTTTTTTTCTCTTTTCTCCACTACCTGTTCTCTTCCTTCCCCCATATGAAAAATAAAAAAGCATTCAATAAGGAGTGTGTGTGGAAAGGAAATGAAAGAATCAGTATTCCTAGTGAATAATTTGGCTAAGGGAGAAAGACAGATACAGATTCTTTTGATATGTTAAAAGCATCCCAAAATGCCTACGCTCTGGATGCTTTTACACAAATTACCTTTCATCATAAAGGTACAAAATACATATAATGGACAGCTCTTCCCTCTCCAATGAATATGTAGCCACTAGCTGATAAGATAATAGACTAAACACTGACCTGTCATAGACTTGATGTTCATAAAAGTAGAGTTTAAAAAGTTAGTTTTCCCATCTCAGGCATTTAACGGGCAGGATCTAAAACATCTTGCCAGTTTGCTAAATCTTTTCACGTTATTCTGCCTTAATAACCACAGACATAGCCCTTAGACTGATAACACTTGGAGAGAGATCCTGTTTGTACATATGCTTCTGCTGCAGCCTTAGCACCCGGGATCTCCCTCCCACTTAACCTCAGAATGCCTTTGGTGTCACATAGTTGAGTTGTAAGAAGTAGATTAAAACTCTTTTTACTGAGCGCAGCAAACCAATTTGTTTTATATTCTAATTGCAAGAGGCACCTGAGGCATCAGTTGATGGATAGGCTGCTAATAAATAATAATTATTGCAGTGTGTAAACCTGCTGAACTTCTGAGAAGAAAGATAGCCTTCTCCGAATCACCACTGCCTCACAATATTATCCCTGTCTCATTTTTCCAGTGCACTCCTGTGTGCAGGAGAACCGAGGGGCTTGTTTTTTCCCTAGAAGTGTCCTTTCCCAAGCACCTTCATCCCAGACAATAAAGATGTCTTTTGGGCCTCAATAAATAACCTGAGAAGTATCTTCATTCCTGTACATGCACCACATACATCTGTTACTTTTTTATCCCAGCATGCAAGAGAAACTCCATCTTTTTGTTCAATCTAATTCTAAGGCATCTCCCTTTGGAATCTAGCAGGTTTTGCACGGGACAGCATGCAGTCACTTGTGGAAACAGTAGAGTAGGTGAATCCATTTCAACTGGGCTGAATGCATGGAGCTCAGGGTCCTGTGAACTGCTACAATATTGATGCACCTGGGTTCTTTTTACAGTTCTGCTGCTAACAAACTGTATGATCTCCAGGAAGCCACTTATTCTCACTCTATCACAAATTGATAACCTGAAAAATTGTAAGATCAGCTGAAAAATAGTAAGTTATTAGTAACACTCCAGAAGCCCAATAAAAGCTCTAGAAGTTTTCTTATTAAAATAATAAAATCTGAGCTCTTCAAAGGAATGTAGATGCCTGATTCTATTATAGAAGCTAAAAGAGGCAGGTAAGCAGTACAGGAGACTAAGTACCCTTGGCCACCTCCTCAGGGAACAGACCTGCGTCTCTGAGGCCTTCTCTTTTTCTCCTTACTTCACATCATAACTGGTTCATAACTAACATTCATTTAAATCAATAGCTATTGATTTATTTAGGCACTTACATAGTTACAGAGAAGCTTTTCATTTATTCCTTTGTGCTCGTAGACCTAGCCACAGAACTCAAAGGAAAACAGCTTTAAATGATGAAAATTCAAATGCTAACAGCATTCAGTGGTAAATGCAGACCCTGCACACAGCCACAGATGTACCGTGGTGGGTACAGCCTCCCTCAGGAACAGACTTATTTATACAGCAAGTTGCTCACTTTTATTTATTCTGGATGTAGTTTTTCTATTCTCCCACACTTACAACAGGTCCTGGGCATCCACTGCTTTCATTTTGCAGAGCCAGCTGAGTACTTGGGATTTTTCTCTTCAGGACACTGTGATGAGAAAAGGGTTTTCTTTTTTTTTTTAATGAAAGAATAAACAATTAGAAAAAGAAATTACATTTAGAAAGCTTTTAAAAAGAGGGAGCCTTCTTAAAACAAAACACACACATAAAAAAAAAGAGAGAGAACAGTCTGAAATGATATTTACTTATGCCATTCACTCTCTAGAAGAGCTTCATCTTCTGCCTCTAAGTTCCTTAGTTCTGCAATGTTTGAAGACTTTTCTTGATCCAAATTAATTTTGTTGATTGGTTTGAGGGAGGGGGAAAACACACTTTGATAGACTGACAGACCTGGCATTTGACCCATTAATGTTCACAAAGCTCCAAAAGCACAGGCTGAAGCGCAGGCACGGGTTGCCGAGGAAAATTTTTAAGGACACTGTGCTATCCTCTTGGTGGGCTGCCATAACAATGGGGTCCTTGCAAAAATTAGCACACTCATGGCACTACAAATAATGAGACCGGAGGTATTTTTCATGTGTTTCTCCATATCCGGAGGTCTGTTTGCCCACAGCCTCTCACTGTGATGTATTTGCTACAACAATGACCCATCTCTGTAAATTTTTTCTATTTGTTGTACTCAGGGATTATCACAGCATGACTCCAAAGCTCTCCCATTTGGGTGAAGAAAAAGGAAAATAGGAGATACATTTACACGGTTTTAGAGGCAAACATTCTTAAAACAATGTTTTAATTCCTTGTGGTAGATTATCAGTAATCATAATATGTCTAGAATCACCTTCTAATGTATATGAATCACCTTCTGAAATGTCTAAGAACCTTGCCAAGCTCGGACTCTCTGGGAGCCAAATGAGATACTACACAAGCAGGCCACTCTTCTTAATACTTTCACAAAGGCTTTTTGATTTCACTTGCACCAGCAGCCCCACACTGAAAGGTTAGACTTAAAATCAAAGAGAATATATGAACTTAGTGCAACATGAACCATTTCTTAGAGAAGAAAAAAGATAAAGATTCTCCACTCAAACCAGCAGGGTATTGTTCAATGCAGAATCAAAACCTGGATATAATATTAAGAATTATGATTATACAGGTAGGTGGAACTCTGTATTTATAAGAGTGTTTGCCCAAATCTAAGAGAAAGAAAATGGCAAACAAAGCAATGAAGCTGTGGCCTTTCTGTAGTTCTCTGAGTATCTAACCATGGATCAGCCAGTTTGTTGGAGCGGCAAATGATTTGCCAAACTTTGCACAAGAAGTTTGTGTTGAGTTAATCTCTCTGTACCTCTGTAACTGAGGCTGGTGCTGCTTCCTCCGACCCCACAGTTGTGCAGGGGCTAAGGCCTTGAGGTCCTCTGCTGCTCAGGGGCATTAGAACAAAAAGCCAACCTCTCCAGTATCTCTACAGCTGGATTAATGTGCTCTGTGGGATTCTATACCTGGAAATCATAAAATGCAGAGTCCAGCCCAGAAATGCAGCACTTTTGTTTACTCATCAGTTTTCACTCATAGTGACTGTTAATCTGAAAGTCATTTAAAAGGATGCAGGTCTACTGGAGGGTAGTTTGGAATTCATTTCCTCCCTTTTTCTGCCAGGCTCTTGATTGCTTAACTCTCTACAAGTGCTGAAATGCTAATCTTCTCCGTTCAGCCATTTGGGGAGTGCTGATGCTGAGGATCCTGTGTATTCTGCCACAGGGTTAGTTACGGTGGCTTGTACAATACTGTACTCTCATGAGAGTAGGTTGATATTTTATTCTTTGTACTGTGTCTATTGTCAAACACCCAAATTAGAGCATGGCTCTGTAAAGAAAGAGAATTAAAAGAAATAATGCTTAGAATAGAAGCAATGTCTGAGAAAGGATAAATAAAAGGGAAGGAGTCACAATATTCTACCTAGTCTGAAACCCACACTATGTAATGGCCCAAAGTGGTTACTCAGACAAAGAACAGAGAAGCGTGTCAGGCCATGAGCGATGCTTCTCCCACCTTCCAGCTTCTGGCAATCTGCCATTTAGGGATTTCCTGAGCCAGCGGTTGCATCTGCATCAGCGTGTTTAAGAGCTCCTGCTGGACCTATTTTCCGTGAATTTGTCTAATTGCTTCTTGAATCCATATCTGTCAGCAGTAAGTTCCACAACTGAATTATGCGCTGTGTGAAAAAGTACTTCTGTTTGTTATGCTCTAAAGTACTGCCTGAAAATTCCCTTCTCGCCCCTCTGGTCTTGAGTTATAGTAAGGGATAGTCTTTTCTAGTGTGCCTTCCCCGTGCCATGTATGATTTTATACACACCTCTATTACCTATCGCTCTTCCAAGCTGAACTGACCTATTTTATTCAATCTTCTCTTCTATGTCAGTCATTTTATAACTCTATTCATCCTCATTGCTCTCCTCTGAAGATTCTCTTTTTCTACCACACCCTTTTTGAGAGAGGTTGAACAGGACTATACGCCTATGATAGTTTATGATTTACAACAGTTTGAAAGCCTAATCAAGACAGAGGAAATGTCATGGAGACCAAGGTACCTGTAGAGTTAAGCCCAGCGCTGAAGGAAAGGTGATAATGATGCATTCAGTAAAAATATAGATAATAAAAATAACACAGGTAGAAGTAATAGTAAATACTTCAGCTTTAGGAAGGCCCTCAGCAATGCATGGAACAATTCCACGATGCGCAATTAAGTAATAGCCACCAAACTTCATTTCTGGCTCAGGAAAGACTGAGCAACTGCTAAGTGAAGCCAGGGGCATGTGCCAGGGAATTAGTACGTTATTCTTATCCTGCCCAAAATCTCTGCTATTGGTCACTGTTGATAACATTATAAAGGAATAGATGAAGTTGTGTTTTCATTCAGTATCTCTGACTTAGTGTGCTTACTTTCAAGCACATGGTCACAAACCACAGAACCAACTATTTTGCAAACACTGACAGGAGACAGCTCCTATCTGAATAGATTTTATTTGAAGAAGCCACACATAAGACACAGATATTTGTCCATTGGGGCCAGATATATTTCTTGATCACTAAGAACCTGCATTGTGCTTTAGTCTCCACTTCTGCTCCCTGGCCAGTCTACTGCAGCCAGGAACAATGTTAAGTTCAGGTCAAGAATCTCTGTGGGCCAAAGACTCAACTCTTCACGCTCACATGTTTCCACCGACTGCTTTCCTATCCAGTACTGTCTATGCCCAGGCTGCAGTATTCACAGACTCTACATGTCTGTACTTTGGACAGCACTTGCAAAAGAGAAACTGAATTAATTTCTAGAACAGATTAACTGAAATGCATTGAATATCTGTGTGGACATACTTATTCAGAATTAAAGTGGTCCTAATTCAATTTAACTTACTTCACTTCCAAAGTGAATTAAGGTAAATGCAATTGAGGCTACTTAAATTCTGATTAAGAGTCTTGACATCTGCCGCAAGAGAGGCAATATTATCCACAGGGAGTTAATTCACCACCATAAGTGTGGAAACACAACTAACTGCATAGCAGGAAAGCCAGAGAAAGGAAATCGTTAGTCCCTGAATTGCAATAATCACCACAGTGTATTTATGCTAAATGTGTATTTAATTTGGGAGACAACATTCTTGCATACCTGAAAGGAAAATAAGACTTACCTTGCTTAGAAGAACAACCCTATAGTTTTTCCAGTTTCCAGTATTATTATTGTGTCAGAATTCCAGAAAAGTTGTTTAAAAAAAGCAAGTTTCACCTCAGTAAGTGCAAGAGCAATCAAGTTTTCCTGTCTAACTCATGATTGTGCGAGCATCTATCTCTGTGGGGGCATCTTAGAAAATGTCTGAGTAATGAAAGGAGGAGCTGTCGGCTGTTTATCCTAGCACGGAGAGAAGTGGTTAGTATTCAGCTACTCCTTTGATATTATCAAGAGTGTTCACTCTTAGCTGCATTTGCTCACGCATTGGAGGCTAACACCATGTTGCTTATTGTGTTACATCAGGCAGTGTCTCTGGTGGTCTACAGCATAGCAGGGACAGCAATTTACACAAAACATCACAGAAAGCCCGTGTGTGCCCTCATGTGCTTTTGTTCTCCCCGTGGCTTTGATGGTTCATGCACGTGGTTTCACCTGATTGCAGAAGGAGAGAAACACGTAGCTATTGTTGCCTTGATGTTGTATGTCCTTCAGGCAGCATCTAGGAACAGCTCTAGGGCTCTTGATGAGAAAAGCATTACAGATGTCCTTGGACAGCCTCACAGCTCCTCCTCTCAAGAGTGCGGTCCCTACATATGGACAGAGCTACTTTCCGGATGAAGATGCACATGCTATGCACAATTAAAAATGCTTTCTTCACAATCTGTTTTTACTTTATATCAAGAGATTTGTTATTTGAAAATCAAGGTTTGCTAAAGCTTGTCTATTATTCAATTAATCCTATGCCATTATCATGCTGATGTTTTTTCCACAGAAGTAGTTATAAATAACTGAACTGTGAATCAAACAACTTAAAAGCTGTTTTCCAACTTATCCTTCATTTCCCTGTTGACAAAACCTTGGCAAAAACAGAATTTAGTTATTGCTAGGGTTATTGACCCAACCTTGGCTTAGCAACAGCAGCATGTACCTGAATAAAGAGTAGAATTCCAAAGCATCAAAAGGTTGCCTGACAGCAAAACAAGATAATACCATGGCCAAGGTAATAGATACCTTCTTTAGATTATCTGTTACACAGTCTAAAAAGTAGTTCTCCCCACCTCTACCCACAGTTCTCCAAGTATGTGAAATACTCACAAGCTTCAATGAAGGCTTTCATTGTCCAAGCTCTAAATACTGCTGTTGTGTATTCAGAACGGATGGGCATGTATATTTCTAGAAATAAGTTACAACGAAAGCTGTGGCCTTTGCACTCAGGGAAATCTCAGACCTTTTCTGGAGCAGCCTCAACGCCAGCAACAGAGGACTAATGCTCATTTTCTGCTGTACATATAAATGTTTTATAATTTTATCTTGTAGGGCTTTATAAGGTTTGAGGCTTGTTCCTCTCCATACACCTCATTGCAACAGCCGGATCTCAGTGGAAATTTCTGCATATAGTCTCCAGCATTATTGCTGTAAATGTTGGGAATATGTGTTTTGCCCAATAAATTTGCTTCTTCTCCCTTCTGTCACACTACTCCCTACTAGTCACATTAGTATCAAGGCTAATTTAATACTTTTTACATGAGATTTTCTGTAAGAATCTGAAGGCCTCATCTTAGTCTTCCAGTAGGATTTCTTGTCTGAAGGAGATTCTATAGAAACCCTAAAGAGTAACTAAAAGCTGCCCTGAGCCTCCTGGAATACGGCACAGCAAGCTTTTCACCAGCTCTTCCTGTCTACCTCATCAAAAGGAGACAAGGATATGACTTTGTCTCTGCACTATTCTCCTCAACAAGTCCCTTGACACAGTTCATTATTTTTAGGTAGTATTGGAAACTTCAAACTTGTCCTAACAACCTTTCACTAACAGTCAGAATTTTTTTTATTAAAACAAAATTCCTTTAAAACACCCTTTCAAATAGAAATACCAGAAAGTTGACAAAAATGTTGTGAAGAAAAAGAATCACGTCTGAGATAAAAACATTTCATTTTGAAAATGCTCTTAACAGTCAAAGCCCACACTGACAGCAAGGCTTAAGCTGAGAAAAGAGGAACACACTGCAAGGTATTTCTGGGAGTTTTACTCCTCCGAGTAAAGGTTTGTTGGCAAAGGTGGAGAAAAAGAAAAAAAAAAAAAAAAAAGCAATAACAAAAAAAAGAAGGGGCAAATGCTTAAAGAACAAAAATATGTAAGGGATATAAGACCTTCCTACCTCATTTCTAGAACTTTTCACAGCAAGAATACAATTTTAATGAAACCTGTATAAGAACTACTTGGAATTTCTTGCCTGACAAAGTCATCAAGGCCTCAGTCCCAGGTAACTCAATTGATGTGAGTCAAATATAATTTTAATGTCCTCTGTAAAGATGATGCCCAGCTATCCCCCCATACTACCATTAGTAGTTCATTACTTCCAGAAAAAATGGGGAAGTAGCTTTGCTGTGAGGTTTTTAGTCAAGTAAACTGCAGTGGTGAGTTCAAAAGTGACAGAAAAAAAATAGTAATCCAAGAACTCAACTGAGAAGCGTACTGGAAAAGTGGAATTGAAGATCTAAATGCAGGAGGTGGATGATTCAGTAATGAATGGAAAGCTCGTTTTGACAGCTTGGGCTGCCATCCAAGCTAATTTGTTTCCAAGCCTTCAGTTTGCCAACTGAAGTGTCTGAGAAATAATAGGCCCCCAAAAATATTTCTAAGGAAACACAATGCCCATTATTACTGAGGGAGAAAGAATCTGCACATTTCAAAGAGGAAAAAGAAATTTGATAACTGGCAACTTTGGCCAGTTCCAAATGACACAGGAAGGAACAGTTACAATGTAGTGAAAGGAAAGAAGTGGAGTATTGTTAAATAAATTCAAAGTAGAAGTTGCCATAAGAAATAGACACAATAAATAGAAGGATGTTTCTTTCACAGAGAGATGGTTTTATGGCTCAGCCCATACAAGTGGCCTATGATAAGAAAAGTCAGGGGCATATGAAAAACGAGAAAGAAATCGGATAAAGAGAATACATAATAAAATGAAAAATAATGAAATAATCTCTTTATGTTTGACTTGGTTTTCACCTCTCATATAAACCAGTTCAGATATTTTATGGACATTTGAAACCTAATATATTCCCATGCACGAAGACTTTCTATCTCTCAATAAAGTCAACAAAAGTAAGGAATGTCTAGTGATTACCACCAGAGGTTAAACCTGGGGTTAGATTTTACTTCCAGTCACAAGCTATCTGTTCCAAAACACTCAAGTCTAC
Source organism: Tinamus guttatus (assembly GCF_000705375.1). The sequence continues at coordinate 22,320 of NW_010586845.1, read as the reverse complement.
ATGGAGCTCAGTGCAAAAGTCCCCTACCCGTAAGGCCACACAGCACAGCACAGGATTGCATTGGTTTATCACCTTGGGTCTGGAAATGGCAGAGCTACGTTCTGCACATGGGGTTTACATCAACAAGAAGTAAATAACAGCCCTGCTGAATGGGAGCCACCTGCCTCTGTGTTGGTGGTGTGAATACACCCACAAACACCCTCTACTAAAAAATGGAGCCCTTTCCACTTCCAATCACACACTGGACTTCCACCTAACTTAAAATCAGAGCCTATGTAACTGTCTCAATTGTTTGTCCCTAAAGCCAAGAATGTTTCTATGTGCTCATGTGCAATACAGGTACATGTTTAATAAGCAGGTACTGTCATACCTTGGGGGATTTTGCACGTCAGTTGTTTTCATGGGTGGTCTCCTCTCCAAGGCAGAGCCCAAAGGTTTAGTCAATACGGATTGCAGATTGATTCTTCACCATGACAGAGGATTGGCTGGATGCCACTGAAACATGAAAGAAACATGATTCCAGAGGTGAGATTGTTTTTGTTTATTCAATAAGCTGCATCTTCATAATATTCCATTATTGGAAATCTGAGTATTCTAAGAAATTAACCCTTCAACACAATTCGGAAAAGGAAGGATGTTTTGCTGATGGATGAACAGTATCTTGACACATTTGAGCAGGTATTAATATTTGTGACTTTTCCAATAATCACTGATTTTCTCAATAGATTCAATGTCTGAGTTTACCTTCACGTTAATCCAATTTCATGCCTAGAACAGAGCAAGCACAACAGAATGTCTTTCGTAACCTTCTGATATCATTAATTATTGCTACATTGGGAGTTACAGCATGGAACAAACAGGTTTTTAAATGGAAATCATTTGTCTCTCAGCAGGGAGACTCAACAGCTTTATTTCCTTCAACACCAAGCTGCATTCAAGTAATCTTGTTTCATGGTGATCCTCCCTGGACAACCTGCAAGTCAATGGTAAAATCCCATCTACTTTGTTCCTGGATTGGTCAATATGTTGCCCATAAGGGGAGGTGTCTATTTCCTCTCCTAATTGTGGAGGAAGGGTTTTCTGTACTTTAAGGTTATGCTTTCCCCAAGCTGTGGGCATTTGGTCAGGTTTCCTGGTGATTTTCCACAAAAGGAAATCCCCTAACTCATTAAAAAAAAAAAAATAGATTAATTGACCGGTTCAGTAACAAGCTGCCCCAGGACCCAATAAACTTTACAAAGGGTACATTCCAATTATGACTGGGCTCAGCATGAACCCGATAAGTAAGCCAGCATAATCTTTCCCCAGCATTAAGGATTTTTTTTCCTCTTCCCCCATTAATTTAACTCTTTCTCAGCACTTGCAGGTTGACTAACTTATTTTTCCTTTCCCTGTAAATCTGAACACTGTTGAATAACTCCAAATAACATGATTTCACATGTCCAATAACACCAACTGATGACCTACTGATCCTTTCTTTGCTGTGGCTTTGGTAGAAGGTTTAGCTTCAACCTCCTGTCTTCCACACTTTGCCTTGTGTCAGAAAAGGAATCCAAATCTCAGGCTAGAAGAGGGAAAATAGAAAGTGATCTTCTCACAGAAGAAACATCTGGAGGAGCAATTGGGGCTGCTTGCTAGTAGGACACAGCTGCAAGCCTTCCTTCACTACGTGAGAGGGTCGGAGGGATGCAGGGTCCCTGGGTAACAAGCATAATTGCAAGAGCAGGAGAAATAAGGAAGGACAGCCATCAAGCCAGGGAGATGAAAGGAAAGGCCTTGCGACAGTCTAGTGCGTGATAACACACATATATCAAAAGTGCTTAAGTCTGTCTAATCACCAAGAAAAGCTCCTAGATTTAAGCTCCTCTTCCAGGCTCTGTTGCCTTTGCAGCAGTTCCCAATCTGAGGCACCAAGCTCAGTGTGCACATATATATATATATATATATGTATATGTATAAAAGCAAACATACTTCAGTATGATCAGGCTTCTGGTGATATTCGGCAGAAAAAAAAAATGCCCTAAGTCATTAAAAAGCAAAACAAGAAAATTATTTCCTCTCTTGCTACTATGAATATTGCAGAAATTCACACCCTCAGCAGCACATCAGTATCTCATTCCCCAGATACAGAAGAAGGCACTTGACCACACGGGCAGTGCCCGGATGTGGCTCCGCCGATCCATCCTGCCTCCAGAGGCAGGAAGCAGCGGTCGGATTGGCTGTCCCGGGAATGGCACCTGGCCCACACATCTGCCACTCCAACCTCGTTGATACCCTGCCTAGCGTGGCTACTCAACCCAGGCTCTTCCACTGAACTAGTGGTGCGAGAGAGGCTGAATTCAAAGAGACCTATCTAGAAAATACGCAATGCACAAACAGAAATCCAGCAAAAGAAAAATGCCTCACTTGTAACCATGGCTATGGCATATGCAAACGATCACTCCAAATCAGCTCTCTAGCCATAAGAAGTTCATTTGCACACCCACCCGGTAACTACCACAACTGTTAACACAAAAAAATGCACAGACACCAAGTACAGAAGACAACTGTTTGAGCCTACATTTACTTCTGATAAGATCTACAATATCATTTTAAACATTTATTACACCTACTCTGCACTATATTTCTTATAGGGATAAGGAACAAGAATAGCTGTAATTATCATTGTCAATCAAAGCTTCTCTGAAGTCCTCAGCTTTACTGTTTCAATAACTCATTTTTACTGGTGGCAAGTATCTTCAGCAAACACTAGAGCCTAATTTGCAGTTTGGTTCCCTTGTCATTTTCTGAGCCATTGGGGTGGAAGGCTCTGAGGCAAGAGATTACTGTTTAGGACTTTTTCTCATCTTCACATTGTTTACATCTGAGGGCTGTTAAAAAGTTTGGTTTCAATAGCTCAAACATATCCAAGACACGCTACAGGTACCGAAGGTGCAATGAAATACAAAGTTTATTCTACTTTGTACGAACAGAATACCTGATATATGTGTCTAAAGTCAGCCTTAGCACATGCAGGTGCAGCAGTTATTGGTTTCACTGGAATTACTGTTGCTTACAACTGGTGCTGGATTTAGCCCCTCAGTATTGACTGTGATTGCACATCCGTCCATAAATCAGAATTAATTCTACTGATGCAAACCTCAAGATAAGCATCACCCTCCTGAAAGAGCTAAGATGCCAAAAATAAACACGAGACAATGCTGTTGGATTTATAGGAAACTGACAGTTTCCTCTTCAGATTCTTAATCAAGTGTCACCCAGAGGTGCTAATATAATTAGGGATGAGCTATGGATTAATAGGAAGAAAATATCACAGGTTCCCTCTTATAATAGAACAGTCCTTACACTATAGTCATCCGCAAAGTACACCGTTCTTCTGAGAGCATGACATTTGCTAAAGCAAAAGCCTGTTGATAATTCTCTGTGGTCCTATATAGCACTCTGCCATGACTGCTCTTCAAAAGGCCATATTTATCCCTTGGGAAATATAGCTGTATTAATATGACATTTTGTCACAAATTAATCTTAAACAGGGGTAATATTTTTGACACTGAGTTGAAACTGGAACTAAAGGCAGTTCAGGTGGGTAAAGTGGCAATATCCTGTAGCAGACTTGTCCGCCCTGAGATAATACTGTTACAGTGCAAGCCCCAATGTACTGGGGCACATCGACAGGGAGAACTGTGCAAGTCTTTCTCCATTTAACAACAGACAGACAGGGTCATTTCCCTTCTGCTCTTCATTGCGTTCGGTCGTACCGTAATGCCCATGGTCACCAAACACCAGAGCCTGTGGTGCCACGTGTGGTGCAGAACAACAAAACTGGTGCTCAGAAAAGCAGCCAAGACAGATAATTAACACCTCTTCCACCATCATGATGGTCTGCACGGTGGAAAAAAGAGAGAGACAGTTTAATAGAGATTTAAAAAAAAAGATTTCTCATTAAAGCGATTAAAAGTGGCTTGGTCTAGTTTTTAATTGAAGTGCCGTGGCACAAATCAGTTGTGACGAAAGGGATTCTCTGTGATGTGCCGTCCTTCCTGCTGTGGAGGTTCCCTGGCTTGCACAGTTCGCCGGTGCCAGGCTAATTAACACAATATAATCTTGCCACTTATACCCCTTTCCCAACTCATTTGCACATAGCTCCCACTACTGCAGAAATCAGAGTAAATTTCACAATACAGATTTCCACAGGAGTTGACCCTGCTGTGGTAAGGTTGCTGGTAACCCTTTCCATTCCATTCCTCCAAACCATGTGGTCACCTAAGGAGCTTGATGACTTGCTGTAGCCAAGTATTACCTTATTGGCATCACAATGTGCATCTGGGATGTTTTCTTTTACCAATTGCATGTCACTTGCCCTTAATGGGCTCACCTTCATTAATACTAATGTCTCCTCAGTGGCCGTTTATTTTAATTTCCTTGTGAACCTGAAGGCTGCAGCCATTGGCCATCCAGACATATTCGTGTTCTATGAAATACTGAAATATCTAGCCTTCTGATGTGATTAATGTCTACCTTTGAGATACAATGTGAAGCCCACTGACCACTAGTGGTCATTAAAGATCCTATGGCACTTTTTGCAAGAGCAGAGGGTATTCTTAACTCCAGGGTCCTGGCCACATTCCAGTTTGGGTAATTACATTCTGCCTCACTAAAATTTCCCCTGCAGTTTCAACTGGAGAACTTACATTCTTCACTTCCTCTTTTAACAACTGGAGTGAAGTGTTGCTCATGCTGAATTGCCAACACGTTGCATCCCCCAAACTGAGGTAGGTGAACGGAGTCTATTGGTACACGCTCTGCAAAATGCTCTGGGACTCATTAGTAAGGAGGTGCACAACATGCAACCTGCAAAACCATAAAAACGTAGCTCCAAGCTCAGTGCAACTGCAGGCTGATCATAACACTCATGTGTTGCTGGATTTTATTTCTGGCAAATGCGACCAACACGAAATGTCTCTGTATCTCTCAATGCTGCCCTAAAACTCCCCGCAAAGGGGCTCGCTGCTGAGCACCCATCAGTGTGCGAGAAGCATGCAAGGGTACCAATCAGTTCAGCTCAGATCCAGTATTCAAGGTAATAAGGGTATCATTTTAACCCCCCAAACCAAGGGGAAACAAAAAGGGACAATGTACGAGCAGGAGGCACTTGTGTAACTTTATCAAGAGAGGAAAATCCTCTGTGTAGTAAGTTTTAAATGCTGATTTGATTGATTTTCATATGAAAAGAATTCTCAGAAAATCTAAGTGTGTGACTCAGAAATTATGATGGCTAAATGGAACAATTCACTGAACTGTTAAAGAAGCCTTGAAAATATTCTGTGTTCATTTGAGAGCAAATAGACAAAATTCTCTTCTCTGAATTCCTCTGGCTTAGCATAAGAAAGATGATACATTGCAGATTCTGTTGCTCCAGGCAACTGATGAGGAACCTCTTTGATATGCTTTGATTAATGCTGGCTTCTTTGATTCAATGATATTTGGTTCAAGCTCCACTCAGAAAAAAATCCTTGCTTACCACAGGGAAAAACATTAAGGACACTTGCTTGGAAAACACTTGCACTTACGTTAAGAGTTCTTATTTAAGACTGTAAAGTTTTGTTGCCTCTGTTGCTCTCTCTTCTTTAAGCTGGTCACCTTGACAGCAAATCAGCACATGAAGTGTCTTAACTTGGTGTGGCACTTTCCATCTTTTAGAATGACAGAAAAACAGAAGTGAAAGGAATTTTCAGAGCTCCTCTTCCTTACCATCCTCCTGCATTTTTTCAGAAAACTTGAGACTACCAAAGAAATCCAGCCTCTTCTGTAGTAAATTCTGGTAGTTGTAGAAAAATATAGAGAGCAAGTTATTGCACTGATGTCTGACTAAAAATGAAGACAAATTATGCAGCTATGGTAGAAAAAAATTTAGAGAACAGTTGGAATTTACCAACTGTTCTCCCAGGCTGCTCCACAACTTACAGATTCTAGTATTGATATTCTGTGGCCACGAATTTAGGATTTATCAGACCACACCAAATTACCAAGCTATCTTAGTGTGACGTCCAGTTAATGGTGGAAGAAACCGAGCTCGCAATCGGAGGGAAGAAACAAGGATCACCTATTGTGTGTTTCCCACGCAGAGCAGATGTCCTCAAACTCAGTCCAGGAAAACTCCTACTTGTTTCTCAATGAGCTATTCAAAAGCTGCACTTTCCTGAATGGATCGGTACTACTAGTAGACTAAAGGCTATTTTAGAATGAGCCAATAGCCTTTTTACACCACCCTGAGTTAACATCAGTCTACACTGCAAAATGTATATTGATAGAGGTTTAAGCTTTTTTTTTTTTTTTTTTAAAGGAATGTGAATTCCTGTATGCCCTACTTTGGTAGCTTAAAGATTGTAGGAGGTCAAAAAAAATAGGTCAGTGAAAATAACATTGCAACAAGAAATTAATTGCAAAGAACGTTTAATATGACAGGGGACTACATAAAATCCTATTATATTTCTTCACTACCCTACTCAGTAGTCTGTACTATTGCTATACTCAAAGGCCAGGGCAGTCTCCCAGGGTAAATTGCTACATTAGTTTGACATTTCTGGCTCCAATTAACCTTATATTTGAGCTATTTTCTGAGGGTTTTTTTAAAAAAAATCTGTGATAAGGTTATGTTTTCCTATTAGAGTTTCAATTGCTTAATGGCCTGGTCCTGATGCCGATACCTCTTTGCACACACACTAGGTAAGAAAATGAGGCCGCAGTTGGACAAGACGTTAGCACCACTGGCCTAAGGTACTGCAACCTCTCCCTGCTCGTCCCTGTGCTCACAGGGCGACGCGCTGCCCTCTCTTCTGCCCCTACTCAGGTCAGTGCTATATTGCAAGCCAGGAATTAATCCGGCTTTAAATGCCTGCCAAAATCCCTATCTTATCAAGTCTGGAGTTTGAAGGCATCAGGACAGGATCTCTGTTTTGGCACGGAAAACACACCGGCATGCCAATACTGCAAATACGGATAACACAGCAAGACATACCCTCAGGTTCTGCAGTTTACATGGCAGTAAACATCAGACTTGGAGACCACGAGAACAGCCACTAAGAGGATGTATTGGTCAGGCAGAGGTCACTGAGGAGGATCTGAGGCTGATACTGGTCTGTGGCTAGTAAATCACTGGAGAAATCAGCATTTTTCCACTGAAAAATACCAAATGCACCTAATTACAGCTATTGTAGCACTGGCCTGATTACCTTATGTCGGCAGAAGCAGAGAGACTCCTAGAAAAACACAGTTGCTTTCCCAACAGTGCAGGCAATATTAGGATGCCAGGTAGTGCCAAATCCTGATGTCCTTCCTCAAGCTTTGAGGGTGAAATGGAGCTGTCGTGCTGAGAGAGTCCTGCTGGCATGGGGAAGGATGACTGCCCTGCTCCAGGCATTCCTAGATATGCCTTAACATCTGCATCCTGTGTCAGCTCTCGGGACCATGTGGAAATAGCACAAAGTAGAAAGATCTTCCTCCTGCAAGGTAACCTCAAACAAGAGAAAAAAAAGGTATTTACCTCCTTCTGATCTATATATTAGAGCAAAACCACATGGGATCAAGCCATGCAAACAACTACGTGAAGCAGTTCAGAGCAGAACCAAGCTCTTCTGGAGACCTGGGGCATATTCACTCTATTTGTGACACTATTTGTAGCCGTTATTAACAGATACCTGTAATTCAGAGCGCTGTCTGAAACACGCAAAAATTTGCTGAGAACCAGTGAGCCCTGCCCACAGCTGCTCATCCAAGCACATCCTCTGGGGACAAAGCAAAGAGGCCTTCAAGAAAGTCTTCTCTACGGGCACCCAAATAATGCTCAGTGAACAGCCTTCCAGTGAAACCTCCCCATCCTCCAGCACAATCACATATTGATTATTTGAACTTTGTCAGAAAGCACATTCTGGGAATAAAACTTAGTCTATAATTTGCTGGCAAGCAGTTTGCTGCAAGTATGAAGTATCCAAAACATGAAATTCAAGCTATATGACCTACAGCTTAGCAGAACAGTCAATTTTTATGCTTTAATCAAGATTCTGATATAAATGGCTACATTTATGAATGCAAATTCATTAGGTATGAGCATTTGCCAAGAATAGTTTTTGGCAACGTTCCCAATGTCAAGTCTGTTTACTAGAATGTTTGTAGAAGAGGATTACTTGAGCAGTGTTACATCTTAAATTTTATTTTTATTTTCATATTAATATATTTTAAATCAAAAGAATAACATCTAGCTTTGGCAGAGCTAATATTAAGAGGGTGGTATTAATACTGCACAAAGCATCACAGAGACAACTGCAGAAGTGCAAGAGCTGAGATATGGTTGGCAAGGAAACCACAAGCTACAATAGCCTGGATTTTCATATGTAGAACCTACAGGAGTATAATGTTAATTACATGCAAGAAGGCAACACTCTGCTCCTGAAGTCATTCCAGTGACTACTGCATGGGCCAAACTCAGCAAATACCATCCATTTCATCATCATTTTGAATTTCTCTGATGGATCCAATAGAAATAAATTATAAAATTCTCCTTTATGTCAATGGACAAAGACCAGAGCCTTTGGCTGCCCCTTTTTTTTTTTTTTTTTTTTTTTTTTAAATTAAACCTTACTACCATTTTCCATCCAAAACTAAATAGTTTGGTGAAATCAATACGCCTCTACTTTTTTCTTAAAAAGAAAACTTTGGAGATACACAATAAGAAAATAGTCGTGCCTGAAATTTTCTGTAGACTTTTATCTAAGTTTACTTACTGGAATGGTCTGAGATCACAAGAAATCATAGGGACTGCTTCAAATCACTCTGAAAACATGATAATTTTTTTAGGTACCCAAAGAAAGTTGAAGTTAGAAGTGCGGTTTCATGACATTATAGTGATACTTATGAACTACTAAAATCATTAACCTCAACCCTGAAATCTTGGCCAGTATCTTAGTAAAACAAGGCACAAGCATTGAAACCTAACGTGCAAGTGACTCGGAGTCTCCACAGAGATGTGTGGACCGCACAGCAGAATTAAAGCAGATACCAGCTCAAGGTGCTTATAGAAACTGCCAGTTGCTCTCTCAGGACCTCAGTATCAAACAGCTCAACTCCAAAATACCAGAGACACAATTTGGGAAAAGCTTCTCAGAATTTAACTCTCTATCTGAAACCATCTACTACCTTTTGAGCCTGCTGGGCCAAAACACAGATATTCCTGGTAGGCCTAAAGTCACAACAGACCTTGCCCCTCTGCAAGCTTTCTGTGCTCTGTCGCTGACCTTATGAATTCTTACCATATGAATTATTCCTGCCAGGACATGGAGAAGTTTTCAAGGGTGTGAAGCACCGCACTGGATCCAGCACCCTTTATAGCCCTGGATTTTCACTGCTGCCCAGGACCAGCAGAGCACTGACTGTTATGTAACCGTCTGCCAATTTGCATGGTAAATGTTGCATGAGCACCACTCTATCCATCTGGAGGTTACCAGTATATCATTTATTTATTGTGTTGTCTAAAAATTACCTTTAGAAATATAAATGCAAATTTGACTGTAAAGAGATCGCATCAATGTAGAGATTTAGAATGGGGAATGTTTTCTACATTCATTAATGTAAAATAAACTGTTCTGTTTTTCAGAAGCTAAGGATCAAGGACTGTCTTTTACATAATTAAAACTCTGAAATTTTAATATTATCTTCCCTGCACATGATTCAGAATTCAGGAAACACCTCTCTCAGTATTAATTGCATGGAATAATATAGCTGTCCATCTGTATGATCTCTCCATCCTTTGATGTTTAAATTGATCCTAGTGTTCTGGAAACAGCTTCTGCAGAACTGATTTCCTTGCCTTTATTTTAGCTAGGTTCATTCAAAGGGCAAAATATCTAAGCATTCAGCTTTTGACCCTACTAGCAAATATTTAATGTATGAATTAAACTGGACAGGGCTTTGCCAGAAGCTCTCTTCATGTTTTATTTCTGAAGCTATTTTTACCAACATTTAATCGCTTAAATGTAAGGAGATAAAGACATCTCTGACAAACTGTGTTTATTGAGCTAAATGCCATCAAGGAAAGCCCTTTTATTTTTTTATAATGGGTTCAGCGCACTTTGCATCTCTGGCTTTATTCTGAAACACAACGTTACAATCCAAGGGGATGATACAGTAGCTAATATTACCACTAAATAAATGCACAAGTGGATGGACACAGGAGGCAAATTGACAAAGAGATGGATGGATAAGCTGGAAACCACCCTTAATAGGCTCCCAGGAAATAAAAGAGTAGTGAACAATCTCCAGTTACTCTCCTGCCCTTTCTGTATATATTTACAAGGGCCCATTCTGTGAAAACCATCAGTAAGCAAACACCTAGGCACCTGATTAAAGGTCAAACCAGCAGCAACAAAGCACAAATTAAAAGGGAAAGCCCCGATTTTCACTCCCCCTCACCAGCTCCCACCAAACAAGTAGACATGAGAGACTGGGATTCAGCTGCCTCAGATATTTTGGAAATTAAAGATGATCTTTGGGGTGGGCAGGAGGATGAGGAAGGCAGGGAGGAGGAGAGAGCAAGGACTAATATCCAAGAGGTGGCAAGGGCAGCAGAAGGGGAGAATGACAAAACCAGGCCAGCGCCGGCTGGAAAGGGCATTAGGAGAGAACACGATCAAGTAATTAGCAGGTGGAAAGGGAAGTCAAGGGTCAAAACCAATCTGTGAGGAGGGCAGCGGGGAGGTCTGACCACTGCAGCTGACTGCGGCCTGCCCGGGGCAGAAGGAGGCCGCCGAACGCGGCCCTTGGCTCCGCGCGCGGCCCAGCGCGCCTCAGCGCGGCCCAAGCGCCTCCCGCTGCTTCTGCGGCCCTCACTCTGTCGGAGAGGAAAGGAGGACTTCTCACGACTTTTCTTTGCCCCACTAGGCACATCACGGACAGGCAATTTGCCTTGATTATCAAGTTTCTGTCTATCTGAACAGAGGTGCAAACTTTCCCTAAAATAATTCCAGTCCACAAGCCACGTTAATGCAAGGAATGCAAAACAGCCCTGCCCTCCTCCTGCTGCCATCTTAGAGCCCAACTTATTTGTTTTAATCTATTTTCACAAGGACTTGTCATGGTAGAAAGAACAACACAATGCAAGCAGAAACCATTGATTCATGAGGGAATTCTCCCCCAAAGAGATGAGGAGAATTTGTACACTCTGTTGATTTCAAGACTACAACTGCTTCTCTGTCCTTAAAACAACCCATTCTTTGAAGTTCAGATCAATCCTCAATACTGGACAGAGCCCTGTAGAACTCATTTCCTTGTCTTGAGTTTAGCAAGGTTCATGCAGAGGTCAAATATCCAAGTATTCAGCTTTTGACCCTAAGTAATCTGCCAGGCACTATAAAAGACAGGAAAACTCAGTCTTTACTCAAGACACAAATGGGGAGAGGCGAGACAAATTTCACCACATGTCCTAGAGGACAAACTGCTGTCAAATTTCTATTTGCCATCAAGGGGAGACTGGCGTTGTAGCAGGTGAAACCCTCCACCATTGCCCCTGCTGAGGCCAATAACAGTGGCAATTTTTGCCACGGGACAGTGATCTGTAATTTAAGTGAAGGCATTCATCATTCACAAGTCACAGTCGAACACGCTGTTCAATGATGACCTTAGGGCATTCCCAGCCATAAAACCAGACTCAAACAGCAAGCTGGAGATATAAATGCTCATGTTTAGGGATGAGGGTTTATATCCTGTCTCGCTCCCTCACTACTTCTATTGTTTAATAGACAGGTCAAGACCTCATGCGATGTCCTTCAAGAGCCTATAAAGCAGCACATGAGTTCCAGTAATCAAAAGAAGAAGGAAACACTGTTAATAGTGAGCTCTGATGATCCATTCACATGCTTCATAAATGGACAAAAAAATCCAGTGTCCAAAAATCTGTAGCCTAAACATTTGCTCTATTGAACATAGGTAAGTTAATTCTCCTCCTGCTTCCTTCAGACTTAGTTGCCATTATTATTTCAACAGTGATTACAGTGCAGAGTGTTGTCTCCAGAAAAAAAAAAGGGAAAAAAAAAAAAAAGGAAAATATTTTCTGCAGGGAGGGCCACTTCTAAATTCATTTTCAGGCAGAACCCAGGAGGAAGGCTAATATTTTTAAAGAGGTAACAAAAAAGGGCTAGAAGTCAAAAAGAATGAGAGAGCATGTCATGTCCAGCACAACATATGATGAATATTTGTGAGTAGATGAGCAGGCATCTTCATGATTTTCTAGTTACCATGACCATCTAATCATCTATGGAAAAAATTCTATCCATCACCTACAGGCCACCTTCAGTGTGAACAACGCTACTGTCTTCTCCAGTTTCCCAGCTGGAGCAGACTGCCAGGAACGGTAACATAATGACATCCTCCTTCTGTCCTCACAGGAACTGAAGGCAGAGAGATAGTGGCTGGGATTCTTCTGCGCACTTTTGCCAGGTCCGTTGCCAGGATCTAGCTGTAAGTCAGTCTGGAACCAGACATGGCTTCAGAAAGCCCCCCAAAAAACAACAAGCAGATGTGGCCAATAACTGAAAACCCTTTCTCTCAAAAGGCTTTAAGAAAATTGCAGCATTATGTCAGAAACACCTTTAACTGAAATATATAATAGAACAGCAGAACTCCTAAGATTTCATTCTTGACATTGATTCTTCTGCAACTCAGTTTACTCATCTGTGCCTTGGTATCACTTGTCCAAGTAGGAATAGCAGGACTTTCCAATGCCTTGGTGTTTTGTGAAGCTCATCCCTTACTAACACTTGCAAAGCAGGTTGGGAACACTGAATGGAAGACTGCAAATATTTTTAAAGCTTTCTTACTTGAGAGAAAAATGAGAAAAATATCCCAGGGAGGAGTAGAAGATTTTAGTCTTGGTGGGACAGTACTCAACTCTTTGGGACCAGCCTAACCCTGTCTGTAAGGCCATTCTCCGGCACAGCCGACTACAAACAATCATGTTCTGCAACCACCTCTTTTCATACACATTACAAAAGGTGAGCAGTATTTATTGGTTCAAGCAGGGCCAAGGGCTGACATTAAGCAAATTTCAAGGGTTATTTGAAGTTAATTGAGTTTAATCATGTAATGATTTTATAATTAGTCATTGTTCCCAGTCTTCTGCTGAAAAAGTCACACTGAAGAATTATTTAAATGAATATTAAAGTCAATTTAGAATAAGCAAGAAGAAACTATATCAGTGATTGGTGGAATTGGGTGAAGGGATCAGAAAGTGTGCTGGCTAAATGCACTAACTGCATTAGTGCATTGAACCTCTGCCTTTAAGTGCACTGAGCTGAAGTCCCAGCTGGGGACTTGCAATAAGGGTAAGGACAGCAGTAAGTTTCTGAATGTTAGTCATGCTGACTTCGTGCTATTTCTCACTGGCAACAAGATGGATGGATCCTGCCCCAGGGGAAAAGAAACTTCAGAGTTTTTCCACCTCACTGGAGCCAGGTCCACATAGCTGAGGCAAAAGCAGATAAAGGCCAGCAAATTTATTTGTACATCTTTAAGAGAAAGGACTTGGCTAGTGGAAAATTATACTCCTTAGTTATATACAGGAGGGTAGGTTGCAACAATAATGCATCATCTGCTGCACTTCTCACTCCACAATATGTTCAGGACACGGCCAAATAACCACACAACACCTTGGAAATTAAAAATTAATCTGCACCAAGGCATAAAGAAATTGCAGAGCATACAGCCAACCACCTGACTAGTAATGCATCACTCTCTTCCTGCTAATCCAGAACATCCCTGACAGCAGTTACATGGTCCCGAACTGCTGGGTTCCACCACGTGAAATTAAAACACAGCGAGCAGTGGTGGGAGTTCGCTGTGTGTCTAAACATAGAGTGTTTCTCTTGAGAGAGGGCAACCTGAGAGCCAGACTCACCTATTTTCACTGTGACAGTGAGTCTCTGTACACTGTGAAAACCCAGATTCCAAAACAAAATCCGCATATGCTAGGAAGTGAAGAGAAAGCCCACTGCTTGCAGGGAAGAACTGGGAGGGTTCCACAAAAGCTAACCCAAGGAGCAGGAAAAGTAGGCAGCCACTTGGGAAGCACTTCCAAATGCGACCCTTGGTGTTGAGGGAAAGGCCAAAATGCAAGGCTATTGCCTATGTAGGAGAAGCAGGCAAAGTTCTCCCAGCAAAAGGAGCAGGGCTCAGAGCCACCTCACCCCACGGCAGCAACAGGCAGCCCTACCTCCTGTCACTGGCCCTGCTGGTCCTGCTTCACTTCACTCCTCTCCCAAACCCTCCAAAGCAATCAGGGCTCAGGCCAGCCCTGGCCCCTCTTCTCATTTCCCTCCCATCAGCCTGAAAGGCATAAAAATAAATCAGTTTTACCTCCACACCTGGAAGGCCTCCAGAAGACACTGACAGGTTCAGCGCTGGTCAGCCCCCACACGAAGCCCCAGCAGGTTTCACCACAGAATCCAGCTCTTCCCTATGGTGCGTCACAGCCGCGCTGTCATGGGCATGTAGTGACACTGCCACAGTGCCACCCCCTGAGGACAACGTGATTTTTCTGGACTTTAGGAAGCCCTCCTGAAAACAGTTAAGCATTTACAGATAACAATCCAGCAAAGACACTTATCACCCTGCATAAAAAGATAATTATTGATAAAATCATACTTTTCCTCATCACCCACTGATAACACCTCAGTAATTTTCTTGTTTATTGTCATCAAAATACAGAATTGATGCATCCCCAGACACTTGGCAATGCTGAGACACATCTAGGAAGCAGGACTAGAGCTGGGAGAATTTTTTTCTTTCAAATACTTAAATTGTGTGTAAAATTGAACCAAGGAAAAACAATCATACAGAAAGACTCTAGTCAAAAGGAAAAATGAAGTCTAAAATTCTTTAACTATATTATCGGCAATATTATATTAACTTGATTTTTCATTTCAGAATAAGATTGTGGAAGAATACCTTTCTATAATTTCCAATATATGCATTTCATATATATATATATATACACACATATATATGCTAGGTGCTGCTGCTGCCAAGGCCACTTCCAAAAGCAAGAGCCTCAACTCCAAAAGGTGTCATTTCCAATGATGAGTCTAACGGGGCTCTCTTCATTTTAAACACACTCTTACCCACAGCATTCTTACCCTCTCGCTACACCCATAAATAATATCTGTGTTTTACTTAATGATATTACTTATTTATTATTTAAATGATTTATGCAGAGCCTATAGCCTTAACAACTATAATGATAACGATTCAAAAACCAGAAGCAACATGAAAAGGAGATGCTTAAATAATTAAAAGTCTCCCTTCTTTCCTGAAAGAAAGCCGAAGAGCAGCGTGTTTTCCTTTCTTTAGGTTTTTAGTTCCTCTACAAGTGAAAGGGCAGGGTGCCATTGGCTAACTGCTGCCTTAGCAAAGAAAAAACAATAAATCAGTATAACCAGTGTTACTGTAGCTCTTATCTAGCCTTTCCCATCCATGTATCTCCAAGGAGGGTAAGTACTGCAGGACCTATTTTACAGAGGGTGAAACTGAGGACAAAGAGGTGGTACAAATGGTCCACAGTCACTCAGAAGTTCACCTGCAAGGCTGGACATAAATCTTCTCTAGGACTCTCTCTTCATCCACCAGGCCATACGATCTTCATATTTTCTCTTCTTGTTTTTTTCTTTTCTTTCATTTCTCTGTATTTTCTGCCTTTGCCTATCTTTTCCTAACACCCTGCTCTTTTCGGTGCTCCTCTTCTCCACTCCGAGTATTTCTCCTCCTCTCAGCAGCCTTTACCTCCAAGGTTACCCCACTTTCACTTCTTAGCCAGTACTGATTTTTCCAAATAGGTTTCATCCTCTGCAACTAGGCAAATACTTGGCAACTCATAGTACAATTGGGTAATTGAGCACAGTTGTAACTGGATTACCATTGAAATGACTGATTTTATGCAATGCAGAAAGCTCAGGGCACCAACAGGGTGCTTTGCAGTTTAAACATTGTAAAGAGAGTGAAAATATTTTCAGGTTTTATTTTAAAACTTTCTAAATGCAAAATGGAAGCTCATTCCCCAATGGCAGGGCATAAATACACACTGTAAACTCACATCACCAAATATTTGCCTAGTTATACTAAAGAGGTACATATAAATTATCAGGTTCAGACTTTATGGAGCAGCTGGAGCAATAAAAAATAATATAAAAATCCTAACAGTATTCTGGACTACTCTTTAAACAACAAAACAGACAAGCAGCACATTGACATCAGTCATGGGGTGCAACAAAAAACACCAAAGTAGGCTGACAAGGAAGTCCCAGTGAATCCCAAACTATTTAAACTCCGAGATCTCAAAATTTAAACTCATGCTGTGGAGCAGTCTCAGAAACCACATTTAGAATTCGAGATCTTGGTTGGAAATTTCTAAAGTCAAACACAAGCTCTAATACAGAGATCCTGTCTCTCAGTCTAGCACAGAAATAACTCTTCAGCAAAGAGATTGTTTCATTGACTTAACTGGGAACCGGGAAAAATAAATGCTTGAGCCTGTCTGAAAGCCCTTTTTACATATTCAGGGTGCCGGACTGAGATTTGGGAAACTGGTTCAATATGCGGCCCAGCCACAGCCTTTCTATGTGATCTTGGAAGAGTCATTTAGATCTACACATCTACATTAGGAAGCTAATCAACCTCGATAATGAAGAGACAGAGACAGGCACCAAAACAGCAGGGATGCAGACCACCTAAATAATGTATAAAGATACTACTTTCTCCTACTCTTCTCCTCTATTGAGTATCACTCATTCGACGCCACATTATCTTTACTGCAGAGACTTTCCTCCCATTCCCAACAGGATCCCAGTTTGACACACAGTCTCGAGGTATAACATTAATATAAATAAAGACAAGAACACAAATTCAAAATTTTTAAACTTCTCTCATCAGAGCTGCTTGCATTTCAAAGAACTGTCACAGTTTCACAAGTAATCTGCAAACTAAGAAGGTAAATAAATAATATATTTTGCCAGCATTATTTGAAGAACGACTTTAAGAAACACAGTCAACACCAGAACACTACAGACTGCTCGATGACCCACTGAGAACACAGAGAGAGTTTGGACGGAAAAAAACACAACTTAATCAGCCAAACTACGTTTTCTTCGTTCTCACAAATAGAAAATAAAGGGAAGAACTTGTGGACAACGATTCTTCAACACAAAAAGCAGGTACATTAGATATGGTGGAGTGAGAAAGCAGCCTCAGTCTGCTGGAGACAGACAGTCGCAACAATTTCCAGTGTCAAAGAAAAATCTGGCACCTCGTTAAATATTAATAAGCTGTCAGGGTCAAAATGTTTAGGTCCTCCCAACTCAATCACTTTCATTTCTACTTCTCAGAAGCCATTCAATTGGAAATACCCTTTCCTGTCTTGCCCCTCCTCACCCTGTCATCTCATCAGGAGTCATGCAGAATCAGACAAAACCGGACGGTAAATGAGTTGGCGGCCAAATGATGGTGTTGTCTCCCCGGCCTTAGCTGGTGCTCCTTCTGTTATTATTAGCAAGGCAAAGAAAACTTAAATACAAGAAAAACAACACCGTGAAGAGTTGGTTTAGCAAATCTCAGCCACGTTTTCTGCAGGTTAGTGTTATTGATTACTGACACCTAAGGGTCTGACACATAATCAATAGCCCTCCCGACCCATATATGTGACATGGCCTGTGGGGGCTTTAGAAACAAGAGTGAACATGGCAGCTCCAACTGAAGCTTTTCATACAATATTTATTTATTTATTTGTTGGTAGGCAAAGCCGTTTCTACTCAAATTACTGTGGTGGTGAAAACCAGTGTCACAGGAGTTTGCTCATTTTTTCTCTCAGCACCTGAAGACTACGGCAGCAATAACAACAAGCAGCGATACACAAATCTAACTCTACGCCAACAATCTACGTGCTTCAACACCTCTCCCTTCCCAAAGCTAATTGGTTCTCAATGGGAACCATTCATATGGGAAGAAGGAACTGTTTGAATAAGAGAAAGACGAAGATAGTGTCTCACCAGCTCACCTCTATCTTTATGCAAGTGCCAGAGCAGCAGGGATTAGCCTGGAGAGCCAAGTTTGACTTCAGAAGATTGGAAGGGCCCTGCTCTGGCACGTAGTCCTCAAAGATGGGTTCTGAGGAAAGCTTTCCCACCCCAGACACTGCAGTCTTCTCCAAACATAGTTTTTGTTTTGTTGTCTTAGTAATCAGGTTGTACTGGGCTATCAGGATTACCCCTGGACCTCAAGACTTTGTTTCTAGCTTTCTTTTTTTTATTATTAACTGACTCAGCGGCAGTTGCTATAAATTAATCATTACTACATTGTTGTTGCAGGCCAAACCATATACATAGGCCACACACAGGCTGCTTATGGCAGCATCCGAGACAAGTTTAACTTCATGAACACAATGAACAATTCAGAGCACCCACTACACTCAGAGTTATTGGATCCTGGCTGGAAGAAGCCAAGGAGAGTTCAAGCTATAAGCCGGGGGTCTGAATTTGGCCCTGGGTATACATCTTCATCCACTGTCATATAGAAGGGCAGACTCAGAAGCTGAAGATCAACAAGCACTTGTCTTAGACCAGCCTGTTATTAGAGTGCTCTGCTGGATCAGGGCCAGATGCTTCAGTGCTTTGCAGAATTCAGTATATTGAGCTGGTAATGTCCTTATTACAGCTAAGCACCCTTTCCAGTCACAGCAGGGTAATTTTCTCCTGGATGAGCAAATACATACCTAGACTTTTCCATAAATGAGCAGTGGTTTTTGTACAGCTTCTGTCTTTTTACAGCTAGCAATATAACCTGCTTTCAAACAAGGTCCCAGCGATCACTTAGTGGGACTTTCTGAGGCCACAGAGGGCATCCTGCTGCTCTCTTCCCTGTAGACTTTTTACCCCACTTCTGTCACGTTGCCACTGGCCTGGCATGTGTTTCTGACCCAAAGTTACGCGGATTTTCAATGCTCCCTCCGAT
>NW_010586844.1:38665-55944 GCF_000705375.1 Tinamus guttatus | reverse complement strand
CCAAATATGAACAGAAAGACAAGTCTACTAGGTGTCATTGATTGGTATTTACTACTATGAGTGTTTTTGCTTTACTACAAACACCTACTATGTGTGAAATACTGTGAAATGCAAGCAAGAATATGGAAACTGCAGAAGAAAACAGCACGCAAAATTGCCTTTTCAGATACAGTGTATGCCATGGCAGTTCCTTCAGCACTGGAGGAGAATGCAGAAAGACCCAGCAGATTCAGTAATACATGCACTCCTTTTTTGCACTGCACCAACACAAATGTCAAGTCCTGGGTGAGGAGCACATTGTGCAAAGTTCAGCTCAGGTGCAGAATAAGATGGTTTTTCCCTTCAAAAACCTTGCGAACAGACTATGTATGTCAGTCAGTTGTCAATGTTGTGAGTGGAAGTTGCCACTAAAATAAAATTAATTCTGAGGTGCTAAGAAGAAAAGTTTTCCAGATATTCCATTCTTTTTCCCTCTGTGGCACTAAGGGTTTAGTTTGCTTTTTGCTTTTCTTTGTTGCCATTCATTACAGGAAGAGTTGGTGTCTACTTATGTTAGTTATAGCTTTCATTAGAAGGGAAGATAGATATTTCAGATAATAAAATGTCACAGATAATTTGAATAATAAAACTCCTAAGATAATGAAAGCAATTAAACCATGTTTCTGGGTGACAAAGAACATCATGTCTGGAAAAAGCAAATCAGGACCTCTTCTGTTCCAAAGAGCCTGTGTTGGGAGAGGGGAGGCCAAGTGATCTACTGGGTATTCTCAGGTGTTTGTGCTCGTGTTTTTCTAAGCTAGTCCAAGACCTCTCTTAGCTAAATGTATCTAATCATAAATGAAACATTTTGGGGACTCTCTGAATGTTCCTCCTGGCCTGCAATGGCATCTCACAGTGTTGTCCAACTTCATGCCCAACCACTTACTATTTTTTTAGCAGTTTATTTTTTGGGGAGTTCAGCAACTTTTGTGAAAATAAAAGCCTGGCCATGCTGAGATGTGATGATAGGGAGGGGAAAAGAAAAAAAAAGAGTTGTGGCTCAAGGGGTAAGGGGAAAGTAAAGCAAAATAGTTTCAAATTCAAATGAAGTCATCAGCCCTGACTCTTATCTTCATTTTGACATGAAGAGACAAATGTTACACAGAAGTGAAGGAAAGTCAGAAAAGGTTTATAGCAAAGTCACAGAGAAAAGGTACAAGGAAAGCAGAATACGAGCGTATTCTCATTCCCAGTAGCACAACTGTAAGAAAAACAAAACTGATATTCAGAGCCCTCAAGAAAGCTTTGGTGCATCAAAAACCCATTTTGGGACCACAGGTAAACTGAGGCAAGGGGAAACCAGACACGTGTGTGTGACTTCACGAACGGGGCTGCTGATGTTGGAGAGAGATTTTTTTTTTTTTCTTGCTCTCCTGGTTAGCTTTCTTCCCCTCACAAAAAGAAGTGCTTTTTTATTTTATTTTTTTCCACAAAGAATTGCTTGAGGATTTGTGGCTGTGGAACGATGGATCGATACTTGTTTGCAAAAAGCTTCAGTTAAAGCGGGACAAGTGGAGATTAGCTAGATGATCTGCCCGTTGTCCATCACTGCAGATTTACTGTTGTTAGCTGGAGAGGTTTATCTTGCCCTCCCTGCTCAGAGCTGAGGAGTGATCCGAGATGAACGGTGTGGCTCACAGGGATTAAAACAGGTTCACTGGGAAAGAGGGAGCACGTGAGAGCTTTGAACTTGTCTGTGCTCCGGATAACCTGGCCCTGCTTCAACCTGCGTTTGCACCCAAGGGAACCTGAGCCTGGGTGGCGCTGGGGACTAGTGAAGCTCCCGTCCTGGAACTGGGTGGCCCGGAGGGCAGAGAAGGCTCCTGTCTCGCAAGGCTTTGCTGGTGGCTGGACCCTCATTCCCGAGGCAGAGCTGGTGGTTATCTGGGCAGCTTTTGTGAAGATACCGCTTGCTGGTTTTAGGGGTTTGACAAATAGGCCCTTTTTAATGAAACACTGTCAAATTATTAAACTGTCCACTAAAACCAAGACAGTTCCAGCTGAACACGAAGGTTTAACTGTGTTCCTCGGACTGTGGGAGCTCAGCTAGAATGTGCTTGTCTCTGGAATTTAGGATTTTTCAGATTGAAGGGAATCTTAAGATATTTGTAGTTTGAGATGTTAGCAGTTTGCATGTAGCTGCACTCCTTTTATACCACGTCGGTTTGTTTGTATTTCGATAGGGAATGGTGGGATTTACCTGCCTTTTTTCAATGACATAGACGTATTAACCAGAAGTGTCTAATTATCTTTATCGATTAACCTTATCTTATAAAGAAGCAGTCACTCACTAGAGCAGTCCATTTTCTGTACGCTGCAGAATGAGAAAATGATTAATTTACTCTCTAGTTTCTGCTGCTCTGTATGCTGCGCGAGTGATGGATAAGGGATGGCCTGCACCGTCTGGGGTCAGAACAGTAGGTCAGATTCATTATTTACCTTTTGAATGGAGAGTGAGAATTCCCTGGCTCTGTGTAGCATGACCCCAATTCCCTTGTTTACAGGGAGAGGCAGAGCTGGGCACACAGCAGCATTCTGCCTTGTACACAGAGCTGCTGTAGCATCCATAGAGGCAAGCAGGACCTGTGATTTCTGATATAAATCAGGGAAGCTTTCTGTTAAACATACATAAAACTTTACTATTAGTTTCTTTCAAATTGTACTTATAAAGCTGTCCTTTGCCATCATACTGGGGTACATGTGTACTTAGCCCACGATAGTGGCTTTTGTCAGCCAGTATTTCTTACTTTTCCTTGCAACCTGCCACCTATTTGTCTTCTGATGTGTGTGGAGCAGGGCTCCTGCTCGCTCTTGTGTTAGCAAGCCTCAAGGGTGTGTTCCCAAAGGGTTTCCACCTACGGTGGAGACGCCTTATGGAGACTGTTCCTGCAGCCACTTGGGCTCCGTGCGGTGTGTATTCCCATCGTGTCTCTAACAGCTGTGGCACCGGCCCTAGAAAACCTGAAGTGTGGAGCTGCTGCACTGGAAATACCTTCTGGAGAGAGCTGCCATCAGAAATGTGGATACTGGAGCTTTTGAGGAAATTTGAGACTCGGAATGGCACGAGTAGATGGCAGCGTGTGACCCCCTTTTCAGGGCAGGCCAGGAGGATAATTTACTCTGCATTTGTCCCCAGTTAAGCCATTTTGGTGCTAGAGCTGGAAGAGCAAGCGTGGGGAAAGGCAGCTTATTGCGTCGTTAATGAAGACAGACACTTGGGTATGGAGCTAGGTCATAACTAGCAAAGAGTGGTTTGAGCGCTCACCGTGAGAAACGTCTACAGGTTTGCTGTCACGCAGGGCAAAATTTACTGATTTTAGAGTTTCGTGAGTTTTGTTTCTGTTTTCTTGCCAAATTAGCATAAAGGGAGAGGATACAAATCATCGCACAGAGCTAGGGAAAAAAAATTCAAACTTAATGACAGTTTTATACTTGCTTCTGCAACATCTTAAAAAGCATATGCGTTTTGCACATCCTATTGCTAATCATTTTTATCCAGAAATAACATTGTTGGGAACAAACTGGTAGGTAGTTTGGCCACTTGTGCTGTGGAAAATCAAACTGTCATGGGCTGTTGCCTGTGCTTTTCATCGGGTGAGTGGAATAGGAATTCACAGCAGTTGATCGGCTGAAGGGGCAAAGTGTCGAAGTCACTGAACACGGCCACGCTGAATGGTGTCGTTGTCCAGTGCTCCAGCAGAAATCACCTTAAAGACACAGCAGTAAACTCAGGGAGTCAAAAAATGAGCTTAATTTCTCCAAACCTGCAAACCATTTCTTATTAGGAAAGGCTTTATGCTGCCAACACGGCCATGGACCAGCCTGATATTTTATTGCACGTGTAAGGCTGGCTTTAGCTAGCGCTTCACTGGGTGAGGGGAACCTTTTTGTTACTCAGGCTGTGCTGACATATAAATATATCAGGTATTCTTCCAGAGAGAACAGCTACAGCCAAAAATAATTTCTTCCAGCCTCCTAGTCCACTTTTAATGTGGATTTAAAGACAAATAAAAGAGGAAAACCTTTCCAAACTATGAATTAATGGATCAAATATTTCTAAACGAAATTGGAACAGCATCTGTGGTTGTATTATCTTTTGCCATACAGAGCTGTCTTTGAAAGGGGAAAAAGCTTAGTGAAAAGTAATTTCAGAGCCTTGACTGCTTTTTGATTACAATTCGGGATTACTGCTTTAATCACCGCTTATCAAGTTATACCACAAACCTCAGAGCATGACCATCTTTCTCAGGGGAAGCCAGATTTAAAAGCCAATTTTTAGCAATCCTTCTTCTCTCCCCCAACTCGCCTAACAAATACGGAGGGATAATTATCTGTGATATTACAAGAGACCTTAAGCAATGCCTGAAATTCTCTGCATTCTCTGATTTCTTATGTTTTATTATTCTTGTTGTTGTGGAAGTATTTTTGTTCGGTGGCAATACTGGTATATGCCGAAGCCAATCCTCAGCTGCTGGGGGTGTTTGCAGGCTGGCTCCATGCGAGTGCAGGGTGCTCAGCACGCTGCCCCTTGCGCAGGCAGTGAGAGGTTTCACACGTGCAACCTTCGCTTAGGTGCAGGCGTGTGTGGCATGGAGGGTGCTCTGGACCATGTACTTGATATGTGTAAATGCCAACGGGTATGAACTGCAGGGTAGCGCCCTGCAGTTCAGGGTGCGCTCTCAAAGACCTTCATGAGCTGACCAAGCTTGCCAGAGGTATCCCAGAATTACCAGATGGATTCAAGTGCTCTGCAGAGGACGCTGCGTGGTTCTGGAGCTGGGCTGCAGGAGGCCAAGTGACCGAGACTGACCCCGGATCTCTCGGGTTTGCCTTGCTCGTCTGCCTCGCCGTGACTTGCTTTGCCTCGAGCTTCTGCTGCACCATCTGTGGAGCATGGCAGCTCCCCGAGGGAAACATTGTTGTGTGTTTGTTTTTCTTTTTTGTTAACATGAAAACAAGTCCACTCATTCTCTCCAAAAACCTCGTGTCTAATTAAATGGACTGGTTCTTATCACAATCAACTTTTGTCTGAATTATTCAAATTCTACTCAGTAATGATAGTGATGGAAGAGACCTATCAGATTATTGCATTTTTTCTCTGCAAAAAGCCAGGATATAACCCGAAGGGAGAAGATGTGTCCTTTACAGATGTGGTACTCTGAGTGATCTTAGCCCAAAGGTTTGGGAGATGCTGTTACCAGCAAGGGGGTCCCAAGAGCTGGTTTTGTTCAGGAGGTAGTTTGCATGTGGAAAATTTGCCTGTAGACACGTTTGGGCTGCATGTTCCTGCAGCTCATGAAGTCAATACCAGTTTGCTTGGAGGTCAGAGCACCTGTGAAATGGTGCTGTTGAGTGATGCTGTAGGTAGTGTTATAAATTGCTGAAAGGGGAGCAGGTGAACTGGTGTTGGTCCAGCTCCCGGAGGAACTCGGAGCTTGTCTCGGCTGTCTACGTGCCTGCTTTTAATGTCAGAGCGACTAGCCTGTAAAAACTATCCTGAGTAAAACTCAGGGAAGACCGAGTGCTTTAGGTTTGTATTATCCCATCTGTGCCTCCACTTGTCTTAACTTTCTAGTTAGAGTCCATCATTAACATTTCTAATGTTTATTAAGGTAATATTTGGTGGATGAGTGATACGACAAAAATCACCACTGCTGTGAGAAGTTCCTCTTTTGAGCAGCTTTCATTTCTGTTCAGATTTGTGTTTGGGAGTTCACTTCCAGCTGGGCGCTGCAGATGATAAATCCAGCGTACTGCTGCTGGAGCAGAACCCCATCTGTCTACAGTGTGGAGAGCTTTTCATCTCTGGAGTAGGCAGAAACCCTCAAAAAAGAATAAATCACAAATATTTTTTTGGGGGCCTGGCAAGGCAGATGCAGCTACCGCAGTGACAGTCATATGGCAAATGACTTGCTGGCTTGGGGCTGCCTAGCGCAGAATCCCTGTTTCAACTGAATGCTTTAGCAAAAAAAAAAAAAAAAAAAGATGTGTTTGACCAGCTGCAATTTGGATGCCCATTGACCTTGGCTGTTACAAAGCTAGGCAATGCAGGCTCACAATCCATACTATAGGATTGCTGTTGCTTCCCATGGGGAATTCAGGAACTCAGTGACTCCAGCCCAACTGGGAATTTGGAAGATGGAGTTGGATTCTTAGTCTTCTGTCTCTTCTGGGCTCTAGGAGACAAGACGCTTTGAAAGGATGCTATAACATGCGCTTGTACATATGGCACAGTTTGCTGAAATGCATGTTGTCCATCTGTTATTTCTCTGCCCTTAGAGCAGTTAAGCTCCTGACTAAAGGGTTTTGCCTAGCTGGTGAACATATCAGTAATTATAGTGTACTGCCTAATCTGTTCTTCATATAGATGGTTATAAAGAAGGTGGAGAAGAGCCACCTTCAAATGTGCCAGAGCGCAACCACCTTCTTGATTGTGCATATAAATTTCGCATTTGAGTTTAAGGAAACAGCAAAAGGCTCATACAGGTCTAAAAGCAGAGTAGCACCTGTGTAACTGTGTAACTTGTGTTGAAATTTGTCCTTAATTAGTTTCTTTGTTGATTGCCTTAATTTCAGACAGAGTTCATTCATGGGAGGGAATGTTTGTACTGATTTGATTAAGCCTGTCAGATGTCTCTTTGCTGGAAGGGGTGCTCGCAGAGTATTTCTCATCTTCCCTGTCTGAGAGATACCACAATGTCATTCCAGAGAACTTTCTCATATTTCTACAAGGACATACGTTGTGTGATGGTGTTAGGTTCAGATTTGGACAGCAAGTTGAAAGGAGTGGCAAGCAAGATTGTGGGAGTGCATTTGAATGCAAAAAGGGGAAGAATTCTCTCCCTGTACACAATGTCAAGATCCAATTTATGTCTAAGTTAGAATAGATACAACTGAAGGGGGAAAAAAAAAGTTTTCTATCAAAAGGGAGTGAAACCTTTTACCTAGTGATAATGCAGTCAGAATAAGGCTGGCTTAGGTTACTGGAAGTGCTGAGCCTGAGTGGTCGCCTACCGTGTTTCAGATACAGGAAGCCTGACGCTTCTGTCCCTGATTATTTCTGCTTGCAAAATTAGCATCATCTTCATCTGCTGCTTCTACCTGCCTACATGAATACACCGGTCTGCTTGATCTGCTCTAAGAAAGGCAAAAAGCCCTCTGCCCTGCCAACAAAATACATCAATGCCAGCAGCCCCTACACATGAATGACCCTCAATAAGCAAACCACTGTGCATGGGTGGCAGAGGGGGAGAAAAACAGAGAATTGAATAAAGAAATTTATTTCACTTTGAAGCTTCCAAGGCGTTGGCTTAAAAACAACAGGGAGCAAATGTAAAGCCGTCATTTTTTAACATCATGAAAAATACACTGACAGCGGCCTCCAAGCTTAAGTGTTTTTTTTGCCTGCAGAAGCATAGAGCCTAGGGCAGATAACCATTATTCTGGAGCTTTAGTCATGTTACTCAAATATGTTTTGATGTTTATCTGTCAGAAAGGATCATGACTGAAGCCCTTGGTGTTTTTGTAGCCTTCTGCTAGGGTATTGCATAGATTGGGTTAAGTCTCTGGCTTTCATTTAAGGTCACTTTCAGACAGTGGTTATTCACACATGGACATTTAAAAAGCAAAAGCACTTAGGAATTCAGATGCTCTGAGAGTAAATATTGTCTTTTTGGAGGATGAGCTGAGTGGTGGCTTTTGAGTTAGAAGAGCTGGAGTGCAGCAAACTTCATCCTGGGTTATCTGTCCCAGCAGGATCAGGAGAATTCCGGGCTCTAAGCCAACTCTTTCCTTTTTGACTGGATGGGTTAGGGATAGGTGATCCCACTGGAAGGACATAAAGTGTATTTCAGCATGCGGATCATGAGGACAGAGTGTTCGCCGTGGCAGAGAAAATAGCGGAGCTTAGTGGTTTAGGTTACATTAATATCAATTCTGTCAGAGGTGACCTTAAAAGCATGACTTAGTGCGGGTCAGTTTGTGTTCAATATGAACACAACATTTTATGAAACAGAAGCATGAGCATCCCTTTGTGTTGTAGTGGTATTGAAAGTACAAATGTGGCAGAACATGCAGGCGTGCTCTGTGTCACAGGACAGGAAAGAGGGCTTGAGAAAACTTCTTTAGAAATCTGAACACTGCTTTGGATCTATTTCCAAGTGATCTGCCCAGACCATGGCATTAGTGGTAGGGTAAGGAAGAAAGGGAATGTGCAGACATCTGTTCACAGCTTCCGTTTCTTGGTGTAGAATGAGACGCGTGACAATTTAATTCTTGAAAGCTGCCCTGCTCCATGCAGGGAGAGCTCTCCTGGACTTCTCTCACTAGCAGGGGAACTTTCTACCCCATGCAGGATTAGAGCAAGGGTTTTTGCCCTATTTAGCGTATCCCTCACCAGCACCGTATTTGATTTATTGTACAGGGTGGCTTTTTCCCCATGCATCTATAGAAAACTTGGAATAAATGATACAGAGTGAGTGAAATCATATCTCCCAAGCCTCCCCTGAAAACTTAATTAGACCCACAGGGTCTTGTTTGGGGGTAGAAAAATAGCAGAATGTGAAGTACTGAAGGACTGTAAATAAAATGTTGGCGTTTCTTGCTATTTCACGCTGCTAGTAGTGCTGTGAAAAAAAATCCAAAGCTATCCTTTCTGCCTCACCATTTTATTACTAGCAGCTTCTCCTCTGTGTTTTATCCACTACTTCCTGTTGAACAAAACTGACTGGGGAGAAGAGTTTTTAAAGGTTGGACTTAGGCTCATAAATATACAGGAAGGCTTTCCGCTGAGCCTGAAATTCCTTGCTCTTGTTTTTCATCCAGTGTATCTCATCACACGAGTTGAACGGGTTGAGGATGTGGCTCGGAACCTAATGCAATGATGCACAAACTGCCTCAATACGATGGAGGCTGCCCGGACCAGAGACGGACTGTAAGTACAAGGACAAAATACTGCGAGGTCTTAGTCAGGTGTGGCACACGCTACCAGTTAGCTGGAAAAGGTCAGTCTATCCTTTAACCACTATTATCCCATCGCTGTTTGATATTTTTTCAAGAACAGTGGCATACCCTATTTCTTAAAATACACAGTCTAGTGACAGTGTTAGATGGTGGAGCCTGACGTTAGCACTGTTTGGAGCAGGTTTATGGAGGTGGTCAGTTCTAATGAGATGCTGGTTTGGAGCAAAGGTACCTATGGAATTATTCCTGTTTGTTTTACCTTGCTTGAGTCTACCCTCTTAAAAGTAGCCATTAGTGGAAGGGCAGCAAGGCTTGGCCTTTTTGGAGATTGGTTAGTGAATAGGATGGTTGGATACACTCTATGCAATTGCTAAGGTTTCTTCTGCCTGATGAAACAGAAGAAAATTCACAGTTTCTGCTTTGCACATGATCTTTCCCCCCCCACACACATTTCTCCTTGGGGATCTCTCCTTTGAATGCTGTAGATATAGGTGGAGAACATGCAGTGCTTGCTGTTGCCACATGGAAATGAATAATGGCTTTGGGCAGAGACCAAGCTGAGTTTCCAGAAGGCTGCTTTTTCCTGCCCATTCATCTATGTGCTGTGTAAAAGAAAACCAAAATATGCTGGCAGGGAAAAAGCACTGTTTAGTATTCAGAGCTTCAAAGACATTTAACAACATTGTCTTCACCTAGGAACCAAATTATTTCTTCAAGAACTGTACAGAGAACACTTAGCTTTCAATTTACAGCATGGTCTGTTGGAACATATTGCCATGGTGAGAATCTTGTGGTAGGAATGCAGAATTTTTACCAGTAAAGGCTCTGAGTGTCGTCTTGTGAATCTGCTTTGTCAGTTGATGCGACGGAGGTTTAAATCAGGAGACAAGCTCACTGATGCCTTTTCCCAGCATTGTTATTGTTTCAAGAGGATGCATATTATATGAGAAAGAAGATTAAGAGCTAAGAGCCCTTTGATTTAAGCTGTGCTTCAGACTTTATAGGTGAACTTCACTGAGGAATCTGTGTAATGCATGCCTCAATATTCGCTTTTTAAATTGGACTAACCCCACCACTCTCTCTCTCTGACCTGTTCTCCAGCCTGAATAAGTTGGAGCTTCTTGGCTGCTCAGGCAGGAATTATGTGGCTTTAATGTCTTTGAGTGAAGCCAGAATTTACCAGGACTAATCTATAACAGTCACAACTGCATTGCATACTTATATAAGGATAAGGCTTTGCATTTTTCTGGGATTAGCAAGGTTGTAGGGTGTGCCCTAAGGTGCTGCACTTTCAATCAGTTGAACATAGTAGAAGATTTGATTATTCTGTTTCTTCTTTAATCTATTTAATCCATGACTGCTCGCTGAAGCGGTAGCTGCAGGACTGAACTCACCAAATCATGCCAAAAATGCCAGCAGACTAATTAAAACTAAGCTATGCTCAAAGGTCGTATCATGGGTTAGACTTTTTGTTTGTCTGGGGTCGCTTTCGTTTTGGCTCAGGGCTTATGGAAGGCAGGAGCTTCCTACAAAGGCTCTGCTGTTATCCACTGGTGGGAACTGGGATTCTCCTTTACGTAGTTTCTCAAAGTACCTGGTGTTGTCATCGTGGTCTGTGTTTGTGATGAATTGTTTCATCCCTCCTGCAGAAGGTCAAGCAAGCATCTAGCACCTCATTCCTGAGGGTATGAGGAATACTCATTCCAGTTTGTTAAAGAAAAGTAATGCCCAAACACCAGTGATGTGTAAACCAAGATACTTAGAAGCAGAAAGGGGCCTAGCAGGTCCCTCTCTTAAGTCTCTTCAAAATAGAAGAAAATCATGCTGAATTTAATTATTTTTTTGTTTGTTTGTTTTCTGATTGATTGTTTTTTAGGCTGACCTCTCCTCAAATTTTGGAGCATTTTTGTTAATGCTGCAGTAGCTGGCGTGGAACCATACTGTCTCTCATCTGATCGAGCGGGGTGTTCAGCATGAGCATATGCAAAGAGAATTCACACGATCCACTAGGGATACCAAGGTTTCCACAGCAATTTTGTAGAAATCCGTAACAAATGCATTGTTAAGTTGGTTTATTCCTTCTCTTCCCTGCTGTGTAAAGTATTTGATATTCAAATTAAAATGGTGCTTGTTTAGGACAATTCAGTTATAGAATAAGCCTGGTAATTGGTGCCCGTGGGACTGTTTACACTCTGCTTGGTGTAATCCACTTATGGAAAATTAATGAAAGGCGATTTCCTCCTCTGCTGTAGCTGTTTTAATATGTACACTTTGTGTGTGGCTTCCCCTTCCAGCTGAAGCTTCAGGTAGCTGTTTGGGGACAAAAGCCCCAGCAAAACTACTGTGCTCCCTGGAGAGGTTCCTAGGGTTGGTGGTGGCCTTGGCGCCAGGGAGGGTGCTCATGACCCTGCCAAGCTGTGGTTGCTCCAGCTCTGGGGAAAGGTTGGGAAGAGCAATTTCTACCAGTTGGTTTCATTCCGTGATGCTTCCCAGGGCAGCCAAGCTGGCCTGGGCGTTGAATTGGGAGTGGGAGCTGTCTGGGAGCCAGTATCCACCCCTGCTCCATGCCCAGGAGTGAACCCGCCATCTCCGAGAGCCAACTGCACTGTCCTGGCCGGCTGGGTCACTCTGGTGATACGGAGGGAAGAAGGAATGAAGTTATCGTGTGTATGGACTCATTACAGTGCATTAAGGTGAGAGGAGGCTCGGGCCGTTTTTCGCATACTTGTAAAAGCATTATTTGTCTTATAGGCTGCTAAAGGGAGGAAACTTTTCCCAGGCTGGACTTGAGCCTGAGTTAAGGGCTGCTCTTTCCACACAGGGAGGTCCTGGTACCCATTTAGTTAGGGGAGAAACCAAAAGAACCAGAAAAGCTCATATTGCTCCTTTCCTCGGGACTGTTTTCTAGTTGTTCTAGTTGTTGTAGCTCACAGGGGTGGCTATAGAGTGTGGCCTGTGTATGAGAAAGGGAGTATTTCAGTAACTGTTCAGTTTTATAAAACTATATGGAACTACCACAACTATGGAACCACTGTCTGGTCTTGGGCTATGGGAGTCCTGAGTCAATATGGCCAAAGCAAAGAGATCAGGTTCTAGGGTAAACAGCAACAGCAGAACTGGGAATACCAAGAGAAGAAGTGGCATCATTTTGTTATTCACAGTGGTAACAAAAATTTGCTGAGGAAATATCAAATGCAGAGAACTGAAGTTCAAAACGGAGAGCAATATCAAGACCATCTTAGAGAAATTACCAAGCTGCACTGCCTGAAATAAAGTGATATGAAATCATTGCCTTTTACCTCAATAATAAAGCATCAGTGGCAGCATGTAGGAAATATGCTCAGTTTGACCCAGGCCTGTTACCTAGGTACCATCTCATCCCTGCGTGACCACAAATTCCCTTTCCTCCTCAGTCAGTGGATAGGGTATGTTTCTGTAACATTTCTAAGGAATGGCTGTGTCCCCTGTCAGACTATCTAGGCTGTCACTCCTTGGAATCAAAACCACTGTAGCCTTCTCTCTCTTGCTATTTCTAAAATCCACATGAATCTCCCTGGTCCAGACACCATTACAAATGCTGAAATCATCTCTCATGACTCTCATCCTGCCTCTTCTCCTGGGAGCTGTCAAGTGTGACCCTGCATTTCTGCTGGAAGCATGAGTAAGTAACAGTAGAAAAGTTCCCCTAGATATTGATGTTGAAAGTGTGGATAGATAAACTGGACTAGCAATTTTGGTAACCAGGCTGTTGGTAAGATAGTATCAAGTGTAGTAGCACTTGATTGGAAAATGTGTCTTTTGCCTGATGGGATTTCTGTGAGAGTGGGGCACAGCTGCTGTGCTTTTGTGAGCTCAGAGCCCAAGGTACCTGCAGCAAATGCTTTGCTCAGCTGTTGTTTTACCCAGCGCAGCAACATCTCACACCTGTTCTACAAACCATGTAATAAGCCTCACCTGAACAGCGCTGCATCTTGACTATTAAAGCTTGATGTATTGCATTCAAGGCCCAACTCATAACGGCCCGCGTTCCACAGCTCATTTGGTATTGTTCTGAGAAGCATCTGTCTTAGCCACTGGCAGTGTGGTCTTAGAAAACAAGCTTCATTTTGTATTTCTGGCCTTTGGAAGATGGGTAAGATTTACAACGTGCAAATAATGATGATAGGTGAACTTACATCCTAGTGAATGGGGTGTAGGCAATGAACTTGAGAGATGAACAGCTCTGGGGTCATTTGGGCCTTCTCGCTGGCGTTATTGAATAGAGATTGATCAGCCTCACTCTGCTTCACCCTCCCATGGCAGAGCTGAGCCTCTGTAGTGCAGCATTTCCCAAACACTGGGGCCCTTAAAGCTGGGCTAGAGGAGGAACAGGGAAGCATTAAAGGGAGTTGGGAAGAGAGAGATTGGTGGTTTGGGGCATTACTTTTCTTCAACTTCTATTTGAATGTCAGTGAGAGGAATTGTCTTTTATCTCCAGGTGACTGGCACTTCCCACTGTGGATTGGAGGGGGCTCTATCTTCATATTAACATATCTCTTGTCCTTTTGTCACTTTTGAAGTTTCTGTGAACTTTGATTTTTGCTTTAAGCTTGGTTGAATTTCATTAGCATTCCATTTGAAGAAAATGAAGAAAAAGACTTGCTTGAGAAGTGTCATGCTTCCTCAGAACTGGTAGCTCCAATCAGTGAGACCTCCAGTTGTCCTTGAACAAGCCCTTCTTACCGTGTACTGAATTTCCTCTGTGGATGCTACATGTGAATGGTAAAAGTTGATTAACTCAGGGGCGCCGTGTTGCGTCTCAGTAGGTAGAGCAGAGAGTTGTGGCGAGGGGAGTGCAGGGTTCCCTCAGTGCATGGCCCATTGCATGACCTGGTCAGGGTGTTGTCAATGGGTAGCTGCTTACACAGGGTAAGAAGCTCAGATCCCTCACTGGAAGTTGGTGGAAACTTTCCGTCAGATTTGATGGGAGATGAGCCAGGTACTAGAGAAGCAACTTGCTGCATGTGAGGTTTCTTGTTGTCAGTGGTATGGCCTGAGCGTTTAATGGTTTTGTTAGAATTTGGTTAGTTCTGCTTTAGCAGCCGCTGAGGTCAGCGGTTGTGGAGAAGTGGCATTTTATTCAAGAAGCTCTCATAAAGTTAAATGGAATCAGTGTATGAGGAAGGCCAGGGTATTTGGCTCTATGCCAGAATTCTAATAAGCAGATAAAACAGAAGGAAACAAACAAAAATTCCCCATAGTGAGTTGTGCATCACCATTTACTGAGCGTTATCTGCAAATCGTTGGGGGGTAAAAGAGAGCAAATCCTAGGAGTTCCTGAAAATCATTCCACTGTCTGTAAAACTTATGACAGATACTTTTCATTTAATTCATTCAGGAAATCAATGTGTCTTACAGAATCATTGAGTGTGGTTGGCAGTGAAATGATAAATATACATGAAAACAGAATTGGATTAATAATTTTTGACAGGTAATATAATGCAGCTGTTGCTGAATGATATTAACAAGAGGAGGCATGTTAAGTCCCAATGTCAGAGTAAGGCTAGGTGGTTATAATGTCTGAATAAATTTCATGCTGTGACTGAAGACTCTTGATGGCAGATGAAGATCGACAATATAAAGTTCCATTAAAAAGGCCTTTGCTTTGCTAATTCTTGACTCCCTTTACCGGTCAGTAGGTTTGCTCATCAATCTCAGTTGACTGAAATAGAATTTCCCATTCTGTCTGCCTGAGCCAATAGATTTAGCTTTGAAAATGTGGGAAATCTTACCCTCCTATGATCAGCATGCCAAAAAAGGCTGTCATCTTCTGAGCAGGGCATCATCTCTCTTCTGGCCTGCTGATTCCAAAGTGAGACTGAGACTTCAGATTCCATTCTTCAAGGTTAACAAAATGATTGTAAATAATTGTAAGGAAGAAAATATGTGAAGGACATGAGATGGAGTTTATTGCAAATCTTTCAGCCTTTCTGTTCCTCATTTTCATTTCTGTGCTACCCCCACACTCCAGTTCTCTTCCAGCTCTCACTTGGAAAGGATTATTTTGTCCTCAAGTCATGGAAAGCAATCAGAACCCCTCTCACCACCAGCAGATTCTGCCTGCAAAAGGGAGTGGACACCTTGTGGTGTCCTGCAAAGGAGAAGAGCCTGAGATGCTCCTTGTTCTCACTGTTCGTAGGACAGATGAACTCAGAAAATACGTATACACGAGGCCTCTGAGAGACCAGAGTCTCTTTCTAATCTTGGCTCTCCTTCTACATCCTCTGTTGTGGTATTTAAAGTGCTAGCAACAGCTTGATTCTCGAAGATGCTGAGCCAACAGCAATTCAGCAAAACATTTAAGCAAACATTAGCTTTGAGCACAGGAATAGCTCCCTTGGAGACTCCACATTTAACCTGCGTGCCTTTGGCCAGGCCGCTTGGTGTTCAGTGGCTGAAAAGGGATTCCCTGGAGCAGAGAAAGCTGTTTCCCACAGCAGCAGTACTTGGCATAGCTTTCTGCTGCCCTCTGAGCTGAACTGGATCATGTAGCATTTTTTATTTATTTAAGCAGTGCCTTCTTAGGGTAAAAAAAAAAAAAAACCCTCCTCCTTGACTTTTTCCAAGTGCTCATATGCAAGCCTGCAGACTCTGTAGCTGAGTATTTGGCAGGAAAAGCACCGTAAATGGGAACTCATTTTCTGTTGTTCTGCAGTCCTTCGGGACAGAAGGTGCTGGATGAGCATATCCTCCTCCTTGCTTTAATGTAGAATCTCTTATTTAAAATTAAAAGTAATGAATTTCATAATCTCTTCATGTTAAACAATTCATATACAAATACAGGCTTTGCCAGGGAGCTATGGAGTGCTCTGTGACTGATCAACTTGGGGACCAGCTGCCTTGTATTTCAATACATATTGGCATTTGCTCTTTTAGCTGTTAACTCAATCACATGAAGTCATTTATTTTCCTTAACAAAAGCTTTTTCTCTGAAGGCTCCATATCTCAGTGAGCATCTGCTTCCCCCCCTCCAAGGCCACTGCTTTAAGTGAGAAATCAAGGATCTGCAGGCTCTGAGAAAGGATGCACCGGCTGGCACGTAGGGACCTCAATCTTGGCTTAA
This sequence comes from Tinamus guttatus, assembly GCF_000705375.1. The sequence goes on along the minus strand of NW_010586844.1, from coordinate 39,842 downwards.
GTTACTAAAGTTCCTCTGTGGTGGCGAGGCCTGGAGGCTGCTATGAGCACACCTCTGGAGAAGGTCCTCTCTACACCTACCAGCAAGGCAATACCTCAACGAACAGGAGCATTCGTGTTGTAGTTTTGAGGGTTCAGAGCTGCTGTAAGCCAAGAAGTGACTGGAAGGTTAAGGTGGATCTGGTTCACTGTGTTATTGTAAAGGCAAGAAATGATTAACACCGGGAGAGATTGGAGTTAACTGATTTGTTTTGGCCATAGCTCATGTGCTGTTCCATTATGAAACCATGAGGGCTGCCATTATATTACTGAGCAGAACCTCAAAGAATAGTTTAGTGAGAGCAGATAAAGTGGGAAGGCAAATCACAGAATGGTTGAGGTTGGAAGGGGCCTCCAAATAATAGGTAGCACTGGAATTTCACTGATCTTATAGCTTGCTTCAAATATTTTAATTTTATTTATCAATTAGAGAAAATTACATAATAGCTTGCTCCTGGCCTAGGCCCAAATGGGTGCTACCAGCATTTGTAAAGTCCATCTTATCAATCCTAGATATCTTTAAAATGATGTACTTGCTGGGAAAGTGTTTTTAATGAGGACATTACATGTTATTTTTACAGGATTATTTAAATGAGCTATTGCAGTGCTGGTTAGATAGTGTTTCTGTAAGAAATATTCCACTGGCTGCCCAACCTCATGTCAAATATGATCTCAAAATAGACACATTTTGACTAGACTTACATTGTAACATACAAACTTCCACAGTGATTAGAAATAAATCCCTGTCAGGAGGCTAAACTCAGAACCAAGATTTGGTTTCCATCTTTTAGAACCTCTTTTCTCTAATACATTAGCTGTTGTTTTCCCTTCCTGTCGCATTCATTTTTATTTTTTCAACACCTATCAGCAATTTCAGCATAATTTGGTCATGCTAGGTTTTGAATAACATAGTGTTTGGAAATGAAGAGATTTTTGTTCACGGTTCTCTCCAGTCTGGGCAGATCTGTAGCTGGTTTTAATGAGCTGGATGCCTCTTTCCTTTCCCACCATCCAGCGATGAGCACTCTCACTGCTCTGGGCTACTAATATTTAGAACCCTTTTTGATAGTGCTCCAGTGCAGAAATGGCATCTTTCAGTGTGATTTCAAAGCCCTTCCGAATGAAGCTTTGGCATTCCT
>NW_010586844.1:27383-38356 GCF_000705375.1 Tinamus guttatus | reverse complement strand
CACGGCGGCGGGGGGTTATGTGCAATGGGTGCAGGAGGGTGTAGAGGGATTCAGCCCATTGCCCTGGTTTTGTATGCAGGCTATGAGGAGGGAGAAGGGAGAATTTCCACAGCAGAGGCAATGCAGGTGCCTGCTGCTTTCAGGCTTTTCCACGTGGGCTGCAAGAGGGGCTGCAATATGCAACCATGGACTGTCCTGGCTTGCAGCTCTGGGGGAGCCCACGAGAATGTACTGCAGACCAGGCATCACATAGAGCCTCTGTTACAGGGCCCCAGGTTCCTGAGCCTGTCCTGTTTTTGAGTCTGAGCCTTTCTATGTTCACTTTGCACGGACTGCAAGAGACGAGCAGGCGACAAGCTGGAGATCTGCCCATGGCTGTGCAGGTTTGTAGCTGATGGAGCTCGCTTGGCTCGGCTCTGCTTTTTCAGCCGGAGGTGAGGCAGGAGATGAGATGCTGCTGTGTGTGTTTTAACCAGCTTCTTTAGGGCAAAAATGTAGATTTGTTGCCAGCCTAGGCAGCGTTCATTATTCTTCAGGGGAGTAAGATGGGTTGAGGACAAGAACCTGGGGACAAAGTTGTCGTTTTAGTAGAAATGTGTTGTTTTATATTTGCTGTGGTGTTGTAAAATAGGACAGGCATTTGCAAATAGGAAACTGAGTTGGGGAGAAACTCTGAGACACCCATGATTGTTCTGCAAGCTGGTGGCAGATGCAGAAACCAGTGTTAATTTCCCTGAATCATGTGCTGCAAGCCACTCTGGCTGCTTTAATGCTAATGAATAGCCAGGCTGTGACCAAGTCCTGCAGAACAGCCTGTTGTGCTGTTTATGCTGGTCCATTACTGCTGCTCGCTCCACCCCACACACTCTCCTGAGCAGATACATAACAGGGGGAATGCAGGGAGCTGCTTGCTGGGCACCAACAGGTTGTACCTAGGGAAGAGCTGCAGCAGGGAAGGACCGAGGTGCAAGGCAAGAGCTGGGGCTGAGTCCCCAGGCACCTCAGTTAGTTACAGTCCTTAACTGGGGAACTGAGTTTAAAGTCTCAATCCAGGTCAGGATTAACCATGAGGCGAGTGTCCCTTTTGTTAAATCTGATGCTTTGTAAAGACTTCCGGCAAATCATGAAATATGCTGGGATTCTGGAAAAAAAAGAACAAAACAACAAAAAAACTCTGTCCATCTCTAAAATGGTATCAGTAGTATCTGATTTATGAAAAATGTATAAATGTGACTTGGGAACAGCTTGTGCTTTCACACTAAATAAAATGAGAAGACAGAAGAGGGAACGGGAATGTCTGTGAGCATACTCATGTATACAAATGACTGTCATAAATCTTTTTGCATGATTGCTTTGCTTTGTGGCATCTCTTTGGGGAGTACTGCGGGGGAAAAAGCCCTATGTTTTGGAAAACTGGAAGAAAAAAGGCAAAAGAAAATGGATTTGCTGATGTGATTATGCAATTCATGTAGAACATATTTGGTCTGCTAATCAGAACGGAAAAGAAAAGAGCCTAGGCAGCGCTGTTGGTTTAAGGAAATTGAATTAAAAGACCAAACAGCCTGGGTGAGACTGACTCACTCCTCATGAGACAGGCGCAGGTCTGGAGGCAGAGATGGAGCCTTGCAAACCCTGCTGAAACCCTGAAGAAAGAACTGCCTTATTCTTGATAAGGAGGCTGGAGATGCTCATCTGGTGTAAATCTGCCTTGAGGTTAGTGCTGATTTATGTTACCTGCAGATTTGCCTCCCAGCATCTTCAGCCTTGTTTTGAATTCACTCCAGGTTGTGGTTCCGCTCCATCAACCTCGTGCTCAAGGTGGGATGCAAAACTTACCTGAAAAGCCAGAGGAGGCCCAGGGAGCTTCTCTCCCAGCAGAGGCCAGTGCAGAATTGGCCAGACAGGACCTGGTGCCCAGCCTAGCTCTCCTCGGGGACGGCGCGATAACTCTGCTGGCTCCTTCCTACCCCTTCTCTGCCTACTCATTTCTACATTTTTCAAGCTGGAGCATGCATGACTCTTGGTTAAGTTTGTGATCTCTCAAGGAGATGTCATTTAGAAGGAGATGGCAAAGCAGGGAAATTAGTAGAAAAAGAACAGCTAAACTTTGCTCTTGTAGTCTATAATGTTGTGTTTCAGGGAAAGCTTCTCCCTTTGCAGGGGAAGGAGGAACTGAGCCTTGATTTCTCTTCTCTTACTCTGCAGAAACAGGCCCAGGAGGTGCAAGGGGCAGTGCTGAGCTTTAGTGCTGCCTCTCTTGAGTGGTCCTGACCTGAGTCTGAGATGAAGTTCTCAGTCACACTCACATGAGCAATCTCACTGGAGCCCAAGGCATATCTGAGAGATATTGCTGTAATTAATAGTTTACTGAGCATTTCTTGCCAATTAGCTAGGCTTTTGCAGCATGCTTGCGGAATAGTTAAATAGTATTTATTACAAGGTGGCAAGGGCTGCAATAAAGTATCTCCAAAAAGGATTTTTGGGTAATAAGGAAGGATTTGCTGTGATGGCTTTCAGGACTTTTTGCAAATGAGAATGAGATTTTGTTTTCTATGCAAGAGTGTGCACATATAATGGAACAGTTCACAGCGACTCACGATGGTGCCCTCGTGCCTGTCCTGAAACGACTGTAAATGATGCCAGAGTGTTCAATCAAGCTGATCTTTCCTGCTCTTTCTAACATGAGCCATCTGGCTCCGTAGCCCTTGTGCTGTGTGTGACCAGCCAGCTGGCCATCTGCACATCTCGGCTCCCTTGTCCCCAGGCTTCCCTCTGCAACCAGCCTCCCCGGGGGCTGGAAGCGCTGCTCAGATTTCCATGAAGCTGCAGCTCTTCTGTCATGGAACTCTGTTGCAAAATGGAAGGAAAGGAAAGACAATAGTAAAGTTGCTGCTAGTACGGGGGAGCCAAGTCCTCAGCTGGGGTAGTCTTGCCTATTGACACTCAAAACAATATAAATATTTTTGATAGAAAATTGTTCCTCTCAATTGAGGCCTTTGAGTTTGCCCCTCTTCCCTCCCAAACCAAGAATTTCTGAAGAAATCAAAGAAAATCTTGCTAAAATGGGAACAACCGGTAGCAGCTCCATGAACCCTTGTCCTGTGCCTGTCCCCATGTCGAGAGCAGCTGCGTGATCACAAGTCAGACACAGAGCCCAGCTTGGTGGCACCTGCTGGCAAACAGGATCTGTCCTGGCTCTTCCACCATGGCATTTGCCATAAATTTTAGATTTCTCTTGTGAGTCTGAGCTAGAGCTGCAGGAAGAGCATCTTCCCTTCATCTCACTGGTAAAGGACTGCTGCATCCGTGGGACAGACGTCACTGCGGCCGCGGCAGGGTCTCCATAAGCAGCAGTTCAGCCTGGAGAGCAGTAGTTTTGGCTGAGAGGCTTAAGCTGAAGGGAGAGAATCATGTGCCACAGCTTTGAGGAAGGCTAACAGGGAGAGGATGGGACGTATCTGGCTGTGAAAGGCATTCTGCTGGCATTCAAAATAATCCTTAATAACTCAGAGAAAGGTGCAGCTGAGCCTTTCATTGAAGAGCAGTGAGAATTGTAAAAATTGCTTAGCCCTGCTTTTGCCGGCCTTTCTTTCACATTAATAACCATCCCTTCCCTGGGCTGGGCGGCTGGACTAATCGTTGTTGACTCACTTAATTTGTGTGCTCAGCAGACTAACAGGATGGAAACTGTGCCACGAGCAGCACTTGCTGCTGTCATCCAATTTTCCATGGAGCAGGTAACGTTGGTAACTGGATGCAGAAGGATTTGGTGCGCTATTTCCTTGTACTGAAAATCTGTCTAATTTGCCCTTTTCTCAGGCCTCCCTTCATTTTTATTGAAGCTCCGCTGCTATTTTCCAGGCTCAGATTAATAGGATAGAATAGATTTTTGTTACTGTGACTTTCTTATTGTTCTTTGTTTGTGTGACACTGAACATGATTTCAAAGGACTGCATGAATAGACACAGGTCCCACTTACAGAAACAGGTTTTAGGTTGTAATGACTGTGATCCTACAGGCTCTTGGGTGGTGCTGTACTTGTTCCCCTTCACCTCTGCAGATTGTTCTCAGGAGCCGATGTTGTTTGTACTAGTTTTTGTAACAAAACGCCCTGGATATGGGCTTTTGAAGGAAGATAGAGCGTAATTAGGAGGGGATTTAAAAGGTTTCGGCAGGAATCTTCTAAAGCCCTTGAGTCTTTAAGGAGTGTTAATACCAAGGAAATTCGGTGCCTTTTGTGCTCTTGAGGCCAGCATATGCTTCTGAAATCCCCCTTACTTCTGCTTGGGGTCACTCGCTTATTTCAGTGCATGTGTCCCCTGCTCTGCCCTCTCGTTTCACCTTGCACAGGAGCGTAGTTTCACCAGCCCCTGTTTCCTGAGGCAAACCACAGGGTGCCTTCAAGTGTTCTCCATATTGCAAGCTTAGATTTCTGTGGGCATCTGACTACGTAAACCTGATGCACTGGATTTGTGAGCCACGCTGCTGAGCACGGAGCACCTGCTCCGAGTCAGTGGAACTAAGAGTCTAGGTAGGCTGCTCTTCCACGTTCCACCCTGAGTACAGTCCCTGGCCAAAGGAGTTGTTATCGAGTGTTTCTTTCTCATTCTGGGATGTCTGTCACTTCTTCAAGTTACTGGACAAGGGAACAGCTTGGTAGTAGCTATTAGGTGCTCAGCAGATTGGGAATGTTTATTTAAGAACCATAACTATGGCATTAAGAACTTGGGTGGAGCAGGTCTGTTTGCATATTTTCGTTTTTTAAAATCTAGTTTATGATATGCTGTCTGGTGGGTTGTTATACTTTCAGAAGATCTCATTAAGGATGGACTCTTAATCCCTCTGAAGCCCATAATGACATTCATGCTGTTTCTCAGCCAGCCTGTGAATCACTCAGTGATGTTAGTGCTGGCTTTGGTGTAAACTGGGCAGAAACTGCTCCAAACAGCAACTGGCTATTCAAAAGTTGCGTTTCCTGACCCTGCTGAGGGCAGCAGTAGCAATGAGTCAAGAAATACTTTTTTTTTTTTTTTTCCTTTTTTTTTCCCTCCCTTTCTGGTTGCTGTTATTTGAAAAACAGCCTTACTGTAATAGCATGTAGACCATTTCCATCTCAAGCAGTGATTTTCAGAACTGTTCAGAGCTAGTCTGAGTCTAGAAACTACCACGTGTAGAGCCATTGGGCCTATTTTCCTTCGGATTTGCTTGCAGCTGTGTGCAAAAAGTGCAGAATCCACTCCAAAAGAATTTTGCATAGCTTTAAAGGACTGCTGATGGATGGGGAAAAAATAATATGGCTCCGTGTCTCTCTATGGAAGAGGAGGAGTTTGATGTGATTCATGTTTTTGCTTTTGCGAAACCCAGGGGTCCTGTCATGTTGGGTTGGGAGATTGATACTTACTTTGACGCTGTCTCCCTCCAGGAATATTGTGGTTTGGGAAAGAAAAAAATATTGCCAGGGAAAGGATGGAAAGAAACAGATTATACTGCAGCTGTTGATAAGAGAGATCTTAGGAACATCTGAATTCTTTAATAGATAAAGTAATGGTAGTTGTCCTCTAATCAAAACAATTTGTCTTTTCACTCAACTTCCAGCCTCCCAATCATGCTTCCCCATTTCCCCATGTCTTTTATTTTTTTTTATTTTTATTTTTTTTAGCAGCAGCAACATAACAGGTCTGCAGCGGTTTGATGTTTATGAAGTGGTCCAATCAAAGCTCCTCTTCTGGGCAGGAGCAAATAAATTCATCAAGCAATTGATGCTTTTGCACTGCTGTTATGATAAATGTTGCCATCAATTACAGCAGTACGCTCAGCCTGCAAGGAGCAGCGCTGGGAACGCTGCTGCCTGACAGGAATGACAACAAGACAATGTGCGTTGCCTCTCTCTATGCTTTGTATTCATAAACACAGCTCCCCAATTATACTAATTTGTTTGCTTGGATGAGGCAGTAGCTCAAGAAATGTTTTTAGTTAACACCAGAGCATAATAATACACATTAATATTTTGGCAAACGTGCCGTAATTGTCTGCTTTGAGGCAGAGCTAGTCGCACCGAGAGCTCGCACGTGGTGGCGGGGACATTGTGGCAGGTCCGGCTGTTGCAGCGCGGTCCGGCTGTCGTGGCAGGTCGGGCTGTTGCGGCGCGGTGACGCCGAGCGTGCGGCTGGCAGCAGCTCCTCACACTCCGTACAACCCCTGCCGAATGCTGCAACTGACTTGAATTGAACACCTTGGGGAAAAAGGATTAGTGCCAGCACTGGAGTTGCTTGGTTCATTGCTGCACTTTGAAGAGGAGGCTGTAGCAGGTAGTTTCCAGGACATTAACTGCTGTTTCACTTAAGGCCTGGCAGTAATAAGATAGCAGGTGAATTTTGTTCAGTTTCTACATTGGACTCAGTTTCTGCTCTCTCTTCTTGCTGCATGCCTGGTGGGATATGATTATAAAACAAAAGTTCACTCTAAGGAGGTGAAAAGCAATCTAGCAGATTCAACAAATGCTTCTTCTGGTCAGAGTTTTCATACAAAGAAATTAGATCACCCTGTCTTATTTCTCATTCTGACAGATGAATTTTAAAATAAAACGGTCATGTAGAAACCCTTTGCCAACGCCTGATGCAGAGTCTGTCCCGAGCCCGTTTGCTCTGCGCTGCTTTGACCAAGTCGTCAGGAGTTCGTGTCCCTGCATCTCGTGTCAGGTCAGTGCACGCTGCCAACCCAGCCATAGTAGTGACTTTAAGAAAGTTCAAAAAAGTGCAGGTTTTGAAACTGAGAATGTGGTAACGTGGTCATCTGCATTTCGCATATCACACACACAGCAATGTACTGGAATTTGAGGAGTTTCTGGTCCGTTATAGTGCTGCATGGGTCGTAGTCACTGAAGCACAAACTGTGAAAACCCAATATGCAGCTTCCTCAAGCACAGAGCGTGCTCTGCAATCGAAAGGAAGGGCTGCAAGAGCCTGTGCTGCAGTCTGAGGCAAACAGCTGTGCAAGGGTTTTACCCAACAGTTCCAAATGATGCGAGGACTGCCGTGCTGATAGCACCCGGACAGAAACTCACTGGAAGATAAGAAATGGGCCTCAGGCCCCATAGCTGTTGACTTTCTGCAGCAAAAGGATTTTGTCTTGGTAGCATTTTTTTTTCCAAGCATATATCTGCCTCCTTATTAAGTCAGGCCCCATAGCTGTTGACTTTCTGCGGCAAAAGGATTTTTGTCTTGGTAGCATTTTTTTTTTCCAAGCATATATCTTTATTAAGAACTTAAGATTTGCTCTAGTAGATTTTCAGGTTTCCAAGGCAGGTGTTCTTCTTTACGTATGTGTTGAAAGTTGAAGACTGGTTGTGGGCGTCAACTCTGTGGTTCTGGGGCAGCTTCTTTATCTGCCACCATGCACACAAGTAGATGCAATCATTTCAGAGCCAGCATGGAAAGGATTTCTTGATTTTTTGGAAATCCCAGGCGTTACAATGATGGATTTGAGGGCTCAGAAATGTAATGAGAACTTCTCTGCGAATTTCACACTCCCCTTACTCTCCGCTCTCTCTAAACCTGATTTAGCAAAAAGCTTTGATAAATATCAGATGTTGAAGCTAAGTTCAACACTGCTTTTTATTGTCTTTCAGAAAATCAGATTCGCTCTTTCTAGAAGTACTAAACTACCTTTTCAAATGAAATTTTATTTGAAAAGACAGGAATCCGAAGTAAAACATTGAAAGGGGAGTGGGGGCTGATTTGCCACATTCTGCTTGATCCTGTGCGTATATTTGAGCTGTATATCTCTGTGCAATGTGGCTCAGTTTACTCTGCAGTGCAATATGTATATCAGGTGTGCGGATCCTTCGCCCGGCCATGTACGTAAGCTCCTCAGGGAGGAAGGGAGCAGGAGAAGGAGCCTTTCGGATGCAGGGCCACGCTGCGGCCGCCTGCGAGCTGCCCTGCAAAGGGACTCGGGCAGGTAAGGAAAAAGCTGTTTAGAATTTTAAGCTGATTGCAAATGACAAGTTACCAGGGAGCATAAAGCAGAAACTACTGTACATTTTGTCACTCTGATACCCTTTGTTAGACTACAGACAAAAGTCGGCTTTGACTTGATACGGCGGAAGAATGCAAGATGAGAGTCTATAAAGATGGAACACATTGATCTTCCCTTTATCTCTTCAGAGCATTCTGCTTTTGTCAAGGTTTCCTATTTTTATATAGCATAATGTCCCTGTTTTCTGATATTTTTCTGCATTTCAATACACCTTTTTAGAGAACTACTACATTAATGCTTTCTGTGATCATACTGTTTTGTTCTAAGTATTGTTGAGTAAGGAGAGGCGCTTACGTACATTACATACATATGCAGTAAAAGAAGTTATCCTTATAGTGAGCTAATAAAAATGGGTCAATTCCTGCCTGGCATGAAAGCACACAGCTTCATGTCCTTCATTGCAGATTGATTTATATGAACTAAGCTTCTTTCTTACTAGGCCATAAAAAAAAAAAAAAAAAAAATCAGTGCGCCTTATTTTGGAGTTTGCTGGGTCCTCTTCTCTCTATAAAAGAAAGACTTGAATAAGGAGACTGGAGATATATCAGTAACAGGTCTTCTTGGTTTGTTGACCAAACTAAAGCAACTGCAAAAAGAGGCATCCAGACCCAAAAGGAATTCTTTTAGCTTTTTCCCTGAAATGAAAAGTTTTGCAAGATTTTTAATGGCAGAACTGAATGAACTAACTCATGTGAGTGTGTTGTTTAGAAATGTCAAATCAAAGGAGTGGAAACGAAGTATTGAAACAAAATACTGCAACTTTAAAAAAGTTTATTTTGGACCAAACTATCCTCAACTGCAGTACATATTCCGTGGCAGTTTTGGTTGTCTAGATTATGTTTTTCAACGAGGGAAATCATCTCCCAGGTCACCTGAGACCTTTGTGTTTCCGTGTCTTGAGCACAGAGTGTCCCTGAGCTGCCATTGCCACATACTGGCAACATCTGAAGGCACCACTGGAGAATTTCTACAATATAAGAATTACTAACACTTTCTAATAAAATACAATGGTGTAAGGTGATAGTATGTGCAGAAACATTATTTAAAATGCAAACCTTAAGAAAAAATCTTGGCTTGTTTTCAGTGAGGAAACAGTTGAATCTGTCCCATATCTGGAAACTTAATTCCTTTCTTCTTTGATTTATAGCATTTGTGGATTAAGTACAATTGACTCTCCTGACTTGGCACATCAAGCAAGAAGCACTTGACACACGGTAAGAGCGCTGCAAATCGAAATTGCAAATGCTTTGCACTTGCAAAGTTCACAGGGCTGTCACCCAAGGTCCTGTTGACACCTGGTGTGCCAAGAGGCCATTTGGTGAGGCCAGTAGCCACGTAGGGTTGTACAGCTGTGTTGGCTGGGGGACAGCAACCAGCAGTGAGCCACAAAAACAGACTCGTAAGTGCTAAATGCTTCCATGTTCTTCACAAGTTGTGCTTCCAGAAATAAGTTGTTAACTGGACTGCAGCTATTCTGGGAATAATAGATGTGACAATTGGACACATTTATTCATCTGAAGACTAAAGGAATTTACTATCTTTGCAAGATCAGAGCTTGGGTTTTTTTTTTTTTTTTTTTTTTTTTTTTTTTTTTTTTTTCTTTTCTCCCTTCCAATTCCTCCTTTTTTGATTGTAGTCTTTTCTTTCAATCAGATTCCAGGAGCTTTTGTTTCTCTTCTAATTATATGAGTTGCTTCATGAAAGCAAGTGCCTCAAGCTCTTTGTCTGAAAATTGTTCAGTTGTTAAAGGAACCTAATAAGTGTACTGTATTTATTTCTTCAACAAGGAAGAGTTGGGGCTTTGCATTTTGAAAAACCTTATTTCTAACAGTTATAGAAGATTCAGAGGTCTAGAGGTTTCTCAGAAATTGTGCAAGTGTTTTTTTTTTCTTGATTTTACTTCAGAAAATGGGGATTTGCCCTCAAATCTGGCAAGTCTTTTGTGAAGTCTGTGCAAGTCTTTTGCGTTCAGATTTACTATATGTTTTCTGTAATTCCAGTGCTGCCTTAACACATCGTGCAATGCTGTCTTTGTCATTTTGATGGTCCATTTGATATTGTAGTAAAGTTACTTATGAGTATTCAGTAATGGGCTAGTTTCACTTCTACCTTGTGCTAGAAGAACCCATAGCAAGAGAGATTCCTGTTCTATCATGCCTCCAGCATGATCTTTCCTTCAAATTTTCTGTAAATTTTCTGTGAATCTGTATAAAAGAGAGGTAGACTCCTTTGGGTCTCCTTGCATGAAAGACTGGAACATCTTTTCATTTTGCTGTGATGATATGGAAAGTTTACTGCATCCAGAGATTGGTCTTCTCCCGCTGAAGTCAGCAAAAGAGCACTTGGGGCTGTATCCTGAGCCATGGGAAACTGGCACAGCTCCTTTCACACTTGTAGGATCAGGCCTAGTATGAAAACAAATGCTAGAGGCATTTTAGAAAGACATGAACCTTGGGAGTTATTTGTGAATATCAATATTAATATTAAATTAAGTGAAAATGAAAAAGTGAAGAAATTAGCATGAAAGAGCAAAAGAACTGCAAGAAACAAACAAAACATTACTTTTTAATTGGGTTGTGTATTTTCTAATTCCCTTTTCTAATCCGCTATAAGCAGCTGGCTTGTGACAATATATTCCCAAAAGAATATGCAATTTTCTTCTAACGTACCATAGTGTGTCCATCATGGCAGTGTTTAGTGTCTTAGCTATTAGCTGTAGATTTTTTTTCCCTAAAAACAAAGGAGTCTTGTCTTTCCTTTTCTCTGTGCTGCAGCCCCAAACCACTGAATTCCCGTTCAGTAAAGAATTCATATAATGCTGGATTATCTATTGTAGGATTTACTGTGATTTAGTGGAGAGGATAGACAGGCATTCAGTTACTTCCCTTATCATTTTAAGACACTATCAGATTTGCTACCGTGTTTCACAACTTGGA
>NW_010586844.1:5806-17515 GCF_000705375.1 Tinamus guttatus | reverse complement strand
GCAGTGGCAAGGAAAATCAAAACTTTGTTGACGGTGAACATCTTGGTCTTCGTGGGCATCATCCTCTTCTCCGTGTACTGCAGGATCCAGGACCGCTCGCAGGAGCTGGTGCAGATCGTGCGGAGCGCGGAGCGCCGCGCCAGGAGCCGCGGCGCCAAGGTGGGCAGCCTGGCCGACAGGGAGTCCATCCTGCAGCGCCTGGACCACCTGGAGGAAGTGGTGTACAACCAGCTCAATGGTACGGGGGGCTCCGCTTTGGGGCAGAGAGGGGCACAGAGCATCTCACGGCTCAGGTCCTGCTGCGTGCAGTGTCCTGAGGAGGTGCCATGGGGTGGGGAAGAGCATCTGGAGTGCACATATACTGGGGAGGGAAGCCCCCACGCCGTGGGTGCCTGCACCCTGTGCCTGCAACAGAGGAAAAGGGGGTGTTGGCAGTGGCAGGGTATTGCTAGAGGGCTTGTGGGTGACACCCCCACCCCCAAACTCGGTGCAAAGTCAGGGCTTCCTGAACAAACACGAAGTTAGGGAGCCTGAGGAGTGGGAGAGGAGGATGCAAGGATTGGTTGTGGTCCCTGTGGGCTGAACCTAGGTTTTATGGTTTGCCTGGATGGATTAACAGTGCCTGGGTGCATGTGTGTTTATATAGCAGATGCGTTGTTAGTTTACAGCTGGTAGTCGTATACTTGGTCTTAGAATTACCTTAAAAACACTCCACTCAGTTCTTTCACTACATGGTTTTAATGCTGTAGTTAAATACAGCACCCACGTGTTTCTTTAATGACTTTGCTATTTGAATTTGGTATTATCTTCAGGGAGAAGGGGAAGCAACCACCACTTTTTTATTATCACCTTCAATTCTAATTTACTAGCCCTTACAAATCTTGGCAAGTCAACAAAGAGCTGCTTCTTTGGTAATTAGAACAGGCTAAGCCATAGAAGTTGTTACAGGATAGCTTGCCTTTCAGGTAGAAACACATATTTCAAAACAAGTGTGGTTATATTTGAAAAGACTCATGAAGTTCTGAATGCTAATTGTTAGGGGTTTAAGTGTGTGATTAAATACATCAGAGCTTTGGACAAGAAGAAATCGAACAAGAGAACTTTTGCATGATGTTATAATATAAACGTAACATCTGGCATCTAGCACCGCATAAAACTTCCATGTAAGTATGTTTAAGTGTACCAAATATGCTTCGAGTGTGGCTGTGAAAATCTTCTTCCTCATAATGTTGATTTAATAAAGGCTACTGCAGTCTCCAAACGCAGACAAATCTGAGCGTTCGTATAAAGTATATTCCCTCCTACTACTTTCTGAATGACTGTATAAATCCAAGCAGCTTAGACCGTTATGGTACTATGCAGTCTGTGCCAGCAAGTATTATAGAACAGACATTTCACATGCAATCCCATGCACACGTGTGTGTATAAATGGGGGGCAGAGAAGAGGCGGTTGTGGGTGACAGTCACATAAATACATATGCGTGAGTTAGGGGAAAAGCATCTGCATCCGTGTTTCCTGCCGATGTTTAGTAGAAGTTTTGAAGAATGCAGGATTTAAGAGGGAAATCCCCCTCCCAAATTCAGTGTAGCTATAGAATGCTCTTAGTGAAATAGCTCAGTCTCTAAACTGTGCCCATTGCAGCTGGATTGGACGGATCTTGTTGGCCCAAATTGATTTGTCCTTGGCAGTGTTCATAGGTGAGACTTTGGGCGGTTATTTTACTGGCTCTGGGTTTGTCTCAGCACAGCATCGAGGGGACAAGTCCATGGGAGTCCTTAGGCAGGCACCATTGCACGGAGCGACTGTTTGACTGTGGCTTAGCAGAAACAGCACGTTCTCTTTAACGTCCATCTGGTTTGGTTTTGGTTTTGTTTTTGCTTTCCTCCTTTAAACTAGCTTTATGTATAGGGCATTTCACAACAGTATTATTTTAAGTAACTGCTGCATTGCTCCTAAGGGTAACAATAAGCACTGTGGATAGTTTTTTCTTCTTGAAAGTTCTTAAATGGGAAAATATAGAGACGTTTTCAAGTTGAACCATTCAAATTTCTTGTTCACTTTCCTTTGAATTTCTCTCTGATATAGTTTTATTTTATATTACACTGTAGTATGTTTACATGGGTTAATTATTTTGCCATCAGTTGCTTTCTGTCTCTCTCCCTCTCTTCATCTATTTTTTTATTTTACTCTGTGACAACAAAACCAAAAAGTCATTCAAAGGGGGGGGGAGGAGGAGCTCCATGGAAGTGATCACAGTTGCATCACTGTAAATGAAATCAGGATCAAGCATCTGTGTTTGGGTTTAGCTCAATGGCATTCCTTTTTAATATCATGACTCATTACTTAATGGGCATAATGCTGCTCTGGCAGCGTTTGGATCCAAGGGAGCCTGGCTGTGACTGTGTTGTACAGTGTCTAAGGGAGAGTCTGGTGTTGGGTAAACATTTGGCTAGCCCCAGAGCTGCTGTTTCATCCTAGGGTCCGGCAGGTTCCTGAGACATTATCCTATCTAGTCTTTTATTGGATGTTAACTTATTATTATTATCATTAAAAATAAACGCTTTTAAAGGAGGAGAATGTTATTGGCAGATAGATTGTATTCTTAGGGGATATGAATTCCTTGCACACTCAGACCTCCTGCAGGCACCTGAAAGAAGTGAAGTCCGACCCACTGTTATAGGTATAGTAGGTCTGTCTAGATCAGTATTTTAATTTTCTGCTTTTGATTCTTTCTAGTTTAGGATCAGCAAATTTAGAGCCACCTATTAAGTACCTTATACGGTTGGTTATAAAATCCCAGAGTTCTTTTAATCCATTTTTCTCTTCTGTGTGGGTTATTCCTAAACTAGAAAGACTTCACCCATGTTTTCCGGGGACTCTGTTAAAGATCCAGGATACTTCTATGAGGGACTAGTCCTGCAGCTGCCATGGTTTCTGCCACCCCTATGCACTTTCATGCAATCAAATAAATGCATACCTTTTGTAAGGAAATATAAGTTTAAGCAGTAATGTTACAAGTGTATCAGGAGACAACCTAAAACTGATCACTAGAGACCTCATTAACTTTTCAGTCGGAATAAACTGAATAGAAATTGCATACTGTGCCTGCGGAGGTATGTGTAGAGCACAGAAGGCCATATTATATGAAAGGCAGTAGAGAGCTGGTCCTTGCAATTATCACTGGCAAAACAGAATTTTTAGAATAGAATGACTAAGAATTGCCATAGATCTGCGCCGGGATGTGCAGACATGCACCCAAACAACAGTTTTCAGTTGGCTCGTGTTTTGTATTTTGATCAACTTAGAAAAAAACATATTTGAAATATGTTTTTTTGAACATATTTTTTATGCTTTTTGAAATATTTGAAAGCTTTCTTTATGCACAGCTGCTGCTCTTTTTGGTGGAAGTAAGTGGGTTGAGCATACAAAGGGTAAGGAAAGGAGTGAAACATGGCTGTGAAATTTGCCTGATGAAGCCCTTGGATAACTTGCCAGTGTTTGATTTCAGATATAACATTTCTTTTGAACAAGTGAATTATTTGAGATGAAGTTAATCAATATGTGTATTTTTCCATTTTTGCTATGGTTTTACTATTGATGAATATTTCTTATTACCAGATGACATGAAGGTAAGACCAGGTAGACTTTGTAGCAATTCACAAAATGACATGCCATAACAAAAGACCTTGGTATTTTGTTCCTTTCTCTCTTTTTTTTTTTTTTTTTTTGCCCCCCCTTTTTTTTTTAAATAAAGGGAAAAAATCAACAAGATCTAACTGACTCCATTTTTTCCCCTAATCAGTTTTGTATCTAAGTCTAAGGCTAATGATTTACAATAGAGAATAAAGAATTTTTGATGCCCCGGCTAGAGGATAACCTTTCATGCCAAAAGCAATTGAAGGGTCAGACTACAGTTTCACTGTAATTGCCTTTTTCCCTTTTCACTGTCTCTTTCCAGTAATACACAACAATCAATACGGCATGTAATTAGATTTCATTCAATCTGCAAAGATTAAGAGAGTTTTCATTTTCTCATTATGTATGCTCACATCATGTCTTCCTACCCATGTCTTCTATATTAGACCTCTCTGACCTGTTCTGCTGCAGATGTGAAGAAATATGTTTGGAATATTCCCTTGAATTTGGCAGATTACCATTCTTTACGCATCATAATTTGATTTTGCTCTCTTTAGGAAGATTAAATACAACAGCAATTTCCATTTTGATAAATGGGTTTTATATTGCATATGCATTTTATGGAGAAGGCTGGGGAAAAAGTGGACAATTCATGTAATTGCAGCACACAGGCTTAAAATGATGGAAATAGCGGGACCTAGGTGTGAGGGCTGATTCATGCAGACTGTTACTCTTGATTTTTAGAGTGTACTGGAAGCAAAGTGATTGCATTTAAAATTCAGCTCGGCAATCTGCATACTTAAAAGGTACAGTAGTATTTTTAAAAGGACAGTTTATTCTTCATAGGCTAGGGGCTGGGTGAAAATGAGCCCAAATTTCCATATTGAAAAATGGGTTGGGAACAGGCTGCAAATGAATCATGTGAATGTCCACATCAGATTTGTCAAAAAGAAGCTTTTAGAGTTGGCAACTTTCAGCTGACGAGTAATTCCTTTGCAGAAATGAGAGGTAAAGCCATGTGTGCCTGGGGGAAGATGAAGTGTAGCTGCCAGCCTTGCATTAATGCAGCCGCACCTTTTCATACCCACATACAGATTCTCATGTTATAATTTTTTAATTTGATTTTGGTGCGGTGCTAACATGCATTGACAACTTTAGTTTATATTAATTCCCAAAAAGCAACAACTCACCTGTGGGGATTGCTCTTTGCCATGTGTTTTCTTTATACTAATGAGCAGTTTCTTTGTATAGTCTCACTTTGAGGGTTTTAAGAGGTGCAACGTGGGGCCAAGCTAAAGCAGGAGCAAGTGTTCTCACTTGTGCTGGCTCAGTTGCTCGTACTGAGGTAACTAAATGTTGTTAGGTCTGACCTTCTGTATTGCAAAGTGATGAAGGCCAAAAGACCTGATGTTGACTTGACTGTGGCTTTAGCCACATTAATCTTGATTTAGGTAACTGAGGGAAGGGCTGGGTCTGCAAAACGCTCTAGTGTTTGCAAGAATTCTAGCTGTAGAGGTTCATTGATTCGCAACTCCTGCAGTCTGGTTCTACTCCTGTGTTGTTTGGATGTGAAGCGAAGCCCAGGAGATTGCTTTTGTAGCTGCTGGCGGTGTTGGGCGCTTGAAGCCAAAAGGAAAGCCTAGTATAAGGTGAAGTTTTCTCCCAGTGAAAGTTAACAGCATCTATAAATCGTAATCAGTGGTTTCAGGAAGGTCAGGACTTTATTCCCCCCCAAATTAAGAAGATTTGATGAGCGGATATTTGGAATGACTCTATAAAAATATAGTGTAATATCCTAAACAATTGTCCTCTTTTCAGCCACATTAGGAAGAAAATACCTAAACATATGGTAGAGAGCGGAGGTAAAACTCTTGTTTAAAATGAGCAAAACTGCATTCAAATATGAGAAATATGTCCCCATTCGAGCAGCCCATTAGTGGTTTTAAAGTCTGTCCCTGTCCTCTGTGTTTCATGTACTGGTAACCATTTCCTATGTAAAGTTCCTGCCTTTTCTTTTTCTAGCTGGTAAGAAAGCTTATTTTGATGGAAAAATCCTTTTTTTAAAAATTATTATTATTTTTTAATCTCTGAACCCTGGCACAGGCTGCCCAGAGAGGTTGTGGAGTCTTCTTCTCTGGAAAAGCTCCAAACCCACCTGGATGCCACCCTGTTGCCACGTGCTCTAGGTGTCCCTGCTGGAGGAGTTGGACTAGATGATCTCTAGAGGTCCCTTCCAACCTCAACCATTCTGTGACTTATTTCACAGAATCACAGAATCACATTTGTGCAGTCCTTTCTAACATATAGGATTAAATTTAATGTTTGTAGAGGTGGAAAGAAAATCTGAGAGTGATGTTGGGTTTTTTGCCTTTTTGTAGGTATCCCAATTCAGTTTCTTTTCATTACTTTACAGATGTTAGAATTGGAAAAGCAAATGTGATGTTGTCTTCTTTAAGCGAAGGGCTACACTGTGGTCCTTGCACATCCAATAGACAGGATCTGAGGATTAAAAAATATGGCTTTAACTTTAAAGACTTTGTGGGTGGTTTGGTGGGTTGGTTTTGATATTTTTTTTTCTTTTGTGTGTGTGTACTTGATTTTTCTGTAAATTAAGGCAAGTTGTAGATAAACCAACAGCATCGTTTAAAAATGCAGTTCCAGGCACTCAATGCATGGCTGTTCTCCAAGGAAATAATAAGATTTATGAAAGGAAAGAACAGAAATGAGTCATGTTTAACAAATCTCTCTTTTATTCATGCCCCTTTCTAACCTTACTAATGGGCACTCAGTCTCTCCTTCTCACTACATTTGGCATACTTTACTGTTGTTATTATTTGTGGGGTTTCACTTACTAGATGTTTCCATCACTTATTTTAAACCAATGAACTGAAGAAGGGTAAAAAAAAGAAAAAAGTACTTGTGATGGTCTGGATAACAGGAAGGAAGGAAGCCAATGGCAGCAGAGCAGCTTCCAGCGTTGTTGTAGTCCTGTTGGTCAAAGTTGCCTTCTGAAATAGAGAACCTCTGTGTCTGAAAATGAAAACCAGGCGGAGATCCTCTCCCTGACCTGAACTAATCTTCCCTTGAGGGCGTGAAGCTAAGGCAGCAAAGTCTTAATTGGAAGTCTTGTTGAATTGTGTCTTCCTTTCTCCAAAAACCATACGTGAGGTGCTTTGGAAATGGCTGTGTGTGTGAAAGCTGCGTAGGTGGAGGCAACCCACCTTTTAAAGACAGCATGCCAGATGCAAGTAGATTGAAAATTGTCTTTCTGCCCTATAGTTCTTCCTTCCTGTGTATTCTTTAATATGGACTTTTCTGCAGGAGTTTTGGAGACACACTACAGGTGCATCTGGTTACCCAGCAAGTTCTGTAGGAGAGAAGCAGCATGAGCCTGTAGCATGGATATTCTTTGTTGGAGTGGGACATTCATGACTTTGTAGGCTCAGAAAGTGCAGGATTGGTCTCTGGGATTATTGGTGTGTTGCCTGTCTTTGTTCTTGAGAGAAACTGTCAAAAAGCATGTCTGTGTTGCAGGCAATAGTTGGTTTAGCCAGAAATGTAAGTAAGGTACAAACCCACCACTTTTTTTTAACCAAACCAAAGACCTGGCTGACCCTTGTTTTGTCATTGCCAGAGTTGTGTGGGCAGTAACACGTTTTACTGCTTGGATGGGGTACCCATCTGTCTTGTTCAGATAGACTTGGTGGATTCTCTGCTCATTTTTATGCATGCAGCAGTGATCCAGATTCTCCTCAGCTTCAGTTCACCCATGCAGTTAGTGCTGTTGAAGCCTGTTGACCGAATGCATCCCTGCTGTTGGTCTAGGAGAATCATCACAGCCAGGAGTTATCAGCATAGTAACTCCAGTGCTTATCTTGGCCAAATGAAGCTACTTCTACCACAGAATGAACAGTATATTGGCTAGTTATGAGGATATGCATGTAGTATAAAGATGAATTCATGCTGAGTCTCCACACTCAGTGGAGTTTATTGTGGTTGAGAATGGGATTTTTCTCTCCTTGAAGGTTTTGGAGTGATTTCTCCTTTTTAGTACAGAACTGATGAGCTTTATGTTTCTGCCTCTGAGTTTTTGCTTGTTTCTCTCTTTGTGCTGTCTGGCTCCAGTTTGTGTTTCGCAGGATCGAGCGCACAGACTAGGAGGTCAGGTGTTGCTGTGCCCACCTGCCTGTGAAGAGGCTTTCTTTAGAGCTTGATTTGCCTGTTTCCACAGCACCGCATGCCCCTCCTGTGGGGCAAAGTGGAATGTTCTTCTCGCATCCCACCCATCAGGTTCTCCAGTGATAGTAACCATCCACCAATCCCTGCGCTCTTGTGGACACAGGTGTCCCGTCCCTCAGTTAAGGCCTATGTTGCAGAAAGCCCTTGACCTTGACCTTAGAGATCTGCTTCTGCCTATGATCATATGCATCTCAGTTTGACAACGATGGGCACACTGGTGCCTAATTTGTGCTGAATCTTACTGGGATTCAAAAGTGAGTTTCACCAAATAACATTTGCTCCACAGCTCAGACCAGCATCCTGGCCTAGACGAAGCCATAGCATCGCCACAACAAAAGGGACTGTGTTGCACAGGAGCCCCTTTCAGTTTTCTTGGAAGGTGCCCACCGTGCCAGCAGAAAGCCCTCTCCTGCAAGACTGGGGAAGTTTGCTGCTCATTTTGTCTCTGTGGCATTTTTGTTAAGGTGGTGGGGTTAATTGCTTGTTTTTCATTTGGATTCTTTTTGCCGGTTTTGTATTTTATTCAGCAATGGGGCCTCACTGCCCTTTTTGAAATTGAATTTATTTTTTCCTACAGCTCTCTGATGCCTCTAGGATGTGAAGCTTTTGTAAATAAAAATGTATTTTTGTTATATTAACACATTTTCAAGCAAGCTTTGTGTGGTAGAAAAGATTGGTTGTATTCTTTCCTGCTCATACTCAACTGAAGGCAGTGATAAGACTAAAAATATCCCCAATTGAAACAGCATTGTATAACCCAAAGGTTACTCTTCCTCAGGATTAAAATTTGCAGTAGTTTTACAGATTCTTTGTCAGGGAGATTTCTAGTCATCTAGCCGTGTGTAAAATGAGGCTACTGATAGCTGCACAGTTTCTGATGCCACTGGTGACTGCTTCCCTGCAGACACAAGCCTGCCCATGGTGGGGATGGGGATACCTGTTGTGCTGGTGTCACCTGCAGGTGCTGTTCGCGTGTCCCCGTGGCGGTGTCTGTGCTGCAGGTGCTGTGCTAGGGGTGCTGAGCCTGGGCTGGGTGCTGCTCACACCTCTGAAAGGAAAGAAGGCTTTGCCACGTGGAGCTCCTGATCCTAACACCTGAGGATAGTTTGCAGGTGGCTCTGTGTAACAGATGGGAGAGGAGTAAAAGGGACTTGGTGGTGTTTGTGCTGTTAAAAAATGAATATTGAGCTGCCCAGCTGGCAGTGAGGGGGTATAGCTTGGGAAAAGGGACACTTGATGGGTTCACATGTGAGCCCAGCTTAACCTGGGAGTGGGGAACCGCATTCGTAGTCCTATGTTATAATTTCCATGTCATGTTGGTGGTTCCCTGAACCCAGATCAGTGAATTCAGCCTTCTCACCTCAGATATGGTTGCAGGGACTTGGCAGCCTGTGTATTTCTTCTCGGTGACCAGTCTTCTCCCACTTTGGATCTTCTGTATCCAAAATGAAGAACCTGCTAGAAGTTGCATCTCTGTCCATGCCTGCTGTAGGTATTTTGTTTGTTTAATACTACTATTGTGTGGAGAATTGAAAAGATTTGTGGCTCTTCATTAGAAATTTCTCATCCTCAGTGTAATATTTGGCAAGCTCACTTGACATGAACTGCCTGAGAATCTCTTTGGCCGTCCATCTGAACAGGTCGGGAGCTGCCCCGAGCCGCGCGCTGCCTCAGGCTGGCACTAGCAGTGATCCTTGATTCAGACCTGTGCCAGGCTGATCCTCCTCCTGAAACGGATCCATCTGGCTCAGTGCATTTTCATTCAACAGCAGATTAATTCCAGAACAGAAGTTGCTTCTGTAATGCCAGTGTCTAGTGGTGTTACATGTAAAGTATTCTGTTTTCTGAAAGTGTCAACAAATTCCTATATTTCCATTTCAGGCCTGTGAAACCCCAAGTCAGACTGCGGAGAGCTCTCAGAGAGATTCAGGGAATTAAGAAATTCTTACTCGATTCTTTGCGAACCTGGCCTGCCTAATAAGTGGGTTCTTTGTCTTTTTTGCATTAAAAAAATCACAAAATGAGATTTTTAAAGTGTTCCTTGTGCAATCAGAAGAACAAACAGAAGGTATGCAGAAATGAAGGAGAAAAGTGCATGAGAGAATGCAGACGTGGCCTAGCTCTGGAGCAGGGCCTCTGCAGCCAGCCTGCCCAGGGGCCTGGGCCCAATGACACAGCCCTCGAGGAAGGTGCTGCTCATTGCAGGGGGAGTGTTTGCAGTTACAATATTTGGTGTTTAGGCATATCTCAGCTCTTCATCGTACCAACAAGGAGCTGGCAAACAAATGCTGCTGTCTTGTAGACACAGGGTAGGCTGTGGAAGAACGAGAGTAGTGAAATTCTAATAACTGAACTAGTTTCTCATTGGTGAAGTAAACCTGGAATTAGAGAACTGGCTTTGAGGTCTGTGTGTGTCACCCTGTGGTTGCCCTGGCCTGAGGGAGAGGTTGAGATCTCTACAGCACGGTGTGCAACAGGCTGTTCTGCTAGAACACACAGCAGAGACGGATAATTCATGGTAATGTGGATTACTGATAACCATTCCAGACCAGAATTTCAAGTGATGAAAGCTCTCTTTTAATGCATCAAAGTCTATTTATGGCAGTAGGAGCAAGATCAAAATCAGGCCCAAAGGGCAGGGCAGCTAGTGCAGGATCGACACCAGCTGACTCAGAGATGCGCCGTGAGTGCTGAGATGTGTGTGCTGTTTTTGTACTGTCAGAAACCAAAATCAGATATTCCTGGGAAGTAATTTATTTTGTAAAAAAAGTTATCGTGTGATTTTTTGTTGTTGAATTGGAGAAGACACCTCTAATCTATTTGATAGGTGATACTGCATGCATATGGCTTCTCTGTGATAGTTGTGAGTGTTAGCATATGGCTGTGCTGCTAGAGGTTGATTATGTGTGAAACAATTTTGACATATCCTAAACAAATTCCATTGAAAAATGTTTGATATCGTGCCAAATGTGGGCTTTGGACTATACCTTGTTCTACATTCTTTTCAAAACAGGGGGGAAGAGCACCTTTCCCACTAAATGACCAGAGGAGGGATTCATTTCTTAATAACTGCCAGAGAAGCAGGCAGAATTCCATGGCGAGGTGTCTCCTGCTCTAATTATACCACTTCATCTCTAAGTTTGGGTGTCTCGGTTTCTAAGGTGAGAAGTGCTAATTTAGCGAGTTGGGCATTTCCCTATGAAATTTTTAAATGTGGTGTCTCTATAGGGAAAGTGTTTTTAAGTGAAGTCATAGACATACTTTTTTATTTCTTTAAGGAGTCCCCTAATCCGTGAACTAAAAGCACTCTGTTTTATCACCTTGCCTGGCTCTCATCATTGCTTATTGCACCTGGCAAGAAGTGTGTGTAAGCTCAGAGAAAACAGGGCCCTGGGGCTGAAGGAGCAGTCCCAGGGCTATCTTCTGGGAAAGTATTGAGAGCAGATGAAATGCAAACCTGGGGCTCAGGAGGCATGGTCTCACTGCCAGGTGTGTCTTTGCTGTGCTCTCCATCTGCAGTGTCCTGTCAGCAAGCTGTGCTTCTCCTGCCCTCCCTATGAATGTCCTCTGTTTAGCCAAGAAGTGCTGGCTCCAGGCTCATCTGTGCAGAGTCTGTCCTGGTCGTGTTGTCATTAGTGATGTAAGGAACATTACAAACCTCGACTCCTAGCAATTGATACAGTTAACTCATAGGAGTAAGTGTTCGGTTCCATAAGCAGCATAAGCGACAGAGCCTGCTTTGCTACAAAGCAATGCCTTAGAAGTGAATTCTTGGGGGTCCCTGATAGCTCCATTGCTTCTCTCGTATCTGAGGTTTCACTGAACCTCTTCTC
>NW_010586842.1:103305-114286 GCF_000705375.1 Tinamus guttatus | reverse complement strand
GGTGGCAGCAGAGGAGGGTGCAGAGCAGGCAGAGAAGGGGGGAGCCTGGGCACAGCAGCCTGCTGGCCTCAAAATGCCCGCAGGGATGGTGCCACCTCCTCGCCTTGGGTCTCCCTAGGCTTGGGCTGTGCTGTGGAGAGCAGCTGTGATGCTGTGTCAGCCCTAGGGGACGGGGGAGCATCCAGGCAGGTCTCAGTTCCTGAGTGTGCCACCGTCCCCTGAGCCTCAGAGGTGAATTTTGGGGCTTGCACCCAACAGATGAAGTGTAAATGTGAATACCCCAAAACCATGAGAGCTGCATGACAAGCCAGCAGCCATACCAACCAGTCAACAACAAAAAAAGCCAACGCAATCCAGGGATATACCTTTTTTTTTTTTTTTTTTTAATGTATGTGACAGGATATTTCAGGCAGGGAAGGTGCAGAGATCCTTCCCACGCTCTGTCTGGAAGCAACATCAGAAGCTCAGGTTAGAGATGAGAATGACCAGCAGCAGCGAAATTTCTGACACAGACGTTTTGATACATTTCAGATCTGGGGCTTTGTGTTTGTCTGCAATTTAGCTTCATCTTTTTTTCATGTGTTACTGTGAAAAGCAGAGCTGTGGGGTGGGCTTTTTTTCCCTCCGCATGCTTGGCAAGCTTTTGCTGGTAGGGCAGAGGACTCTGGGTGAAGCACATAGAGACCCCAGAGCTGCAACAAGACAAGGTTAATTCTTCAGCCACGAGGATGCCACCTTACCCGCGGTATAGAAAATATGGGTATTATACTTACCAGCCTGGCACTGGTGGGAAGAGGTTCTTTTGCATGGACACAAACAGGACACTCAACAGCTAGTATCTTTACTGAATGAATTTATTGGTTTTTGAACTAAAGTTGCTCACAGTTATTTAACAAGGGATACATCAGATTTTTTTTTGTCCATTTTAAACCGTTAAATAATGTCAGTTTGTGTCTGTATATGTGTGTGTGCGCGCGTGTGTGTCTTCAAAGTACAAAATAGGAAGGATAACAAGAGGTATTGCTTTCATTTATTCTTATATCTTGTGTAAGTAATCCCCTTCCTGCTTGTACCACATGGGTTTTGCTGATATAGGTATTTTTAAATTATTATTATTATTTTGTATTGAAATCCCAGCCTTTTGTAGAGGTACAATGTAACAGAAGCATCAAAATCTATACACAAGGGAAGAGAAAAGAGGGAAAAGAAGGACGGGGGTGATGGGAGGGGAGCTTGGAGGAGAAGTAGAGAGAGGGCGGAGGCAGGAAAGACAACGAAAGCAAAAGAGACTAATTTACAGCAATGTCATGCAATTAAAACTGCCCCCCTCTCCTGCACCCTTGCCTCCCCCCCTCCCCAGCCATCACTCCCTGGTGTCTGACATGCACACAGCAATACGAGAGAAAAGTTCAAGAATAGGGAAAATAAATAAATAAATAAAACTAAAAATTAAAATAAATCCTTCCCATTTGGGGGAATGGGGAAACAGGGCAAAAGTCAAAGGTCTTTGCCCCAGTGGTGTCTTTAAAAATTCTTTTTAATCTCCAAACCTATGTACAAGTAAAACTGGTCCAAGAAGGGGGAAAACGATGAAAAAAAACGACGACAACAACAACAAAAATAGAACTCATTCAACATTATCATTAAAAAAAATAATCTTGCGATACAACATACACCCATAGGAACCCAACGAGCAGCAATTGAAGGTCATAAAAGCTGAACACTAATGCTAAGCCTACATTCTTAAAATCTCAGTCAAGAAGTACTTCTCACTGTGTTTTTGTCTCTCACGCGTAAAACCACGTTATTTTGTTTGTTAAACCTTTGAGCTTGGGCCAGAATAAGTTACACTTGGTCACATAACTCTTGAGGAGGAGGAAAAAAGGCAACAATTCTTCTTTCTCAAAGTCACAAGATGAACACTGAAGGAGTTTCTGTGTCTTTTTTCCCCCTCCTCCCCAAAATAAATAAGAATCAATGTTGCCTCTACACAATTATTAAACAGAAGATATATCTAACAGCTTATTTTTTAAATATATATATATGTATATATAAATAACCAAAAAAAAAAAAAAAAAAAGAACTTTATAAAAATATCTTGCAGTAATTTTTAAAGTTTATAGTAGCTTCGTGATTAAGTCTCCCATTGCCCTGACTCCACCTTGTCTTGCTCAGATGAATTTAAGTGCCAGTGATTTGCACACACACACACACAGGAAATAAAACCCAAGATAAGTCTCTTTTCTTCCTCCTCTTCATCTTCTTTTTTTTTTTTTGTAGAAAAAAAATCACCAAGCCAACAAATGAAATCAATAACTTAAAGAAATAATACTGATATCAATGCAGCACTAGCAACACAACAATTGCATCTAAATGCAGGGTGTGGTGGAGGATCCAGCTGGTGGAAGAAGGTCCCAGCGCCACGGTGACACAGTGGCAGGGAGTTGACAGATGGGGAGGAAGGTGTCCAAGGAGGAGCAGCAGTAGCAGCAGCGGCAACTGTGCCTGGTGGTGGGAGAGACAGTCCTTGGCAGAATCTTGTCCCCCTTCTTTGCTACCAGAAGTTGCCTTTTCCCTAAGTTTTAATGTTTGTTTGTATGTGTTTGTTCATTTAACCCCCTCTCCCTGCTAAGTTTATACCTTTCCCCTTCCAGCAGGTCAAAAAGCAAAATGATACAGTTAAAAAAAAAAAAGAAAAAA
This sequence comes from Tinamus guttatus, assembly GCF_000705375.1. The sequence continues at coordinate 111,586 of NW_010586842.1, read as the reverse complement.
CTTTTATATATGTATATATATATATGTATATATGTATACTTATACATAAATATAAATATATATATATGTATATATAAGAAAAGGGGGAAAAAGAAAAGGAAAAAGTGGTGGGGAGAAAAAGAAGTTTGTGAAAATCCTGTGATGAAGCTCCCCAATATTGTCTTGGTTCAACGCTTAGTTTTGAGTTGCTCCCAGCTGGTTTCTGATGAGAATGCGCTCTGGGTTCACGAACACTGCGCTCCCGCTACACCCATCTCCTTGCCCCGCACCCTTTCCCATCAGGCTGAGGTCATTTGGAATTTGCCACGGGCAGAGGTTTCACTCCAACCATTTGCAACCTCCTCTCAGCCCCGACTGTGCAATCCAATAACTGAGCAGAGATCTCTCTTGTGGAACACCAAAAAACAAAAAAAAGAGAAAAAAGGAAAAAAAAAAGTGCACTGGGGAGATGTCTGGGGAGAAGTGGGGGAGAAACCCACTTCCTGAAGGGAGAGGGGAGGCTGGGAACCTCAAACAGGACTGGTCCTTGGACAGTCTACATCGGTTGCCTTCCGTCAACAAGTGTCCGCAGAGCACAGAAGGTGAAGCCGTGGCTGACATGTTAACTTTTCGGGATAATTCCTGGTAGCAGAGCGGAAACAAGTGGTGTCGTCAGAAACACAGAGAGAGCATGAACAGAACAAGAAACAAAACAAAACAAAAACAAAACAAAAATAATAATAATAATAAAAAACCCAAAAAATCAGGAAGGAGGAAAAAAAAGAAAAGCACTCAAAAAAAGGGAGGAAAAAAAAAAAACAATCAAAAAACACAACCCAAGATCTGGCGAACTGGGTTTGTCATCTGTGCTACCTTTTCTTTCTTTTCATTCTTTCGTTCGTTTTTGTGTTTGTTTCTGAGATATATATTATATATCATATATAAATATATATATGTATATATATACAGTCATTCCTTCATACAAAATTTGTCTATAGACAGTTTTGTACTGTTGTGGCAAGGTATATACATCCTTCTAGTTTAGAGACTAGCTTACTAAGGAATATTCTTTCATTCTTTCTTGCTTTTTTGTTTTTTTGTTTTTGTTTTTGTTCTCTAAGTTTTTTTTTTATGTGTTTATTTAAGGTTGGTCTTGTAGGCCGACTGATGAGACCATCTTTGCCTTGTCTTTGCCAGCAGGGTACTTATTGTCTCCTCTAGACCCATAGTCATTAGAACCGGAATCGCTCCGCTTGCTGTTTGCGCTATGCTTGGTTGGCGTGCCGGGGGGATGGCTCACCTGCCCGTTCTTCTCGTCTGAAAAAAGTTGTTTAATTACGTCAAAGAAGTTACTCAATGGGCTGCCTGGGTACACAAAACAGAGGAGACAAAAAAAGAAAGAAAAAAAGAAAAAAAAAAAAAAGGAGAGGGAAAGAAAGAGAAAAAGAGGAGAGAAAGAGAACAAACAAACAAATGAACAATGGGGTTTTTAACGAGAAGAACATGATGAGGAGATCCAGAGCCACGTGCGTGGGGGTTTGTGGGGGATGAAGACAATGAGCAGGAAGAGGAAGAGTGTTCAGGATGGGACACCTACAGAAATAAAGAGGCTGGCAGCATAAAACACCAAGGGGGAAGGTCCTAGTTTTCTCCTGAGGGGATGGGCACAACTGTCTCACCTAGCAGGAGCACAAAGTGACGCGTTGCTGAAATACTTCTATTACCTGATGTCACCTGGCAACTCAGCACTGAAAGGTCAGTGAATAACCCTGGAAACAAGCAAATCCCATGTTATTGCTTCAGTTACAAACAGGGAATTCGTATGCTGTCACCAAATGATGCTTTGCAGCCTTGCTAAGGCATTACGCTTTCCTTGCTTGTGTTGGGATTCTTTCTGAACATCTCCTTGCTCACGCTCAGCCTCTAAACCTGAAGCACTTGAGTGCTCCAAGTGAAAAGATTCAAAAAAAGAGCTATGGCTGACGAGATGACCTCCAAATGCATGCTGGTTTGAAGCTTGAGCTTACGAGCCTCTAAGCACCTTGAGATCCTCCTTACAATGACACATCTGGAAATGAAGATGCTGACTGCTTTGTAGAAGCAGGCTGTTAGGCATGTAACTATTTCTGGGAACTACCATGGCCAAGAACTACTTCCTTGTTGCCCTGAATTTATGTTCTGTCTTTACAACATAGGCTCTGTGATACTGATGTTAATTACACTGCAGTCAGGAGCCACAGAGGGATGTAGGGCTGCATGCTAACAGAGCAGCTATCTCATAGAGCTAGTCACTGCAGCAGGCAGCACTATTAACATGGTTTGGGCACTGTAGACATGTGAGAATATCACCTTCCATGCGACTCTGAAAAATCTCTTTGTCCACAATTTCATCTTCTGATCAAACCCAAGATTCACTTTAGCATTTGCTGCTGTGGAGCACGACCTACCACAGACCCAGCTCCAGGGACCAAAGGGACTGAAAACAGTGAGTTTCAAGAAGAGACCTCGGAAGGTGTGCATCTGAGACCTCTCTCAGTTTACAAGACAGAAATATTATCTAAGGAGCTCTGATGTGCTTGCCTAGCAGCTACATGCTTGGTTAGACTTGGTCAGTATTACACAACTCCAAGATGGTTACATAAAACACCTGAGCTGGTGAGGGTCAGACAAAATACCATTTAATCCCCTCCTGCCAGGATGAGTCCGATGCATTAAAGATCCAGTTGTGTCTCAGCGTGAGTGGTACCAACTCAGAAACAGCCCACAGAGGTTTTGTGACACACAGCAGCTCAGGCTGGGCCTGCCAAGTCTCACCCACAAGTCTCACCTCATGTAGCAGGTTCTTTCCCTCAGCTGTAGTGGGAACCCCTCTGTGCAACTATATTTCTGGGCCGCCGAGCAGCAGAGGCAATGCAGTGTTCCATTGTTCGAACTAATTCCTATTAGGTCATTACACACACTTAAATAAATTAATTCTCCAGCTCCTGGAAAGAAAGAGGGTCACTGATTTCTGCCTTGCAAGGCCTTAGTATGCTATTAAGAGAGTGAAACCTTTCAGCTCTGAGATGGCAACAGTCAGGAGCAAAGGGATTTCTTCATAGTAAAGATCACCATTTATCCATAGTCAATGGACACTGGTGGCTCAGTAATATTATATTCTGCCTCATCTTTATTACAAAACGCCTAAGAAAATCAAACAAGTATTGTCTATGTGTGGTGTGTGAAGAATGTCTTATCCTCTAATGGACATTAGGTGGACATTAGTTGCTTTTACACAACGAAAGAAGAAATACCTAGGATTTGTGCCCTGCAAAACTGCATGTGTTGCCCCATGCTGAGCAGGCAATTGCAGTTGCTAGTTTCCTCTGCATGATAACAGGCATTGAGAAAAATCAAGCAGCTGGTATGGAGCGAAAGATCGCTCCCATTCATTCCTTCTCTCCCTCTGCTTGCTGCTTTGTGTTTAACCTGCTGCTGGCCCTGGTTCTGGTTCTGTGTGTGCATTTAGTTACAGCAATGCCACAAGCATTGGTGCATTTGTTTCTGGAGGAGCATCGCTCAGCTAACTCAAGCCTTAGAAATGGACCCAAACAAACAGCCAGGTAAGACATGCACCTCAATTTGCAGCTAAGCTGGGAAGAGCTGTGACACTCAGTCATCTCTGAGTCAGAGCTCTGTGATCTCCTATCGCCTCCCTCCCACACATGCTATGGAAAGGAGTATCTGTTTCAGATCTTTGACTTCTAATTCAGAATCCTCTGTAAGACTCCCTATAAATCTGAGAGACTTAAGGGCATGAGTTCTGCTCAGACTCTATTCTTTTCAGGTGGATACTCTCTTTCAATGAAAAAAAAAAAGAAGCATAACACTCAACCTTGAATGTAGGAATGTGGAAGTATCTGGGTTTTATGTGGCTTTGGACCTCTCATCTTCATAAGCAAATGGAGTCAGCAGAGAGAATGAAAAAAGAGCACTGAAAAAAATGCTGGAGAGGGAAAGACTGCCAGGTTGGGAGAAAAGGGGAGGGAAGGATCTCTAGATATTCAGCTGAGCAGTTTGTTCAACAAGCTTAGCGGGAAAGAAGAGGGCAGAGTAAGCAGCGCTCTGCAGGAATTGGGGAACTCTTAGTTTTTGCATAGACAGAAATAGCAGACAAAAATACAATTTACAGGAATGGAGTAGTAAAACATTTTATAAATTGTATGTATGTGTCCTGCATGTGATGAATCTTGATATAGGATTTTTAATCATCCTATTAAAATATGTAGCTCCTGTTCCATCCAGCCTTTCTCCTCCCCATGCCCTATTGGCTTTGGAGTGCCTGGAGAATTATTGCAGAAAGAGTATTTAACAGTCTGCTTTTCCTTTGCATATACCTCTACTGGATTCCTTACAATCAGCATTTTCAGGTAAAAATTTAATGGAAGGTAAAAAAATCCTTAGAGATATTAAAAGAGAGCTACTGGAAAATAAAATAGGCCATTTCACTAACCCTTTCCTTCCTTTGCCTTTTATAGTAACTGGACTTTCAATTAAAAACGCAGGAATACTCTCTTAGCCTGCAGTCAACAGAGAACTGATCCTATGCTGAGCCATATAGACAATCACCATGTCAACGATAGCTCCACAACTATCATAACTGTTAGCCCACACTTGGGCTAGTCTAGATATTAGTCTTTGAACGAACAAAGAATCCTCCTATTGCTCTCTGGGGATATATAAACATGGCTCAACTATGCTGGAAACAAGAAAATGGTGAGTGGTGTCGTTCCTCTCAGTGTTCAGCTCCCTTTGGGTTATATGCCCAGCAAAACAAGACTTGAAAATGCAGGTGAAGATGGAACGCACTGGCTATTGCAGCAATCTTCCTTCCCTCGCAGTCAGCGCAAAGTCGGTGACAGGCTGTTAGACCTGCCAAGCCACCTGGGGGGACTCCCAAAGGGCACCTCTCCTAGTTCGGAAAGTGAGGTGAGATCCTACTTCCTCTGCACAAGGATGAAAGTCTAGTTCACTAATTCTTCAGAATTTCCCTGAATTCCCACAGAATTTTGTATTTCATGCATCTGTAACTAAGGTCATCTTGCCACTGGAGAGCAAACATTTGTTGACATAGAGCAATGAAGGTATGAAGGGCAGTAAGGGTGAGAAATCATGAGAAGGATCAGAGGCAGGGGGTGAGGTTCAGGTTTATACCTTGTAGAAGATGTGCATTTCTCAATTAGACCAAGGAGCTGAGTGTTGCAAGGCCACTGGGAAGGGAAATGAGCTCGAAAATAAGCACTTGAAGCTTACAAAAGGATCATGAACTGATGGGATACTAAAGGAATATATTTGTGGAGGAGGCACTGGTTTATGGCATTGGTGTGCTACCCTATCATGTTCAAATATCGCAAAAGAAATCGGGCACGCATATGAATACAACAAGCACTGAAAGGGAAGAATAGGGCTAGGAACAGACATAAAGAGGTGAAAGGAAACTGGGCAGACAACTTCATTAGCCCTCCATACTACCGCTCCCGCTCCTAGGATGTATGATACGGACTAAGCATCCTGGTATCACAGGTACTAGGAGCCAAAGCTGACCCACTTAAAGAGATGAAAGAAAAAATGAGGTGGTAGCACCAAGAAAGTCCACGTCTGGCTCTGGCCTTGCATAGCACAGACCTCTCCAGGAAGCTAATGGGAGGTGGCAAACAAGCAGCTTCAGGACACGCTTGGAGGCTTCACTTACTGATTCGAGCCTGCTGCTTCATAATATTTTAAGATAGTCAGATAAAGGCTAGATCCTGTTTTTGTTGAAGCAATGTGTAACATTCCCATTGACTTAATAGAAGCAAATCCTGAGGCACTTCCTTGTCCTGTGAAACTATCTCTTTCAAGTCTATGCATTTTTAATCCACTGCTCCTTGCGGTGCTGAACACAAAGCTGTACAAAGCAAATATGCTTTCTGTAGGATTATCCCCCAGCTTTCCCTTTGGTCCAGTCTGAGAAACTTTGCTTCTCTACATCTTTACCGTAGGCTTTGGAAAAAGTAAATGGAAAAAGATATAGCTCCATGAAAACAGAGAGACCCTCTGTCAAATTAACTTCTTAACACTCCTTTTCTAGATCTGGTTTTCTTGTCCTTTCAGACTGCCTTCAGCCTATCTGTGCTACCGAGGTTTTCTTCCTCTGCTCATTTTTTTTCTCTTTATTCCCTTATTTTTTATTCCTAACTTGTTCTGTATTTCCACAGCAGCTGTGGTTTCAGTGAATCATGTGGCAAAAATCCAACGCCTAGCACATAAAGTATCAAAACACTCTCTGATGGGAGATAATCCATCCTCTTTCAAATCCATTCTGCTACTTTGACAGGGTTCTAGCCCTCTTTGTTAAGACGAGGCATTTTTTGTCTCTTTGTGTGTTTTGTGTTGGCAGAGTCCCTTCTGCCTGCAAAACCAGAAGATTTAAAACATAGAACCCATCCAAGACTATATGCACTGAAAGTTACTAGTGTAAGAAATGAGGTAGAGATGAAAGTGACTTATTCCTGTCTATCTGTTTAATTATATAATGCAGGGGTCTTTCTTCATATTAAGAAGCCAATGGTCTCGGCATAGCACAAATACAAACTGGACAGATCCTCAAGGAACGCACAAGCCACCAAAGAAAACTACAGAGAGAATTTCTTGTTTCAGTCATGTGACAGACAGTTGGATTTATGGCTCTCCTCTAGATTGTGAAGGATGACAGAAAGACCATTGCAACATCTTGCTGGAGGCTATCACACAGAGCCTTTTCCTGTTCCATAAATGCATCCTAGTCCGCTTGAACTGAACTGAGGAAAATGCGGAAATACCAAGACTGGTACCTGTCTAAAACTGCAGGGCGGAATATGAGGTTAGAGAATCTTTTCAAGGGACAAAAGCACAGCTTTTTATATTTTCACAACAGGTTGACCAGACCAAGGTCCCTTTTATTTTTTCCCCGAGTAAGTTATATATTGGGACAGCTATTCTGATTACTTTTCGTTTTAGGGCAAGAAAATGGAGACAGACTGATAGACCACACGATGACTCCCAGTTTCTTAGTGGGACTCCTGAATTCTAACTGGGAAAGACTATTTCCAGAGATAAGAACAGAGTTTATTTTCCAGAGTCCTATGATGTTTTGGACTCTGCCAATAAAAATGGCAACTGATAACAGTGTTTGGAGAAAGCGACTGCTGCTAGGAACTACTTGAATTATCACACTGTTAGGCATAGGTGTCCATGCTACCAGCAGAAGGTGGGCACTTATATTCAGTACATATCTGGACAGATTTGAACTACCACCCTCAGTTTAAATACTCCATAACCCATCCTTGTTCCTGCTCCCCTAAAACATCCTGTCTCCTCTGCAGGAGAGAGTCCCAGTATTTGCAACCAGCCAGATGCATCCAGATGGTCATTCTGCCTCCATTTTGCACATTCACTCTCTCCATACACGCACAGAGAAGCCAAGAGCTGCTTGAGCCTCCCCGTTGCAGGCAATCTAACTGCTCTTGGGTGATGAGTTAGTGAATGGCGAGCACAGGCAGCAAAGACTCAAATCCATGTCAAATATACAGGACTTTTTTTTTTTTCCTTGCTTCTACCTTCTGCAGAGCTAACGCATGAGTAATTTATTAGAAAAACAAACATGTCTCCTACTGATAAATAGCTTTGGTCAATCCAGTACCACTGCACAGCATTCAAAAAAGGAGACGTGACAATGGAGAGGAGAGAATCATACATTCATTTGGACAGCTGGTGGCACTGAAAGAGCAGGCAAGGATAGAGGCGAGATGAAGAGATGCCAGATTTTGTTGTAAAATCATGCTGCTCTTGCAAACTGGTTGCTAGAGGACTCAGCACAAGAATGCTTTGCATCTATCTATCCTTTTACAAATGCATGAGAGGGGAAGCTGACAAATCTACATTCGCAAAGCCACGGCGGATGATGGTATCATTGCTGCCCATCCTTTTAATATCTCTGTTGCTTCATTCTAAGCTTTTGTTCATAAAAGCATCAGAGATGTATTGGTTCTTATTACTAAGATCTTTGTCCTTTCCTCCTCACTGGATGTTCAAGAATGATCTTAAGAGTTTGTAAGCTCTCTGACCTGCTCCTAAGGAGGGAAAACATCTGTGAATACTGGTGAAATGTTAATTCCTCATTTCCTCTGAATCAATCCTTTCAAAATATAATTTAATTTTCAAGGGAGGCCACTTCGAACCTAGCTAAGTTTACAGCAAGCAAATATTCACACAGAATATCCTGAAGCACTGCCTGCCATAAATA